>CM052547.1:54052368-54099247 GCA_028533065.1 Trachops cirrhosus | reverse complement strand
TTCTTTCTTTCTTTCTTTCTTTCTTTCTTTCTTTCTTTCTTTCTTTCTTTCTTTCTTTCTTTCTTTCTTTCTTTCTTTCTTTCTTTCTTTCTTTCTTTCTTTCTTTCTTTCTTTCTTTCTTTCTTTCCTTCTTTCTTTTGCATGTAGCTGTCCAGATCTCCCAACACCATTTGTTGAAGAGGCTATTTTTACTCCATTTTATGTTGCTGTTCCCTTTGTCAAATATTAATTGAGAAAAGAGACTTGGGTTTATTTCTGGGCCCTCTGTTTTGTTCCATTGGTCTACCTGTCTGTTTTTATGCCCGTATCAGGCTTTTTTGATTACAGTGGTATCAGGTATTGTGATCCTCCTACTTTGCTCTTCTTTCTCAAAATTGCAGCAGATATTTGGGGTCATTTATGGTTGCATATAAATTTTTCAATTTTCTTTGTTCTATATCTCTGAAATATGTCATTGGTACTTTAATAAGGATCATGTAGAATCTATAAATTGCTTTGGGTAGTATGGCTATTTTGATGATGTTAATTCTTCCAGTCCATGAATGTGGTACATGCTTCCATTTGTTTGTGTCTTCCTTAATTTCTCTCTTCATGTTGTGTAGTTTTCTCAGTACAGGTCTTTTATCTCCTTGGTTAGGTTTATTTCTCGCTATTTTATTTTTCTTGTTGTTGTATCAAATGGGAGTGTTTTTTTTAAATTTCTGCTTCTGCTGTTTCATTGTTGGTATACAAAAATGTTTTTGATTATTGGATATTGACTTTGTACCCTGTTGTTTTGCCAAATTCATTTATTAGGTTGATCAATTTTTTGGCTGAGTCTATAGGATTTTCTATGTACACTATTATGTCATCTGCAAACAATGGCAGTTTTGTTTCCTCCTTTACAATTTTAATGCCTTTTTTTTCATTTTCTTGTCTGGTAGCTGTGGCTAAAACTTCCAATACTATCTGGAATAGAAGTGGTGAAAGTGGACAACCTTGTCTTGTTCCTGTTCTTACTGGAAAAGTTCTAAGTTTTTGCCTATTGAGTATGATGTTGGCTGTAGGTCTCTCACATATGCCCTTTATTATGTTGAGAAATATCCCCTCTATTCCCACTTTGCTGAGTATTTTTATCATAAATGGGTGCAGTACCTTATCATATGCTTTTTCTGCATCTAATGATATGATCCTGTGATTTTTGTCTTTCCTTTTGTTTATGTGATATATTATATTTATTGATTTGCAATATTGTATCATCCTTGTATTCTTGGGGTGAATCCCACCTGGTCATGGTGTATGATCTTTTTAACATATTGTTGGATGTGGTTTGCCAATATTTTGTTGAGGATTTTAGGTTCTATGTTCAACAGTGATATTGGCCTGAAGTTTTCTTTCTTTGTTGTGTCTTTATCTGGTTTTGGAATTGGGATGATGCTGGCTTCACATAAAGAGTTTGGGAGTCTTCCATCATTTTGGATTTTTTTTTTTGAAATTGTCTGTGAAGGACAGGGGTTAGCTCTTACTTAAATGCTTTGTAAAATTCTCCTGTGAAACCATCAGATCCAGGGCTTTTGTATGTCAGGAGATTTTGACTACTGCTTCAGTTTCATCTGCTGTTACTGGTCTGTTCAGGCTTTCTGCTTCTTCTTCATTGAATTTTGGAAGATTATATTTTTCTAGAAATTTGTCCATTTCACCTAGGTTTTCAAATTTTTTGGCACATAATTCTTTTTAATAATTTATTACAATCTTTTGTGTTTCTGAGGTATCAGTTGTAATCTCTCCTCTTTCATTTCTGATTGTGTTTATTTGGGTTCTCTCTCTGTTTTTCTTGATGGGCCTGCTTAAAGGCTTGTTGATTTTGTTTATATTTTCATAGAACCAGCTCGTGGATTTGTTGATCCTTAGAATTGTGCTTTTAGTCTCTATGCCATTTAATTCTGCTCTGATCTTGGTTATGTCCCTCTGTCTTCTTGCTCTGGGGTCTCTTTGTTGTTGTTCCTGGAGTTCATGTAGGCCTAGGGTTAGGTTGTTTGAAATATTTCTATCTTCTTTAGGCAAACCTGTATCACTATGAACTTCCCTCTTAGGAGTGTCTTCATTGTGTCCCCATAAGTTTTGGGTTGTTGTGAGTTCATTTTAGCTTGTTTCCAGAAACTCTTTGATTTCCTCCTTAATCTCATTCTTGGCCCATTCACTGTTTAATAGCATGCTATTCAATCTCCTTGAATTTGAGTGTTTTTGAGTTTTTTCCTGGTTTCTAGTTTAAGTCCCTTTTGGTCAGTGAAAATGCTAATATAACTTCTATTTTCTTGAATTTGTTGAAGCTTGTTTTGTGTCTTATCTTGTGATCTGTCTTTGAAAATATTCCATGTGCTTTTGAAAACAATGTGTATTTAGCTTCTTTGGGATGAAAGTCTTTATATATATATGATCATATATATCATATAAACAATCATATATATCATATATAATCATATATATCACATATATACATATATGATATATATATATATAATTAGTTAAGTCCACTTGATATAAGACATTGTTCAATGCCACAATATCTTTGTTGATATTGTGTTCGGAAGATCTATCCATTCTTGACAGTAGGGTGTGAAAATCTCCTACTAAAATTGTGTTGCTGTCAATATCTTTCTTGAGGTCCTCCAAGATATTCTTTATGTATTTGGGGTGCTCCTATGTTGGATGTATATATGTTTACAATTTTTATATGACAGATTCTTTCCTCAAGTATTATGACGTGACTTTCTAGGTCTCTTTTTATGGCAAATTTTGTAATGTATATTTTTACTTAATAAGAAAAAAAAAACCCTCCTGAGTGAAAATTCTTGTCTTCACAGTTTTAGTCTCCCTTCCCAAGGCCAGGTATGTAATGAAAAAACACGTTAGTGTATTTTACACGTGATTCACAAAGGAAACAGTACTCTGTGTCTTATAAGTATACTTCCACTTTGTTTGTTCCACTTATGCTTCCTTTTCAATGTATTATGGATTCTTTGAACTCAATGTGGAGGAGTGAGCATGGGGCAGGCAGAGCTGTAATTCCATCACTTCTGCATCAGATAAACCTTACAAGATCTGAGGCTTTTGTCTTCTTATGCAAAGTGAATTTCAGATGAACATATACCTCAGATAGATACTCTGTCTTATAGATTTACAGCAATAATATACGTGGAGGTAGGTTAGAACCAAGTCTTGCAAACTCATAATATTTTGCAAGAGTGGAGCTCATAGATGGAGACCTGCAGTGTGTGTCACCCCATATGAAGGGTGCAGCCCTGAAGAGATTAGGTTTAGTCTGTCTTCATTTCATTTTTCAAAATAAGCCATAAAATGGATACATGAAACAAACTGTCAGATCTCAGAGGAGGGCAGAGAAGGAACTGAAAGATGTTTGCCACAGAACATGTATGCATATATGCATAGCCATAGACACAGGTAACAATGTGGTGAAGTCCAGAGGTGAGGGTAACAGGGGTAGGGTGGAGGGGAGTAAAAGGGGGACATCAGTGTCAACAATGAAAAATAAAAATAAATAAAAGTATATATTTAAAAAACAGAAAACACATAATTATGTGAAATGTTCACATTTTGTATGCAGGAAATTAATTTTATTTTAAAGATGCTGAGAAAAGTAAAAAAACAGGCTCAATATAGTCCTCATGTCCCAGATTGCAACCCCTGCCCTATGTAAATGAAATTTATTATATGCACAATTTCAATTTCCTAGAGTCCTAATTATGTGGTGAATTAATAATTAATTACTCTATAGCAAGATAAATAGGAAATGTATTTTTGCATATTTGGTGTCTCCCAAACATCACACCTGTGACCTAAGTATATCAAACTAAATGCTATATTGGAAATGGTCATATTTTCTTTTAAGAAAAAATATCTTAGAAGAGTGTCAAATGGATGACTGATCCTTCAAATTCTCTTTTTATTCTCCTTTTGTCATTCACAATCTTGGCAGGCTGTTGCTTTTGTCATATGGTGATGAAACCATGGTTGCTTACCAGAATTCCTGAAGCAACAGTTGTCACCTTCTATTTTTCCTCCTTGGAACAAACTCATTCTCTCACCCAGGACAGGCTGCTCTGCAGGTATCCTTTGGTCTTAAATGCCAGGAACATTCATTATTATCTTTTCCTTCAAAGAAAATATGAGTACAATCTTTTGCAAAATAGCATTTAGTTTGAATTTCAGGTCAGGGATGTGATGTTAAAACAATCAGATATGCTCTATCAAGTTTCAACTAATTTTTGCCCTATTGCAGGTTTTAAATGATTTTCAGGCTTGCTACCTTTTAGGGAATAAGTTTGAGATAACAGGATTAGAGAAATCACACTTACATAAGAGGTTTGAAAGTTATAGAATGTTTTGAATGTGCCACCTTTCCCTTATTTTTTCCATACAATAAGCATATTGAGTAGATCCAGAATTTACATGGTATAATTATTTACTTGTATCAAGTTGCTCCTCTTCTTCACTTGCCTTTTGCCTCCCTCTGTGTCCTTGTCAGGGATTTCCTCCTGTGATTAGAATCAAGTAATCTCATGTGTGTAAACCCTAATGGTACAAAAATAGATGGCATTAGATATCTGAGTGCATTGCTGTGAAATGATAAAACTATTTCCTCAAACAATTTTTAAAAAATCAATGGAATACCCTCATAATACTCAGCATACTTCTGTTTCATATAGTCACATTTCTATACCCTTCCTTGCACACACATGTGTGATCTACCGAGAAAGAAGGAAGTTACATCTTCTTGAGGATAACTCTGTGAAAATCACACCAATATGCACTTTTCTGAGTTGTTGGATTATATCCAACTAATAACACTGTGGAATCCATACTGTCATCTTCATTTTGCAGGTGAGTGGCTCAAAATGGCAAAGCAATGGTCACACCTGCTTCTTCCACTGGCCATGATCTGACCCCGTGATGCTGCCATTCCAAAAGAGTTCCACTGATCCCCAAAGAACAAAATCCTGTATTGAGACACATAGTTTTTCACACTGGATTCAGTTTTCCAGGTTTTGTTTTATTTTGCTTGTTGTTTTTCCTTTTGGTATCTACTGGTGAAATTGCTTAGACTTCCTGCATAGGAAGAAAATCCTTGGACTCCAGTGTCCATTAAAAGTACCATTGCAAATAGTGTGCTTTCTAAGATTTGGGCTTCCAGAAAAAGTCACCTGCTGGAAACTTTCCAGAAAAAAAGGTCATGTTTTAGAACCAGATCTATTAAAATGTCCCTTCTTTGAAATGAATTAAACAAAAAGTCAGCCCTAATTTTACAGCAGGAAACAGTCTGTTTGGTTTTGTTTTTTCCAAAGGCCTCTGGCCCCTCCTTTTTCTGTAGAGGGTCATAAAGGCAGGTGCAAGCAGAGAACAAGGAAGCAGACAAAACTGACCTTTAAAGTTTTGTTTCAGGCCAGTATGTATGGTTCTCAGAAGCATATTGACTAACACAAATAACTTTCAACCTCAGCCCTTCTCATGTGTGTGTTGCTGTTGTGGGCAAGGCATTCATCTTCCTCCATGACAAATCTCTTTAAGACAGAAAGACTACCTATTGAGTTATGATTATTGTGACCTTCTTCTGTGACCTGTTATTTTCTACTCACAATGAATATGAGTAGATACAGATTTAAAATAATATGTATTGTTTATTTTTATGAAGTCTGTCACATTGCCTTCCCATCTAACTTCCTGTGTCTTTACCAAGTAATGTATTCTCTTTTTATTGTGCTTTATTTCATAGAACCTAGATATGGGGCTGGAGGTGGGGTGAAGGAGATAGATATTTAAGTCTTGAGACATATTTATTAGATACTGACTACATGCTCAGTGATGTCTAGAAATATATATGTATATGTATAATATAGAACTATATATATAAATATATACACAATAGAAAATAATTCAGCCATAAAAGAATAAAATCTTGTCATCTGCATCAACATGGATGGATCCAGAATATTCTGCTGAATGAAATAAGTCAGAAGGAGAAAGACAAATGCCATATGATTATACTTATATATGAAATCTATAAGCAAGATGAACAAACAAGCTGAACAGAAACAGAGTCATAGATACAAAGAACATTTTGATGGTTACCAAATGCGAGGAAAGTGGGTGGGAATGAGTGAAAAATGTAAAGGTATTCAGAAGTACAAATTTGTAGTTACAGCATAGCAATGGGGATGTAAAGTCAAAAACATTGTAATTACTACATATGGTATCAGATAGGCACTAGAATTATCAGGATGATCATTTGTTACATGAGTGTCTGTCTAATCATGGGGTTGTAAACCTAAAACTAACATAATATTGTACATCCATTGCAACTTAAAAAAGTTTGGAGTGATTTTGGATGAATGTACGAGGGACTATTTTCTTTGCCCTGCTTTTATGTGGTAGCTTATTCTTCTACAATGAGCATGAATCACTCTTATAAAGGAGAATACAACCTTTGAAAATTAAACTCACTCGAGATTAAACCACAGAAAGCCAGGGAAGGGACAAATTTATAAACAAGGTGTTTTGACAAGTCAACATTCAGATGCCATTTCTCTCATACCAGACTCCTGTAGCTGGTGCAGAGCATGGGCTGATGTCTTCTAGAATTGGCATGGACTGAGAAATTCTCCTGGATTAAAAGATACCACCTGGATTTCTTTTAAAATCCAGCTCTCTGTATGCAAAGCTTTCTCTTTTTTCTGTATCTCTGTAGTAATTTGTTCTATTTTCATAATAGTCAGTGAGGGATACAGCTATTATAAATTTAAAAATAGAAAGACAAAAAGGATTCTGAAGTCTGCACTGTGACATCTCTTTAACTGGAAAAAAAATACAATGGCATAATACATGTATTTCCAGAGAGGGTATTATACAAGAGGTGCTTGAAAGTTGAGCTGAGACAAACTTTCCCTGCTTCTTGCCACTTGCAGGAAAATCTCCAAGAGCCACTATAGAAAAATAGTCAGAATCATTTAGGATGGCATCCAAACACCTACAGATTTTTGAGAGTATACTGCATTCTATGGCTATGGGTAAAAGTTTGACTACTTTGATTTTATTTTTTATGGAGCTAATGCACTGAGTTTCAACTGGTGTACAACCAAGAATTTCTAAACCATGCAATACATGACTATTTGGTCAGTGGCACTGACCTCTTTTCCCTTAAATGATACAATAAATGACAACAGTCAGCACAACTATAGTTGCCCACTGTGAATGAATCAAAATTACACCTATTTTTTGTCAGATTAGCAAAAATATACTGTTGTCTGTGGCACAGAATTTTAGTAATTAGTTTACATGTGCCATGAGATGAAAAAGATTGAAAATTGCTGACTTAATGAATTATATTTTCAGTGTGCTTTGAATTTTTACTGACTTGCTAATGAGTATTTTACCTGAGATTAACAGTGTATCTTAATTAATTAATTGTTCAGTTGACTCAGGGTCTGAGAATAGACTTGATTTTTCAAGGACTTTTGTATTTTTTAAATATTGGTGAATTATACCAAGGAAAGTAACCTGAGGATACAAAAATAGGAGAGTATAAGTATACAGAAGTGACCACATTTATCATATTCTTGTGAAGCAAGATGATCCAATAAATCTAAGCATATGCTTCACCATTCCCAGCTCAAGACAGACACTGATATGCACTCCAACTTTGTTACTATGCCAGAACTGGCCTCATAATGCAGTGGCCATAGATAGTTGCTTCCTAGAGATCAGGGCTGCACAAGAGGTAGAACCTCTTTGTCATCCCTGCCCTCTTCATAGGTTGTTAAAATTACCAGCAAAGGGTGCTTGTCCATATACATTTGCTTCATCTTTAGTCAAAGGTGCAGCTGTGACTTCAGCCTACCTTGCAGGTTCTTTTGGCCACATAACTAATATCTGTGCAATGGGTTGGGAGCAGAAAGGATGTAATTGTATTCCTGGAGGAACAGGAGTTTTCCTTTTCTTCCTTCTCACTTGGCTGAGAGGTAAAGAGGACTAAAGCATCACTGTGCACCTGAAGGCAGTGGCCAGACTTTGACAATGGAAAATAGCCCATCTGGATTACATGTCTTCTGGATCATTGAGAGAAAAAATAAGCTCCCCTCTTATACATCGCCTTGTTACAGTAGTTTAGACTACCCCTCCACCAATGTAAATGCCTAGCAAGAGCTGACCTTCTTTGCTTTTCCTGGATTGTGTGCTCTTTTCCAACTCTCCCAACAGCTGTTCATGATCTCAAGGCATTATGAAAATATTAAAGACTGCTGCTTTGCCTTGGAATGAAAAGCTAAAAAGAAGTGAGTGTAAGTAATAATTCAGGAAAAAAGGAAAATTCTGATTTCATTCTTGCCTTTGACTGTTTATGGTCCAGGAGTTTGCAGGAAAGCGCACTCAACAATGACAAAAGAAAGAGATGCCCAGTTATGCCAAGCACTTGCAAGCTTGTACTTTGCACATGGTTTTCCGGATACTTTATTTTTCTGATTAATTGACTTCTAAGCAGAAGTTACTTTTTAATACAAAACTGTTTTTCATTCCTGCCCCAGTAATTTTGTTTACTGACTTCCCTAGCCAATTTCTTAGATATTGGAGAGTATAAGTGTCTCCAAGTCCTCATTCTGATACACAATAGAAGAAGGCTGAATTCATCACTAATTAAAAAATGAACATGTTTTAAAAAATCCACTTATATCCCACAACAGTTTGCTTAATATTACTTTTTTTCTAAGGAAAGGAAGCATAGTACGCTTAGACTAGGGTAAAGATCTTCTACTATTCACAGAAGAGGGAAGTGGAAAGTCTTCCCTTTGTCATTAGTAATTTCTTGACAACAAAGACAGCAATCTATATAAATCTGTCATTTTTTAACAGCTGCTGTTTAGACAACAAAGAATTATTCACATTTTTTTGACAGTGATCAATATCATTTTATTTCTTTATTTTTATTTTTTATTTTAATTGTTGTTCAACTACAGTATTCTGCCTTTTACCCCCATCTCAGCTCACCCCCCCAGCCCTCCCTATGACCTTCCCATTTCTACCCACCCCCCATTATTGTCCATGTGTCCTTTATACTTGTTTCTGCCAACCCTTCCTGTTTTCCCCTGAAATTCCCTCCTCTCTCCCCCCTGGTCACTGTCAGCCTGTTCTCAATTTCAGTGTCTTTGGTTATATTTTGCTTGTTTGTTTCTCTTGTTGATTAGGTTCCTGTTAAAGGTGAGATCATATGGTATTTGTCTTTCACCACCTGGTTTATTTCACTTAGCATAATGTTTTCAGTTCCATCCATGCTGTCGCAAAGGGAAGACACTTTTCCAAGGAGGATATACAGAGGATCCAGAGACACATGAAAAGAATGCTCAGTATCGCTAGCTATCACAGACATGCAAATTAAAACCACAATGAGATACCACTTCCAACCAGTAAGAATTGCCATCATAAACAAAGGAACAAACAAGTGTTGGAGAGGTTGTGAAGAAAAGGGAACCCTACTGCACTGTTGGTGGGATTGCAGACTTGTAAGACCACTATGGAAAACAGTATGGAATTTCCTCAAAAAACTAAATATGGATCTGCCTTTTGACCCAGCAATTCTACTGCTAGGATTATATCCTGAGAACCCTGAAACACCAATCCAAAAGAACCTATGCACCCCGATGTTCACAGCAGCACAATTTACAATAGCTAAGTGCTAGAAGCAACCTAGGTGCCCATCAGTAAATGAATGGATCAAAAAACTATGGTACATTTACACAATGGAATTCCATGCAGCAGAAAGAAAGAAGGAGCTCATACCCACATTTTTTAAAAAAGTCCAGGTGGAAGAGAAACAACAGGGAGTGGATCTGAACCTCTGCTTCTCCTAATGGCATTGGTATTCCCTCTCCAGCCATGGTGACTCAATGTGGCCAGAGAGTGCCACTGTTTTTGGCTCCTTCATGCAGATGATTCAATGGTAATGCAGAAGGTATCAGTGGCAATCTGGTGGAGCATAATTCTTCTTATGAGGAAAAGAAAAATAGTCTATGGGACCTGAACTCCAAACATCATTTTTGCTAAATATATAAGAAACTAGACAATCTCACCCAAGGTTTGACATCTGAGTGGAGAGCTCAAAAGTCAACAATGTGACCTAAAACTGAACCTTTGCGGACAGTTTCCAAAGCCCAGCTGAGAAGAAAGTGCATGTGTGGTATTTGATTGCATTTTTCTTTGCCACAAAAGATCCAACTTGTTTCAAGTTACTCTATTTGAAGTTCACTTTTCCTGTTTTAATTTGCATGTGAGTGCAAAACACCTATAACAAGGACTTCCTTTGATTCCTCTCTCCAGGCATGATGCTGCAGCATGCATTCTCTCCTTTAGTCCTCACTGTTCCATTGCCAGTAGTGCTTCCAGGAATCAGCTCCCTGATGAACTAACTGCCTGTACTCAAATCATCATTACAGGTCTAATTCTCAGGGAGCTCAAACTAAGATATGTGCACATACACATAACACACATACATGCAAACTCTCAGATGGTTTGAACAAACCCAGGGCACAAGAGAAGATGTGCAAAAAACTATATATATATATATATATATATATATATATATATATATACCAATTATAATTTCAGTTCTCATTCCATTTGGTATCTAGAAGAAATTGAAGTTTTTTCAATATCCTGGACCATGCCCCCTAGGGTTATGTGTACTTTAGAAGCCTCTAGTGTTGTGTCAATAGGAGGGTCTGAGGAGTACTGTTCAATGCTGTAATTTAAGCCACTTGCTGAAGCTTCTGTTCTCCACTGGGTCTCCAGGGGTTTATCCATTGGTGACATCACCTGGTCCTCATATCTACTCTATCAGCATGTCATATCTCTGTACAGCTCTTAGACTTCTGGGGTACACTCTAGTGCTCCCATACCATCTTGTGTGGAGATTGACAGCAATAGGTATCTGGGGTTTTGTGAGTGTGAGTGCATTGGAATTTAAAGTTGATGGCTATTGACACATTTTACTGAAAGTCATTCTCACTGGTTACAGTTTTTGTTTTTATACCAGTGCATATGATTTATCTCTCTTGAGAACTAAAGTCAAGATGTTTTCTTGTTATCTGTTAAACAATACTGACCTGGTAAGCTTTCCTGTGCCTCTCTTGAACAATTTAAGGAGTAGTCAAAACTAGCTGCTTGCTCCAGGAATTTTCTTTTCCTTGAAGATTGGCCCCTAAACCAACTGAACAATTGATTAATTAAGACTAAAATTTGCTCATCAAGACTCATTTCAATAACCCTTGCCTTGCTGTGCCACTAATTCACACTTGTGAAGTCATAAACCACCCAGACCCTAAACACTACAGATACCCTCCAGTGACTTTCCAATTTTGAGACTTTGCACAAACTCTCAAAGCCCTGTTCTCAGTTTTACTTGGTGAACAGGTTTTGCAGTTACACTCCTGAGGAGGTGACATCTGGCCATCTTTTTGCCCACATGGCCATAGGTCTTATCTATTGTGAATGACCATCTCAATAAAAATCAAGTGATTAATAAAAGCAAAAGAGAAAAGGGGAAAGAAAAAAAACATAGGTGTTTTTATTTTTTAATTATTGTATTGTTGTCCAAGCACAGTGGTCTGCATTTACCCCTCACCATTCCCTGCACCCCAATGTTTATAGCAGCGTAATTTACATATGTGTTTTTATTCTTTTCTTTTTTAAATTATATTTCATTGATCATGATATTATATTGTCCTGATTTTTCCACCTTTGCCTCCCTCCATCCAGCACCCCCAACTCCCTCAGGCAATCCCCCACCATTGTTCATGTCCATGGGTCATGTGTATAAGCTGTTCAACTACTTCATTTCCTATACTGTACTTTATATCCCCATGGTTATTCTGTAACTACCTATTTGTACTTTTCTTAATGTTTTTTTTATTTTTAAAGTATATTTTATTGATTAAGATTTTGCAGTTGTCCCATACTTTTATTTCTTCCCTTTATTACCCTCTGCCCTGTACTACCCTTCCCACCAGCATTCTCCCCACTTCAGTTCATGTCCATGGGTCATACATATAAGTTCTTCAGCTTCTCCATTTCCTGTATTATTCTTAACTCCCTGATGTCTATTTTGTATCTACCAATTATGCTTCTTATGCCCTGCACCTTATCCCCATTCTCCCTTCTCCCCCTCTCCACTGATAACTGTCCATGTGATCTCCATTCTGTGATTCTGTTCCTATTCTAGTTGTTGCTTAGACTGTTTTTCTTTTGTTTTAGGTTCAGTTGTTGATACTTATGTTTGTTGTAATTTTACTGTTCATAGTTGTGTTATTCCTTCTCTTAGATAAGCCCATTTAACATTTCATATAATAAGGACATATGATGATGAACTCCTTTAAACCTTATCTTGGAAGCAATTTATCTGCCCTTCCATTCTAAATGATAACTTTGCTGGATAAAGTAATTGTTGGTGTAGGTCCTTGCCTTTCATGACTTTGAGTGCTTCTTTCCAGCCTCTTCTTGTCTGCAAGGTTTCTTTTGAGAAATCAGCTGATAGTCTTATGGGAAGTCCTTTGTAGATAATTCTCTTCTTTTCCCCTGCTGCTTTTAAAATTCTATCTTTATCTTTAATCTTGGGTAATGTAATTATGATGTACCTTGGTGTGTGCTTCCTCAGGCCCAACTTCTTTGGGACTCTGAGCTTCCTGGAATTCCTGAAAGTCTATATCCTTTGCCAGATTGGGGAAGTTCTCTTTCATTATTTTTTCAAATACATTTTCAATTTATTGCTCTTGCTCTTCCTCTTCTCCTTCTGGCACCCCTATTATTTGGATGCTTGAATATTTAAAGTTGTCCTGGAGGTCCCTAAGCCTCTCCTCATTTTTTTGAATTCTTATTTCTTCATTCTGTTCTGATTGAATGTTTATTTCTTCCTTCAGTTCCAAATGGTTGATTTGAGTCCTGGTTTCCTTCCTTCACTGTTGGTTCCCTGTATATTTTTCTTTACTTCACTTTGAATAGCCTTCACTTTTTCCTCTATTTTACAGCCATACTCGACCATATCTGTGAGCATTCTGATTACCAGTGTTTTGAACTCTGTATCTTATAGGTTGACTATCTCTTCATTACTTAGTTGTATTTTTTTCTGGAGCTTTGATCTGTTCTTTCATTTGGGCCATATTTATTTGTTTCAGCACACGTGTTTGGTTTTAAGGGTTGGAGACTTAGGTATTTGCTAGGGTGGGGCAAACCACATCACTGCATTGTGGCTCTGCTTGTGAGGGAGGTGTCAGAGAGGAAACAATGTCACTTGCACTGGTCTCACCTGGTTTCACTGCCCTTGCTACCCACAAGCACACTGGGCCCTTCCAGTGCTGATTCCAAGGTGGTGGGTTTGTGTACAATCTGGGATCCCATAGGTTTCTCCAACAAACTTTCCTCTAAGTCTGGGAGTTTTTTCTGCTTTCACAGCCCCCAAAGGTTTTTACAGCTAGAGGTTTTGAGGCTTTCTTTTCCCACTCTGGAATAGCGGCTTGTTGGTCTGTCTCACTCTCCAGTTGTTCCTCCTGGTTTATCCACATGGAAATGTGAGACCACCAGCCACTGCCTTGCCTGCCTGGTCCTCCAGCCACTGCCTTGCAATGGTTCCACTGCCAGTCTCTGTCCCTCATACCAGTCTGGATGAATGTTTCCTCTTTAACTCCTTGCTTGTCAGACTTCCATACAATTTGATTTTCTGGCAGTTCTGGTTCATATTTGTTTTTAAATTGGTTGTTGTCCTTCTTTTGTTTGTGCAAGGAGGCAACATGTATCTACCTATACTTCCATCTTGGCCAAAAGTCTACAACATAGATTTTTTAAAGGACCACATTTTAATGAACAAAAAAGAATTATTAGGAACATCACCAAAGGTAAAATTCAACCTCTGTTTCCCTAGAGCCTGCCTGTCTTATTACATTTTTGTAGCACCCTGCCATTAAGATGGTTAGAGGAGCTTTTGGTGAGCAGGAGGAGATGATGACTGTAGCTGTGTCTGGAACTGTAGTATGTCAGAGAAAATGCAGGCTTTATGGAGCTAATGAGTCATAAGGCCTGAATTTAGTTTGTACAAAGTTTGTTTGGCTAGTACTAGGTAGCAGGCACTCTGTAGAAATTATGACAAAAGAAGTGAAACATCATTGTGTGGCAACTACCAACTATAGCTTCCTTTGCAAGTGATTATTTTCCCCAAGATCCAACATCATTTTGGTGTGCTTATCAGGCATTTTGTACAATGGACACTAGGATACCAAGCATCAGTCATGGCCACACAGGCAACAGAGTGTGAATTTTATATTTAAAAGGCATTTAATTTTCTTCTAACAAAGCAGTGGCTAGGATGCCATTCCAAATTTTCTCATTTCCCCCATGATTCTAAAATGTTGGTGAGCAGAAAGGTGAATTAATATGTCCAGACTCCATTATTGGAGATCTGATTAGTACATCTAGAATGGGACCCAGGAACCTATCTAATAATTCCCTAGTCTGGAAGGTAGGGGGGAAACACAACTGAGGCTAAAGTAATGTATTTCTAATAAGACCATCTTTATGTCCCAGCTCTATCTTGGCTGGCTATGTGACCCTGGGAGAGCAACTTCATCTCTCTAGGTTTGCATTTCTTCAACAAAATTGAGAAAACAATCAAGCAAAATATAACCAAAGACATTGAAACAAAAACAAACTGACAGTAACCAGAGGGGTGGGAGGAGAGGCATAATGGGGGAAAATAGGGAAAGGGCCATCAAGGAGTATGTATAAAGGACACATGGATAAAGTCAAAAGGGATAGGTTCAAGGGTGGGAGGCAGGGATGGGTGAGGTGTGGGAGTGTGGTGGTGGTGGTGGGAAATGGAGACAACTGTACTTGAACAACAATAAAAATTATAAAAAAACAAAAAAATGAGATCATAATGAGCATTTCTCAAGCTTATTTTGAAGATATAATGAGCTAGTAACAGCAAAGCATTTAATAGCCTTTATATATTCATTCAGTATGTATTCATAGTCCAGGAGTTCTGGGATAGGCTCTGAACAGGTCTATGGCTATAGGTATAGGTATAAGTAATGTACTTGAAATCCTACGGTGATGGTTTAGTACAAATCAAGTACTCATAGCTTTGGGATCAGAGTTAAGGGTAGGCTGGCCCTGAAGGCCCTGGCTTTTCAGAGATCCCATTTCTCAGGGAAAGTATCTGGGAATTGAGTTATTGCTAAACAGCCAACCACGTTGAATGGTTTTGAGATTTTTTACATAACCAGTACCATTCAACTGCAGTCTTTTTTTTTTTTTTTAAGAAAAAGAGGGGAAGGGAGGGAGAAAGAGAAGGTAAAGAACATTGGTGGTAGAGAGTAACATAGACCAGTTACCAGTGTGGCAACCCAGGCACATGGGCATGTGACCAGACTGAGAATCAAACTTTTGACCTTTCACATTACAGTGCAAGAACCAGCCCACTGAGCCACACCAGCCAGGGCAACCAGCTGCAGTCTTAGTTCAGGTTCTCTCAGCAGCAGACCCTAAGCCAAGTGTCCAGTAGGTGCATTTATAAAAGATGTACTCCCAGGAGAAACCAGAAAGGGTTGGGGGTGAGGAAGCAGGACAGGAAAATACTGGGAACCAAGCTGTGGTGGCTTTTAGGAGAAATCCCAGGTCTATCTGATCTCCTTGGAAGCTCTGGATTATAAATTACACTTCAGAGATTTTTTTTGGCCAAAAGGATATGGGTAGGATTTATTTATCTCTATATTGTCCTGGTGCCAATGGCCAATCTCTGAAGACTGCACATAAATCTTTATCAGCAGCAGCTTTGGAATGAGTGCATTTAGTTGGTATAAGGGACCCAAGGGGCTCTGAATAGGTGTCATTACTGGCCATTCACTACAGATGTCAGCCCAGTAGTTCCGTGTCCATACTCAGAGATTCTACCTCATGTATGGAGTCTAGGATTCTGACTATATGAATGGATGCCCTAGCTTAACATTTCAAATGAGCCTGTATTGGGAACCCATGCCTCATAGACTCATATAAACAATAAAAATACTTGCAGTATAAAAACCATTATGAATCATTGTATAATTATAGACATTTTTGAGTTATATCAGCAGACTCAGCAAATTTCATCTGCCTAGTTTGCACAGTGGTTAAATAATAGTAATAGTCACCACTCATTGAAGGATTCACATGTGCCAGTCAGTGTTCTAGGTATTTTTCATTAAACTATTTAATCTGTTCCCTAGCAAGATGACAGAGGAGTGAGTGGAAGCCACACTAAACTACCCCCAGGACCAATCTGGAATTACAACTAAACTGTGGAGAAATTACCCAGAACAAACAACTGAACAATAGCGAGGGAGAAGTCTTATAACCTTGGACAGACAGAAGAATCACCTTGAGCACAACCTATCTGGTAAGGAGTATGGTGGAGACTTGAGGGCACTGGCTGGGTGCCCACAGGTGGCAGTGTCCAAGGGATAACTATGTAGTTATTTTGATCCCCCGGAGAAGAATGGGGTCTAAACCCTAAGCTAGGATCCCCAGCCTAGGACACCAGAGCCTAAAAAGTACACAGCTAACAATTGGCAGCAAAAGGTGGCGGGGTTGCTCTCTGCCAGATATGGACAGCTGGAGATGCAAACAGCTATTTAAAAGGCCAACAAGCAATTTTTCATTTGCTGTCACTTACAGGGGTTATAGCAAAGGCAGGAGCAGAGTGGGCTAGAGATGCCTGAGGAGAGACTGGGGACAAAAGCTTTGGGGAGAGAGAAAGAGAGTAGCCCCAGAGATCCCAGTGCTGAGTCATCCCCCAAATAGCAGCAGCCATCCTGCTCAGGCAGATCACTCACCTCCCAACAGCAACAGCCTCAGGGGAAATAGTCACACCCCCAAGAGACACTACCCCCTGGCTCTATGGTGCTTAAGCCTGACTGCTGAGTACAGAGTGAGTGGATTAATAACTGGAGGAGACAACCATAATAGCAGATGTCTGGCAGTTTAAGAGCAGGCTGCCTGAGGTGAGACAGGGCCAACATCTCCAGACACAGATTCAGAAAGAAAAAAACAGTAGTAAATACTAGAAGCTACCAAGATGAAATCCACTGTGGTCTTCTCGATGATTAGCATTGTTTTATTTCCTGCATATTTTTTTAACATTCATTTCTTGTCCAGCAAGTCTGTGCATATTAAGTCACTAGAATTTGTAGTATAGTTTATTTCTATCCTTTCTTACAATTGTCTTAATCTCTTTACAATGTTATTACTACTTGTTCATTTACTGTTGATACTGAGATTGCAGGGAGGAGATATTTTTGTGGATGTGGGTTTGTTCCCTAGGCTATGTGGTTTTCTTCTGGCAGCACCTCCACAATAGCATAAAGATGTGGTGTGCAAAGTGACCCTCAGTCAACCAGTTGCAGGGAAGGACCAACCAAAGAATGACCTAATGACAAACAAAATGCAGTCACATCCAGAGAGCCAACATAAATGGCATCCCAAGAGCAGCAAACTTCAGGAGATGAAAGATACTGCACCACTGAATCTCACATGTCTCCTACCATAGAAGTTCACACCACAAACTCAGGGAGTCAGAAGAGACCAATTAAAAAAGCATAGGCTAACAAGAAGAGGGAACAAACAATGGGAAGTCAAAGAAACAATCCCCAAATAAAAGGAAAGGAGGAAGCCCAGAAGCAATGCTAAATTAAGTAGGGACAAGTCAGCAATCAAATGTTGAGTTCAAAGCAATGGTTATAGGCTGAATGAGCTCACTGAGAATTACCAGAAACTACAGTGAAACTACAGTGAACTCTCTGCAAACTATATCAACATGAAAAAGGAAATAGAAACTATCAACAAGGGCCAATAGAAAGTGAAGAATACAATTTCTGAGTTGAAGAATACAGTAGAAGGAATTAAAAGCAGGCTAGATGAAGTAGAGTATTGAATTTGCAAACTGTAAGACAAGGTAGAAAAAAACTTCCAGGAAGAGCAAGAAAAGAAAAAAAAAGACTCAGAAAGAATGAAGAGGTGTTAAGAGAACTACAGGACAACATGAAATGTGATAATATCCATATAATAGGGATACCAGGAGGAGAAGAAGAAGGGCAATGGATAGAAAACCTGTTTGAAACAGTAATGATAGAAAATTTGCCTAATCTGAGGAGTGACAAAGTTATACAAACCCAGGAACCACAGAGGGCCCCAATCAAGAGGAACACAAACAGGCCTACTCCAAGGCAGATCATAATTAAAATGGCAAAGTTCCAAGAAAAAGAGAGAATCTTAAAGACAGCAAGGAAGAATCCAGAAATAACATACAAGGGAGCCTGGATAAACTAGCAGGTAACTTCTCAATGGAAACACTACAAAACAGAAGGGAATGGCAAGAAATAATCCAAATAATGAAAAACAAAGTCCTGAAACCAAGATTACTCTATCCAGCAAGGATCTCCAGTAAAATGGAAAGTCAAATCAGGATTTTCAAAGCAAAATAAAGCTCAAAGAATACATGTCCACCAAGCCAGCACTGCAAGATATGCTAAAGGGACTGCTTTAAGAAGAGGAAGAAAAACAGTGAGAGAGAAAGGAATGAAGATACAAAGGGAGTAAAATGACAATAAATAAGTACCTATCAATAATAGCACAATGTAGATGGAATAAATCCTCCAATTAAAAGACATAGAATAGCTGAGTGGGTCAGAAATCATGACCCACACATATGCTGCCTACAAGAGACCTACCTCAGAACAAAAGACCTACACAGACTGAAAGTAAATTGTTAGAAAAAAACATTCCAAGCTAATAGACAGGGGAAAAAAAAAGCCAAGGTAGCAATACTTATATCAGACAAAATAGACTTCAAAACAAGGGCCATAAAAAGAGGCTCAGAGTGACACTGCATAATATTCAAGGGAAGAATCCATCAAGAAGACATAAACATTATAAACATATATGCACCCAACATAGGAGCACCCAAATATATGAGAAATCTTAGAGACTTCAAGAAAGATACTGACAGCAACACAACTATAGTAGGGGATTTTAACTCCCTAGTGTCAAAAATGGATATATCTTTCAGAAAAATGAACAAAGATGTTGTGGCATTGAACTATGCCCTAGAGCAGATGAACTTAACTGATATATATAGAATCTTTCATCCCAGAAAAGCAAAATACACAATCTTTTCTTTTTTTAAGACTGTTTTTTAAAAATTTTCTTAATGGTTGAAAAAATCAAAGAAAGTATATTTTGTAGTATGTGAAAATTATAAAAAATCAATTTGCAATGACTATAAATAAAAATTATTAAAACATAGCCATACACATTTGATTGCTTATTTTCTGTGGCTGTATTACCATGGCAGACTTGACTAGTTGTGACAGAGACTGCATGATATGCAAAAATCTTTATTACTTGTTTCTTTATGGAAGAAGTTTCCTGACCACTGGTTTAGAACACAAAATGTACATTATCAGGTGTGAGGAATGGCACGACAAAAGCTTATCAATCCTCACTATGTATTCTGTTGGACACAGTTTAACATGAAGTCTTTTATTCTTCATCACATTGCATACTCTCTTGGAGTACTCATAGGCCCATTTCATTCATGACTTCTGACATTCTGCCTTTAGCTGTGATATTTCCCCTGAGTTTCTCCTTGTATTTCCAACTGTCTACTGAATTAATCATTTGATTAATCCTTAAGGTCACCATGTTAAAATGGAAAGAACTACCTTCCTCTGAATACTTAATTTACTTTATTTATTTTAAAATACACATTTTCTTCAAATACACAAGGAACATATTCAAATATAGGTGACAAGAAAGAACACAAAATAAGCCTCAACAAATTCAAGAAAATTGAAATCACATCAAGCATTTTCTCTGACCACAAGGGACTGAAACTAGAAAACCAAACTTAAGGCAAATTTACAAAACACACACAAATTCATGGAGATTGAATAGCATGCTATTAAACAATGAATGGGTTAATAATGAGATCAAACAAATCAAAATGTTTCTGGAAACAAATGAAAATGAACTCACAATAGTCCAAAACTTATGGGGCAAAGCACAGGCAGTCCTGAGAGGGAAGGGCATAGTGATACAGACCTACCTAAAAGAGATAGAAACATTTCAAATAAACAACCTAAACCTACACCTACAAGAACTGGAAGAACAACAACAAAGACAGCCCACAGTGAGTAGAAGGAAGGAAATAACCAAGATCAGAGCAGAATTAAGTGATATAAGACTAAAAGGAAAATCCAAACAAACAATAAATCCAGGAGCTGGTTCTTTGAAAAGATAAACAAAATCAACAAGTCTTTAAGCAGGCTCATCAAGAAAATAACAGAAAGGATCCAAAATAAACACAGTCAGAAATGAAAGAGGAGAGATTACAACAGATACTACAGAAACACAAAGGATTGTAAGAAACTACTACAAAGACTATATGCCAAGAAATTTGAAAACCTAGGTGAAATGGACAAAATTCTAGAAAAATGTAATCTTCCAAAACTGAATGAGGAAGAAGCAGAAACTGAACAGTCCATAACAACTGACAAAAATTGAAGCAGTTATCAAAAAACTACCATTTCACAAAAGCCCTAGAATGGACAGTTGCACCGGAGAATATTATAAAAACAATTAAGGGAGACTTATCCCATATCCTTCACAGATTATTACAAAAAATCTAAAAATACAGAAGACTCCAAAACTCTTTATGAAGCCAGCATCACCCTAATCCCAAAGCCAGATAAAGATATAACAAAGAAAGACAACTTCAGGCCACTATGGCTAATGAACACAGACACTAAAATCATCAACAAACTATTGGCAAACCGCATCCAGAAATACACTAAAAAGATGATACACCATGATCAAGTGGGACTCATCCCAAGGATGGAAGGATGGTGCAAGGTTCCCAAATCAATATATGTAATATATCACATAAACAAAAGACAAAAAAACATGATCAAAACAATAAATGCAGAAAAAGAATTTGATAAGGTACAGCACCCATTTATGATAAAAGCTCTCAGCAATATGGGAATACAGGGATCATTCCTCAACACAACAAAGGCCATATATGAGAGACCTACAGCCAACATCATACTCAATGGGCAAAAACTAAAATCTTTTCCGCTAAGATTAGGAACAAGACAAGGTTGTCCACTTTCTCCACTTCTATTCAATATAGTATTGGAAGTTTTAGCCACAGTGATCAGACAAGAAAAGGAAATAAAAGCCATCCAAATTTGAAAGGAAGAAGCAAAACTGTCATTGTTTACAGATGACATGACAGTATACATAGAAAACAGTATAAACTTCACCAAAAAGCTATCTGACCTAATAAATAAATTTGACAAAATAATATACAAAGTCAGTATTCAGAATTCAAAGGCATTTTTGAACACCAACAATGAAATATCAGATACAGAAATCAGGAAAAAATTCCATTTGATATAGCAACAACAAAAATAAAGTACCTAGGAATAAACCAAACCAAGGAGGTAAAAGACCTATACTCAGAAAACTATACAACATGAACAAAGAAATTAAGGAAAATACAAACAAATGGAAACATGTACCACATTCATGGATTGGAAGAATTAACATCATCAAAATGGCCATACTACCCAAAGCAATTTATACATTCAGAGCACTCTCTGTTAAAGTATCAATGGCATATTTCAGAGATATAGCACAAACACTTGAAAAATGTTTGTGGAACCATAAATGACCCTGAATAGCCAAAGCAATTTTAGGAAAAAATAACAAAGTAGGAGGGAATACAATACCTGATATCAAACTGTATTATAAGGCCACTGTAATCTAAAAAGTCTGGTACTGGCATAAGAACAGACATATAGATCAATGGAACAGAATCCAGAGACCGAAAATAAGCCCAGGGTTCTATGGTCAACTAATATTCAACAAAGTGGGCAGAGGCATGAAATGGAGTAAAAATAGCCTCCTCAACAAACAGTGTTGTGAAATCTGGACAGCTACATGCAAAAAAAAATGTAATGACCACCAACTTACGCTGTACACAAAAAAAATTCAAGATGGATAAAAGATTTAAATATAAGTCGTGACAGCATAAAAGTCCTACAGGAGAATACATGCAGGGAAATTGCACATATCCAATGCAGCAATATTTTCAGCAATAAGTACCCTAGAGCAAGGGACATAAAGAAAAGAATAAACAAATGGGATCTTAACAAATTAACAAGCATCTTCATGGCTAAAGAAAACAGCATTAAAATGAAAAGAGAACCAACCATATGGAAAAACATATTTGTCAATGATACCTGGGGCACTAGTTTGATCTCCAAAATATATAAAGAACACACATGACTCCATTCCAGGGAGACAAACAACCCAATTAAAAAATGGGCATATGACTTGAACAGACATTCCTCCGAGGACCCAGAAGGCCCAGAAACATGAAAAGATGCTCAGCATCACTAGCTATCAGGTAGATGCAAATTAAAACCACAATGAGATACCACCTCACACCATTCAGAATGGTCATCAAAAACAAATATACAACAAGTCCTGGAAAGGTTGTGAAGAAAAGGGAACCCTAGTCCACTGTTGGTAGGAATGCAGACTGGTGCAACTACTATGGAAAACAATATGGAATTTCCTCAGAAAACTAAAAATGGAGATTCCTTTTGACCCAGCATTACTGCTGCTGGGATTATACCCTAAGAGTCCTTAAACACCAATTAAAAAGTACCTATGGACTCCTCGATGTTCATAGCAGCACAATTTGCAATCGCCAAGTGCTTGAAGCAACCTAAGTTCCCATCAGTAAATGAATGAATCATAGAACTATAGTACATTTGCACAATGGAATATTAGGCAGCAGAAAGAAAGGAGCCCCCTATCCTTTGCAACAGCATGGATGGAACTGGAGAGCATTATGTCAAGTGAAAAAAGCCAGGTGGTGAGGGACCAATACCATGTACTCTCACCTTTAATTCGGACTTAGTCAATAAAAATAAATAAACAAGCAAAATATAACCAGAGGCATTGAAATTAAGAACAATCCGACAGTAACCAGAGGTGAGGTGGGAGGGGATAATGGGGTGAAAAGGTGGATGGCTTTTTAGGAACAACTATAAAAGACACATAGACAAACCAAGGGCTGGTGGGAGCAAGGGAGGCAGATGTAGGTGGCTGGTGTGGGGGGGGAATGCAGACAAGTGTACTTGAAGAAGATTAAAATAAAAAATATCTAGTGATTGAATATGTACAAACTTTCTGGACAAGAGATTAATGTTAGAAAGCTATGCAGAAAAAAAAATATCACAAATCATTAAGAGGACCACAGTGGCTTTTGTTTCAGTAGCCTCTTATATTTACCACTGTTGATTTCTTTCTGAATATGCCTCTAGTGATATCAAATGTTGACCCTGACTCACCTGAGGCAGCCTGTTCAGTACTTCCATGGATCTGCTGTCCTTAGCTATCTCCTGCAGTTGTTAATCTGGTCACTCGGCACTCAGCAGTCAGGTTTAAACACTGTAGGGCAGGGCCAAAGCCCTGGAGTAAGGGCTATTTTTCCCTCAGTCTGCTTCTGCTTGGAGGAGAGTGGTCTGCCTGAGCAGGATGGTTATTGCGTATGGGGTTTGGCTCAGCCCCAGGATCCCAGTGGCTACTTTTTCAGTTCTTTCCCCAATGCCTCCACCCCCAGTCTCTCCTTAAGTTTCTGTAGTCCACTCTGCCCCACCTTCCCAGGGATCTATTGTCTTTGACTATCTCTTTTGGTTGTTAATCTGGTCACCAGCACTCTGCAGTCAGGCTTAAGCACCACAGGGCCAGGGCAGAGACCCTCCTGTGGTCAGGGGCTCTTGAGTCTCCATTGCACTCCTCACAAGGCAGATTGGGCTGAAGTTGATTCTTATGTCTGTCTGAAGTTATACGGCTTCTCTCTGGCTATTGCTCCCTTGTTTATTCTAGATTATTTCTCCACAATTGAGTTGTAACTCCAGATTGGCCCAGGGAGGAGGTTAGTTAGACTTCCACTAACTCCTCCATATCTTCCCTCCTCTCCTTATAAGTGGACTGTCTTGGGTAACCCTCCCAGTAATGTCACTGTGGTCCCAAGGGACACTAGGTCTCTCACAGCTAAAAAGAAAAATTAAATTATAGAAATTATTATGTACCCTTATTATGTACCCCACAAGAGTCCAAATAAGCTCTATGAGCTATCATAAGCCCCCAACCTTTAGATGAAAGACAGAAATGAACTCTTCAAGGGACATAAATAATTCTGATTTAAATTTAATCTGTATGGTCAATTATTGTATAATAATGGTGGAAAATAAATACTATCTCACCAAAGTCAATTCTGTAATTTTAGAGCCCTTAAAACTTTTTAAAATGGGGGATCTGAAGATGGCAGCATGGTAGGAGGGAGCAGATTCTACTTCCCCCTACACACAGGAGAAAATCCTAGCTGATCTACATAGGAACAGAGCAAACAGCCAACATTATCACAACATATATGAAAATAGGAGATCACAAATTGTAGTAGACTTTGAAAAACCTGATGGTAAGGAGACTATGTAAGGATAATAAGGGCCAGGGATCTGCTTGGGGACTAGGGAGATTGCAGCTCCAGGCCCAGTGCTCCTGGGACTGCCTAGGGGCTCCCGGGAGAGAGCTGGGTCAAACGCTCCCTCCCTGGCCAAACAAGGACTGAGCAGCATCGGGGGAGGCAAGTTTACTGGAGGGCATAGAGAGGGGAGTGAGGATGGGGAGGCACCCACACAGGGAGTGTGAGTACCCACACATAGACCTGGTGAGAGTGTGCACCCCACCCTGTGCGGCCAAGGGCACCCAGCTGTTCGACCAAATGTGCCAGACTGTGCAACTAAAGACACCTGGCTCTGCGGCCAAGGGCGCCAGCCTGGAGAGAACATGGTTTGGTGGAAGTCTCAGAAACCACAGCGGTGAAAAAGGAAAAGGCGCAGGCACTCCCTGGGACCTATGGTGCCCAGGCCATGAATGTGGGGTAAGTGGGCGCACCTGAGGATCCAGACAGTGCACACCTGTGAACCCGGAAAGGCACAGGCACTCTGTGGGACATTGAAACCCATGGCGGTGAAATCCCGAGACCGTGCATAGGAGCACCTAGACCCCACACACAGGATCCTTCAGAGACGCACCAGACAGGCTCTGAGGAGAACGAAATGCTGCCCTAGGAACAGTATGCCAGAGGCTGACTGAGTTCTGAACGGAACAGAAAAACTATCTCCAGTTGCCCCTCAGACTGCTGAAGGCAGCTAGAAAAACCGATTTGGCCAGTCTGAAACCAAAAATAGGTGTTTTTTTGTTTGTTTGTCTGTTTTTGTTTTTTTCTTTTAATTTTTTTAAGTAACCTCTTATCTTTTAAATCTTATTATTTTTAGATCTATCAATTCTTTATGCTTCTCTTTCTGTCATCCTAGTGTTGACACTTCTCCCTTGCTTTCCAAATTTATTTCTTCTTCCTTCCATCTTCTGCTTTGCTCCTTTTTTTTAAAACCTGCAGTAATTGCATAATTGTATTATCATTCTTTCATTCTTCTTACTCATTTTATTTTAATAGTATTTTGGTATTCCTCTTCTTTCTGTATAGTCTTCTTTGAATGTTGGGTTATATTGTATCATTTGATAGGTTTCCCCTGTTATCTCACTCATAGTGAATTGCTAATTTACTGTCCTTCATTTGTGTTCCATTAGTATGCTACTCAAGGCTCAATACTCCCTATTCTTGTTATCTAGATCTCATATATTCTGTCATATTATTGTTGCTCTAAAATTACTGTAAATAATAGCTATTCCATACAATTGTAAGTACTTCACAACACCCATCCCAGATCTTAGCCCACTTCACAGTTTTCTGAACTCTATTACTGTAGTGCTTAACTCTATGCTCTAACACCCTACACCTATTTACTATTCTTTACTCTCACCTTACCTCAGAATCTGACTTCCCACAAGCTCACTGTTTCTAGAGCCCACTCACAATACTTCCCTTTCCTTCAAGAGTCTTATCTTCTTTACATTCTTTCTAAAAAGTGGCTACTGGTGTGGCAGATCACAATTTACACTATACATAGCAAAAGGATCTCCTATCTCCTTTCTAATGGCTGCTACTGTAAATATCATAGAATACTCTCTTGCTGTCTTAAACCATTTTGCTTTACTACTCCAACTGATCACAAAAAAGACTAGGCAGAAACCGTGAACACCTGGATACCCGGAAGAGACTGCACCACTGAATCTCACAAGTAGTCAACCACAGAAGTTCACACCATAAACCCAAGGAGCCAGAACAGATCAATTTAAGAAGCTGAGGCTAACAAGAAGACTCTCATGAACAATGAGAAGACAAAGAAACAATCCCCAAATGAAGGGAAAGGAGGAAACCTCTGAAACAATGCTAAATGAAATAGATGCAATGCAACAATGAGATACTGAGTTAAAAGCAATGATTATCAGGAAGTTCAACAAGCACACAATGAGCTACCAGAAACTACAGGGAAGATACAATGAACTCACTGCAAACTATATCAACATGGAAAAAAAATAGAAACTATCAATAAGGACCGAGAGGAAATGAAGAATACAATTTCTGAACTGAAGAATGCAATAGAAGGAATCAAAAGCAGGATCGATGAAGCAGAAGATTGGATCAGTGAGCTGGAGGACAAAGTATGAAAAAGCACCCAGAAAGAGCAAGAACAGGAAAAGAGGCTCAGAAAGAATGAAGAGGGATTAAGAGAAATGCAAGACAATATGAAACATAATAATATCCATATAATAGGGAAACCAGAAGGAGAAGAAGAGCAAGTGATAGAAAACTTATTTGAAAAAGTAATGATGGAAAATTTCCCTAATTTGATGACAGAAAAAGTCACACAAATCCAGGAAACACAGAGAGTCCCAATTAAGAAGAACTCAAAGAGGCCCACCACAAGACACATCATAATTAAAATGGCAAAATGTCAAGACAAAGAGAGAATCTTAAAGGCAGCAAGGGAGAAACAGGAAGTAATGTACAAGGGAGCCCCAATAAGACTAGCAGCTGACTTCTAAATTGAAATACTCCAAGCCAGAAGAGAATGGCAAGAAATGTTCCAAGTAATGATAACCAGAGGCCTGCACCCAAGGCTACTTCACCCAGCAAGGTTCTCAATCAAGATAGAAGGCCATATAAGGAGTTCCCCAGACAAAAGAAGTCTAAAAGAATACACCTCCACCAAACCAGCTCTGCAGGAGATGCTAAAGGGACTGCTTTAAGGAAAGAAAGGAAAAGAGAGAGAGAGAGAGGAACACAAGTACATAAATGGCAATGAATAAGTACCTATCAATAATAACCTTAAATGTAAATGGATGACATGCCCTAATCAAAAGACATAGAATATGTGAATGGATAAGAGAGCATGAACCACACATATGTTGCCTACAAGAGACCCACCTCAGGAGCAAAGACCTACACAGGCTGAAAGTGAAGGGCTGGAAACAAATTTTCCAAGCAAATGGACAGGAAAAAAAAAAGCCTGGGTAGCAATACTCATACCAGACAAATTAGACTTCCAAAAAAGAGCCACAAAGAGAGACCCAGAAGGTCACTTCATAATACTCAAGGAAAGGATCCACCAAGAAGACATAAACATTATAAATATACATGCACCCAACACAGGAGCACCCAAATACATAAAGAAAATCTTAGAGGATGTCAAGAAAGATATTGACAGCAACACAATTATAGTGGGTGATTTTAACACCCCACTGTCAAAAATGGACAGATCTTCCAAACAAAATATCAGCAAAGGTAGTGTGGCATTGAACAATGCCCTAGATGAAATGGACTTAATTGATACATATAGAGCCCTCCATCCCAAAGAAGCTAAATACACATTCTTCTCAAATGCACATGGAACGTTTTCAAAGATACACCACATGATAGGACACAAAACAAGCCTCAACAAATTCAAGAAAATTGAAATCATACCAAGCATATTCTCGGATCACAAGGGACTGAAACCAGAAGCCAACCCCAATGGAAAAAAAAAACCCAAAACACTCAAGATCATGGAGATTAAATAGCATGCTATTAAACAATGAATGGGGTCAAGAATGAAATTAGGGAAGGAATCAAAAAGTTTCTGGAAACAAATGAAAATGAATTGACAACAACCCAAAACTTATGGGACACAGCAAAGGCAGTCCTGAGAGGGAACTTCATAGCAATACAGGCCAACCTAAAAAAGATAGAAACATTTCAAACAAACAACCTAACTCTACATTTACACAAACTCGAGGAACAACAAAGACAGCTCAGAGCAAGTAGAAGGAAGGAAATAAGCAAGGTCACAGCAGAATTAAATGACATAGGGACTAAAAGCACAATTCTAAGGATCAAGGGATTCAGGAGCTGGCTCTTTGAAAAGATAAACAAAATCGACAAGCCTTTAAGCAGACTCATCAAGAAAAAAAAGAGAGAAGACCCAAATAAACACAATCAGAAATGAAAGAGGAGAGATTACAACTGAGACCACAGAAATACAAAGGATTGTAAGAAATTACTATGAAGAACTGTATGCCAAGAAATTTGAAAACGTAGGTGAAATGGACAAATTCCTAGAAAAATAGAATCTTCCAAAACTCAATGAAGAAGAAACAGAAAGCCTGAACAGACCAATAACAGCAAATGAAATTGAAGCAGTAATAAAAAAACTCACCACACACAAATGCCCTGGACCAGATCGTTTCACAGAATTCTACAAATTATTTAAGGAACAGTTAACTCCTATTCTTCACAGACTATTCCAAAAAATCCAAAAAGATGGAAGACTCCCAAACTCTTTTTATGAGACCAACATCATAGTAGCACCAAAACCAGATAAAGACACAACAAAGAAAGAAAACTTTAGGCCAATATTGCTGATGAATATAGGCTCTAAAATCCTCAACAAAGTATTGGCAAACCACATTCAACTATTCATTAGAAAGATCATACACCACGACCAAGTGGGATTCATCCCAGGGATGCAAAGATGGTTCAATATTCGCAAATCAGTAAATGTAAATCATCACCTAAACAAAAGCAAAGACAAAAATCACATGATCATATCAATAGATGCATAAAAAGCACTTGATAAGGTACAGTACCCGTTCATGTAAAAACACTCAGCAAAGTGGGAATAGAGGGAGCATTCCTCAACATAATAAAGGCCATATATGAGAGACCTACAGCCAACATCATACTCAAGGGGAAAAAACTAAAATCTTTTCCACTAATATCAGGAACAAGACAAGGCTGTCCACTTTCACCACTTCTACTCAATATAGTACTGAAAGTTTTAGCCACATTGCTCAGACAAGGAAAGAAAATAAAAGGCATCCAAATCAGAAATGAGGAAACAAAACTGTCACTGTTTGCAGATGACATGATAGGGTACATAAGAAATCCTATAGATTCAACCAAAAAACTGCTTGACCTAATAAATGAATTTGGCAAAACAGCGGGATACAGAGTCAATATCCAGAAATCAAAGGCATTTTTGTACACCAACAATGAAACAGCAGAAGTAGAAATCAGGAAGAAAATCCCATTTGATATAGCAAAAAGAAAAATAAAGTACCTAGAAATAAACCTAACCAAAGAGGTAAAAGACCTGTATTCAGACCACTACATAACACTGAAGAAAGAAATCAAGGAAGACACAAACAAATGGAAACATATACTGTGTTCATGAATTGGAAGAATTGACATCATCAAAATGTCCATACTACCCAAAGCAATTTACACATTCAATGCAATCCCTGTGAAAGTACCAATGGCATATTTCACTGACATAGAAGAACCACTTCAAAAGTTTATATGGAAACATAAACGACCCTGTATAGCTGCTGCAATTTTGAGAAAGAAGAGTAAAGTAGGAGGGATCACAATACATGTTACTAAGCTATATTACAAGGCCACTGTAATCGAAACAGCCTGGTATTGACATAAAAACAGGCACATTGACCAATGGAATAGAACAGAGAGCCCAAAAATAAACCGAAACCTCTATGGTCAATTAATATTTGACAAAGATGGCAGTAGCATAAAATGGGTGAAAAATAGCCTCTTCAACAAATGGTGTTGGGAGAACTGGACAGCTACATGCAAGAAAATGAAACTCGAACACCAACTTACACCATACACAAAAATAAATTCAAGGTGGATAAAAGACTTAAATATAAACAGTGACACAATCAAAGTCCTAGAGGGGAACATAGGCAGGAAAATCTCAAATATTGCATGCAGACACATTTTTACTGATATGTCCCCCAGACCAAGGGACATAAAGGAAAGAATAAGCAAATGGGATCTCATCAAAATAAAAACTTCTGCAGGGATAAAAAAAAGAGTGTTAAAATAAAAAGAGAACCAACTGTATGGGAAAACATATTTTCCAATGATACCTCAGACAAGGGTTTAATCTCCATAATATATACAGAACTTACACGACTCCACTCTATGAAGACAAGCAACTCAATCAAAAAATGGGCAAAGGAATTCAATAGACACGTCTCCAAGGAGGACATACAGAGTATCCAGAGACACATGAAAAGATGCTCAGTATCACTAGCTATCAGAGAGATGCAAATTAAAACCACAATGAGATACCACTTCACACTGGTCAGAATGACCATGATAAACAAAGGAACAAACAACAAGTGCTGGAAAGGTTGTGGAGAAAAAGGGACCCTAGTACACTGTTGGTGGGAATGCAGACTTGTAAGACCACTATGGAAAGCAGTATGGAACTTCCTCAGAAAACTAAAAATGGATATGCCTTTTGACCCAGCAATTCCAGTGCTTGGACTATATCCCAAGAACCCTGCAACACAAATGCAAAAGAACCTATGCACCCCAAATATTCATAGCAGTACAATTTACAATAGCTAAGTGCTAGAAAGAACCTAGCTGCCCATCAGTAAATGAATGGATCAAAAACTATGGTACATTTACACAATGGAATTCTATGCAGCAAAAAGAAAGAAGGAGCTCCTACCCTTTGTAACTGCATGGATGGAGCTGGAAAGCTTTATGCTAAGCAAAATAAGCCAGGCAGTGATAGACAAATACCATATGATCTCGCCTTTAACAGGAACCTAAACAACCAAACAAACAAGCAAAATATAGCCAAAGACACTGAAATAGAGGACAGGCTGACAGTGATCAGATGGGAGAGGGAAGGGAATTTCAGGGGAAATTCAGGGGAGAATGGGAAGGGTTTACAGGAACAAATATAAAGGAAATATGGACAAAAACTAGGTGGGTTGGAAATGGAAGGGAGGAGGGAAGGGATGGGTGGGTTGGCTGGAATGGAAGTAAAGGATAGAAACTGTACTTGAATAATGGTTAAAAAATAAAAATTAAAGATTGGAAAAGTAAGTTAGGGACAAGTCAAGAACTTTTTATAGTACCACAGAAATTTTAACAAAAAAAGACTTTTGAAAATGCCTTGTGTAATTATATGGTCCTTTTTACTCAGATAATGGAACAGTGAAAAATATGTGTTTGCATTTTGTAAAATTAAGCTGTATGCAGTTATTTATCTTTTACCTTAATTGTTTGAGCTCATTTATAATGTAAACTGTTGTCATTTTAAATAAATATAATAGAAAGAATACTTTCATAGGTATCAAGGATTCTGAGTAAATTTACTTTGCAAATAGGCTTTGTAGGTATGTTTTATGCTACAGATCTTAAATGGACACTTTCATTTAAAAATATTTTGAGTTACTCACTGTTTGCCTCTGTGAGGTCATATGGATTTCCCGTAGACTAGCTTTCACAGTGGGGTTTGGGTGATTTCATTTTATTCCAAGTCCTAAAATAAAGGAAATGTGTAAAAATCAATATTGTAGAAGGTTGGAAGTACATTTTGACTCGCTTTTGTTAAGTATACTGAACTTTATGCTTTCATTTTTGTGTTCTTCCTTCATTCCTAGTTCCTTTATACATGCTAGATTTGTTCTCTCTTCTATTCACATTTCTCCTCTACTTACAATTTTTCAGTTTCATATACTATAAAATATTTGAGGTATTCAGGATGATAAGGCAAGTTTTGGTATATAAATACATTTGATAATATGTAAAGTCATCAAGAGAAATCAAACTTACTATTGTTTAAATTCCAATGTTGTGAGTTGGTTTGATATGCTATTCATATCCTGGCTATAAGCACTTGCATGGTAAATAACAACCAGAGGATAAAGCAAAATCATTCCCCATGGATTGCAAGACACTGAAGGATTATGCTCAATCATATTAACCTTGTCACCTGGAGATTTAATTGGTATTTTATTTCTTCAGTGTCACTGAATACCTATGGCACAGTGCTTAGGAGTATGAACTTTGAAGCTGAATGCAAATTTCAGCAATGCTGTTTACAAGCTGAGTGACCTGAGCGATGTCATATGAACTCTCTGTGCCTCAGTTTCCTTATAAAAGAAAAACAAGATCATAATATACCTAAGTCATGGAGAAAGAGATTACTTGCTCTTTAAGAGAATTAATGTATTAATTTATCTTAAAATACTTTAAATGTTACCTGGAACATAGCAAGCCCTTAAAGTGTTATATCTAAGATAACATTTTATTTTGAAATAATTTTTATTCACATAAAAGTGTAAAAAATGTACAGAGTACTTCTGTAAGTTGTTCTCCAAGTTTCACTACTTTTTAATATTTTTACTTATTTGCATCAGATATCATATTAGTTTTCCATTGTTATGTAACAAACTACTACAATCTTAGCAAATTAAAACAATATATATTTATTACGACACAGTTTCAGGGGTCAGAAGTTCAGGAACGAGTCTACAGGGTCTCTGCGCAAGGTCCTGCCAAACTGAAATCAAGCTGTTTCCTTGGATTGGGATCTCATCTTCTGTTCAAGATCCTTTTCTAATTCTTCTGGTTGTGGGCACAGTGTAGTTCCTTGTGGTTGTAGGACTGAGGTTCCTGTTTTCTACTAGATATCAGCCAGGAATCATGCTTAGAGCCTACAGACCTCCTGCTATGTCCTACCATGTGGCCTTCTCCACAGTATGTCAGTTTGCTGTCAAGTAGGAGAGTATCTCTCTGACACTTCTTAGTTAAGGGGTTCATCTAATTAGGCTAAGCCTGGCAGGATGATCTCCTGAGTAACTCAAAGCAAACTGATGATAGTCTAATCATGGAAGAGATATCCCATCATAGTCAGAGGTTCTGCCCATACTTAATAGGAGGTGATTATATAGGCTATGTAAACAAGGGTGTGTAAATCTTGGGGCTTTCTTAGAATTCTGCCATATGTGTAGACACACAGAGAATATAGACACAGTGTCTCATCACCCCTAAATACTTGAGAATGCATTTTTTGTGATGAAGGGCATTCCATTACAAAATTATACTGTAATTATTAATACCATGAAATTAAAAGTATAATTATCCATTTTAGAGACCTCATTCTTATTGCAAATTGCCCACAAATTATTCTTTTTTTACTATATTTTATTGATTATGCTATTACATTGTCCTATTATACCCTCTTCATTCCCCTCCACCCTGAACACCCTCTCCCACCCACATTCCCCCCATTTAGTTCATGTCCATGTGTCATAAGTTCTTTAGCTTCTACATTTCCCCTTCTATTCTTGCCCTCCCCCTGTCTATTTTCTACCTACCATCTATGCTATTTATTCTTTGTACATTTCCCCTCCTCTCTCCTCCTCCCACTCTCTTGTTGCTAACCCTCCATGTGATCTCCATTTCTGTGGTTCTGTTCCTGTTCTAGTTGTTTGCTTAGTTTCTTCTTGTTTTTGTTTCAGGCATGGTTGTTAATACTTGTGAGTTTGCTGTCATTCTACTACACATGTTTTTTATAATTAAAAAAATGGTCTAAGAGACAACCAGTCTCACATGTTTTATTTGATTGTCATGGTTCTTCAGTTTCCTTTAATTTGGAGTAGCTCTTCAACCTACATTTGTATTTTTATGACTTTGACATTTTTGAAGGAAACAGCCTAGTTTTTCTGTAAAATATCCTTCATTTAGGGTTTGTCTGATATTTCCTTATAACTAGATTTAATTGATATATTTTTGCCAGGAAAATCTGCAGAAGATTTGTTCTGTTCTCAGTACATCAAATCAAGATACACATTATGTTAGTTGGTCCAATTACTTAGTAATATTAACTTTGATAATATGGTTAAGGTGGGATTGCCAGGCTGGTAACCATAGTTAGTTTCCACATACTTAGTTCTACCAATTATTACTAAAGATGTTTATTGTTCAAGAAGAAAAGAGTTAAGAGAAACAAAAATAATAATAAACTATTGTCACACATCTGTACACAGACCACAAAGCATGTAATCCTTTGACATGTGACCCTTTACAGTTAATAAACAAGTCTGAGTTTGGGTATCTGTTTGCTGGGCTCCCAATCTCTTGTCTTTCAAGAGTTGTCCCTTGGTCATGCAGCTCTCCCTATACCAACATTGTCTCCCTCTATATTGAGGACCCTTAACACAGTGTCATTATACCTTGCTTTGCTTCATCAAAAACTTACACCAGTCTCCACAAAAGACTGGGTTCATTGTCTTAACCTCTTCATTCCACTCTTGAGACAGCTGCAGCACTGCTTCTGTCCTTAGCAGACCACTAAGAATGAAATGGGTCTTCTCAGAGTCACCAACATTCTCCATGACACTAAATCCAATAGACATTTTTCTGTCTTTGCTGCTTTGGAGCTTTCAACAGTAGCTAACATAGTCAGCCACAATCTCCTTAAAACATCCCTACTTTTCCCTTCTCTGGCAGCATATATTCTGGATTTTGCCCTGCTTTGCTGTTTGTTCCTTTGAAGTTTCTTGATGTCTTAGATCAGGTGTGTCACACTCCTTTTCACTGGGTACAACATCAGCCTTGTGGTTGCTTTCAAAGGGCCAAATGTAATTTTAGGACTATATAAATGTAGCTACTCCTTAACAGTTAAGAGAGCTCAGTGCTGCCTCCACATAGAAACAAGTTGCCAGGCTGGATAAAACAAGGTGAGGACCAAATTCGGCCCATGGGCCTTGTGTTTGCTACCTGTGTCTTAGATTGTCCTCACAGGGATACTTGGCTGACTTGCCTCTCTCCACATGGCTGCTCATTCTCCAACAGGAAAGCCCGGGTGTGTGCCCATGACAGTAATTGGGTCCCAAAAGAGCAAGTCACACCATGCAGTGTCTTAAGGTCTAAGCTCAACTCTGGCTCTCCGGAAGATCTGCCACAATCTATAGGCCAAAGTGAGTCAAATGGCCAGGGGAAAGGGAATAGATTACATATCTTGATGAGAAGAACTGCAAAGTCACATTGCAGAGGATATAAATGCAGAGAATTGGGGAGAATTGGGAACTTTTTTGCAATTAATCCACCTGCACTTAATCCATTAAAAAATACCCTTGGATGAAACTATGATAAAGGACACATGGATGAAACTAAGGGGGAGGGTAGAAGCAAGGGAGGGAGGTGGGTTTGACTCGAGGCAGGGAGTGTTGGAGGGAAAATGCAGACAGCTATAATTGAACAACAGTAAAATAATTTTAAAAAATATGCCTGGATGAGAATGATATCAGCATCTCTCTGCTTTCAAATACTTGGTCAGATACAGTTCCATGGTTCTCACAGATTTTGACACACTCATGACACACATTCAGATCTTCTCATGTTCTTTTTTTTCTGTTTTACCATTTGTTCTTTTTTCCCATTTCATTAATGTATAACATTGTACTAATTTACACTGTACAACATAATAATTTGATATTATCTATATCAATATCTATATCTTTTTATAGATAGATGATAGATAGATAGATGATAGATGATAGATAGATATAAATAATTATCACAATAAGGCTAGTTAACCTTAGTCCCCAAATAATTTTAAAGTCTTTTCTTGTGATGATAATTTTTAAGATCTACTATCTTAGCAAATTTCAAATATACAATACAGTATGGTTAACTGATGTCACCATGATATGCATTATATATCCAGAACATATTAATCTTATAACTGGAAATTTTTACCTTCTGACCACTGCCATTTCTCCAACTCCCACATCCCCTGACTCTGGCAACCATCAATCTGTTCTCTCTATGGAGCTTAGTCTTTTTTTAAGATTCCACAAATAAGTGAGAACATACAGTGTTTGTCTTTATCTGACTTATTTCACTCTTATGTCCTTCTGATAAAGACCTTGGCTTCTCCTACACCCCTCTATGATGATTTTTCCCAGATCCTGACCTCCATTGATTCCCAATTTTCCAGTCCTGTATCACACCAAATTCTAAGGTTATCAAATGATGTAAAGAGCAAACTCAAATAGAGGGGCACCTTGTAGGAATCCAGCAGAGCAGTGTGACTGATCACAGAGTTCAGCTTCACCTAGGTTTTAATTTTCTCCCTAATCTCACCCCACATCACCCAGCTCAAGTCAATCACTTTCTCTGGCACATTTATTAATTCTTAGGGGAAAATCAGGGTGTTTTTCCTTTGGTTAAGTAACCCTTTCCCCCTCTATTATTGTAATTTCATTCTGCTCCATTTCTAAGTGATTCCTTGCTTATAATAGATCCACATTTAAACCAAATAAAATTAGAAATGAAGCTTTTTTATTCAAAGTATTAAAAGAGGGTACAAGTAAACCTTACACACATTTGGAGAAGGGATCCATTCCACAGCCTTTCTTTTGATCACAGCATTTGTAAAGGCAATGAGACACATCTGAACATTTTCCTTCTTGAAGTATCATTGAAATAACTAAGAGAGCTTAAAAATAAGCATCCTGATCATGACCCCAAAGATTTTTGAGGAGCAAAATCACATGAGTCTAAGTAGAATCCAAGAATCTGTACTTTTTAAAAGCTCTGCAGTCCCTGGAATTTAGATAACAGAATTTGGAACCTGTGCTGCTTCAATTCTCCATCAAGGGCCAACCTAAGTACCATAGTTCCTTAGTATAGGAACCAAATGTTCCTTATGGTTGTAGTAGGTGAAATGGTTCCTTGTTCATTAAAAATCATCCAGATAACAATATCCAGACAGTGACCTGACAAGCCTAAAACACCAAGCATATTGACTAAGTTTCCACATCATGTATTGTCATTGTAATTTTTTAGTCCAACTGATCTGGACAAGTTTAGAATAAGAATTTTTCTTCTCCTGGTGACCCTCTGCCCTGCTGGAATTAAAATAAGGAGTGGGCTTTTCTGTAGGTACTGAGATTCAGGATGGTATAATATTTTGTCATTCTATTAGAGACCGGAGGCATATGGAAGTGAAACGTAGAAAGGACTGATGGTGTCTTGGTTACATAATCACTAGAGCATTCTAAGGGCATTGGTGAAGGATAGGAAGTGAAATAAAGGGTATGTGGGACATATGAGCAATCACTCTATTAACCATGTAAGGTTCAGGTAGCTTTTGGCTTTAGGGGCTGTGTGATAGTGAAGAAGTTGTTTTCTACAAAGAGCCAGTACAGCAGGACAGTTGTACCAGACTGTAAAATTCTGTAAGAAAGGAGCAAATAAAACTCTACATTTAAATGTTCTATTTTGTGTGCTGAAAAAAAACCTGGGAGTTCACATAATAAACTAGAAACAGAGTATCCGATCAGAGGTCTTGGCAGATTGTTGAGCAGGGGTAGAAGAAGGTGATTTTATTCTAGGATTTTGGTTGTTTGTTTGTTTTTACGTTTTCTGGGTTTCAAACCCAGAAATCCCATTTTCTGGGATTTTATTGCTCATTGAAAGATTTTAAATGCTTGAGAACCTACACATAATAATAGTTCTACTCTTATCCATCTGTTGAGAAAATACCTAAAATGAAGCAGTTGTGAATTCAGGAAAATGTTTACATTAATCATATTTTATCCATCATAGCAGCATTTATATGTCTGAAACACAGTAGTGCATATTAGGGCAAGCCATATATTATTTACCCAGGCTATAGATGAACACATATGGAGCCCTTCTAATGCTTCATTCCCATGCTATGTCCCAGGAAAACTTTATTCTCCTGTGTGCCCAGGTCACCTGACATTTTTGGATTACTCTCCTCTCCACAAAGCCAAGTGTGGGACAACTTTATGATAAAAATCTCTAATGCTTAAACCTTATAATAATTGTAAAGAAACTACTGTGATGCTTAAAAATAGCTTAAAACATTGGTTTCCCACCATTGCCCGGGGTATGGCAGGCTGGTTTCCCTTTTATTCTTTTGTGAGAATAAATGCTTCTCATTCTTCACTTGTGTCAGCATGTCTCCTATATTCTTATATTGTTAGTGCTACAAAAGAACATTTTGTAGTTCAATATTTGGGAGAAATATACTCCCATCAACAGCTCCTCAGGCCCCTATGTGGCCAGGTCAGTACTTTTGCCTTATCATGTCTTCCTAGGACTCATACCCTGAAGTGCTGTGTGCTAAATGTTGCAAAGTCGGCCCTTACAACCCCATCTATGATGTCACAGGCACTTTAACAGATTAAAGACTCTGAAGAGTCCTATAATAAAGTAACCTTCAGTTTTGTTTACACTAGCATCTCCCAAATTCACTTACTGCTAATGACTATTTCAAAGAAAATTTCTGAAAAGTTCTAGCCTAAATGTCAACCTCTGTAAAGCAGACAAGGTAAGGGCTCCTTACCTCATGTGTCTTCAAATCCCAGGGTCTTCTGCTTTCTCTGCAATTAAAAAAAATGTATTCTTAACTTTGTAATTTTTCTCTTTTCTTATTCCTCTCTTATTTGTATAATGTAAAGTTACTGGACAATATTAACAAAGGTCACCTTTCTTCTTTTTTGTTTATTACAGTTGACATTCAATATTATTTTATATTAGTTTCAGGTATACAGCATAGTGGTTAGATAATGACATCATTTACGAAGTGATCCTCCCAATATTTCAAGTACTTAGCTGGCACCAGACTTAGTTGTGTTTTTTTTTTAAGATTTTATTTATTTATTTTTAGAGAGAGGAGAAGGCAAGGAGAAAGAGAGGGAGAGAAACATCAATGTGTGGTTGCCTCTCGCACACTCCACACCTCAGACCTGGCTGGCAACCCAGGTATGTGCCCTGACTGGGGATCAAACCAGCAACCCTTTGGTTCACAGGCCTGCACTCAATCCACTGAGCTACCCTAGCCAGGGTAAGTTTTTACAATATTACTGACTATATTCCTATGCTGTACTTTGCCTTCTTGACTATTTTGTAACTACCAATTTGTAGTTATGAATACCTTCACTTTTCATCATTTTCTTCTCTGTATCTATGAGTCTATTTGTTTGTTTATTTTTGTTCTTTAGATTCTGCAGATAAATGAAAACATATGGAATTTGTCTTTATCTGTCTGACTTATTTCACTTAACACAATACCCTCTAGGTATATTCATGCTGTCACAACTGGCAAGATTTCATTCTTTTTATGGCAGAGTAATATTCCATTGTATATATGTACTACAACTTTCTTACCCACTCATCTAATAATGCATACTTGAGTTGTTTCCATATCTTGGCTATTGTAAATAATGCTGCAATGATATATACAATGTTACATATATCTTTTTAAATTTGTGTTTTGATTTTTCCTGGATAAATACCCAGAAGTGGAATTGCTGGGTCATAAGGCAGTTCCATTTTCAATTTTTTTGAGGAAATCAAAGCCAAAACGTCCTCTTAAAAATATCAATGGAAGAAATTGAAATCTCACCCTAGTGGCATATAATTTAAAGGGCGTCTCCAAACTGCTTTTTCTCCTTAAACAATTTTTTAAGAGCTCAGACCTTGTTAAGAGTCTATGACATGTCGATACACATTTTCAAACGAGACCTCTATGCTTTGATTTGCATCACTTCCATCTTGAATCTGTAAAAGACCTGAAAGGCTATATACTTTTTGTCTTTTAAAAAACCATCAGGAGACATTCCAGCTGGGCCCACTTGTCCTGGGCTCTGTGAAGAGCAAGTAGTCCTTCCCCAGTCACCGCTGCTTGTCCCAGTTGTAGCAGATTGTGGTGAAGACCCCAGTTCCATGTGGGATAGCTGTATCTAGACCATAGGTGGCAAACACAAGGCCCATGGACTGAATCGGCCCTGTACTTTGTTTTATCCAGCCCGGCACCTTTTCTCTGCCCAGACACTGAGCTCTCCCAACTGTTATGGAGCAGTTACATTTATACAGTCCTAAAATTACACCCGGCCCTTTGAAGGCAACCATGAGGTTGATGTGGCCCCCAGTGAAAATGAGTTTGACACCCTTGGCTCTAGACAATGCATCTGCGACTGCTAGGGAATGAAAAAGTCAGCATTCCAGACCATTTAACAAAATAATAGTACATTCCTTCATTTGGGCTTCTGTGATATCTCAATCTGGTTGCTTAAATGACTAGAATTAGTGGACCCTGTTTTGGTTGAATAGAAATGTCCCCCATTCAAGAATGTTCTGTGTGGTCTGCCACATTTAGGATTTTCAGCCACATTGGAAATGCTGTATTTAGCTTTAAACCCCACCTCCGTCCAATGCTGTTAACTGGATCTCCAGGGTGCAGGTGGCAGTTCAACCCAGGCATTTGTTTCCCATATACAGCGTCTGTTGAGGAGGTATTCAGTCATGTAATATGAAAAATAGAAACACTGATTGAAGAAGATGCAAGATACAAGAAACATTGTACATAGGACAACGAGGTTTCTGTCCCCCTCAAAGTAAGCACCTTGGGACCTCCTATAGTTCTCCCAATCACTATCAGCTACCCCATCATATTTTCATGAATCTCATGGATGGTCTGATATCTCTTTCCTGTCAAAGATGATTTCAGTTTGTGGGGAAAGGCAGAAGTTGCAGGATTCCAAATCTGGGCTGTATGGGGCTTGAGTCACCTGGGTGATTTGATGTTTAGCAAAAAACAAAACAAAACAAAGAAACTCTGCATGAGCCATAATGCATGAGCAGACACAATGTCATGACATGATGAAGCTGCCAATCATCAGATATCCATAGCTGCAGGCTTCTGAATCATCTGAATAGTTTCTGTGGAGGAATGTTCAAGCTTAACACAAAATTTGATGGAGACTCATTGCTCTACTTGCTCAGCCATTTTGAATGTGCCAGCCACACAGTACACATGGTCACTCAAATGGTGTCTACTGCCCCCACTGACTAGTACAATGAAGTTGTCATTGTTTATGCATGCGCATTTCAGTCCACTCTCCTTGGCTGCCAGGTTACACTGGTGTCACACAAACCATTCTTGTTATTATAACAATGGTTGGAATTTTTCTAGACAGATCTCATATTTCCATGAAACAGAACAAAGAGCCTCATTTTATTGAGACAGCTTGTCAAAGTTAAGTTAAAAATCCAGTGGGGTTTACTCAGCCTCTGCTAATCCTTATGTGAGTTTTTGATGGACCAGGAAATCACATTTTAGAGGCAAAAAAAGTGAATAAAACTAAATTTTTAGCCAAACTTCCCATGTGTGGGTGTTTTGTTTTTCCAAGTCTGTTAAATGAGCAGGTTTACTTGGGAAGAAGAAAGATGCTAGTAACTATTCCAATGGATTCTGATCTTTTGTATGAGAATCATCACATAAATGCATACATTCTCTCCTTTCTGAAAATACCCACCACACACTATTCCATTTATGACCTTATGCTTATAAAGACACCACAGTCCTTTCTGGAAGTAGATAGAGTTGCTTTGTCACTGACAACTGTACCAGTTTTGTGTAATTTATTTTACCTGCCTGTTTCACTTTCCTTATATCTACAAATGAGACTGCTTTTGAAGACTAAATGTAAAATTTTATACTGCATATCTAAAAGCAAAATATCTTGCACAGAATAACCCTTTCATTCCTCTTTTCCTCCCTCTCACTCTATTCCTCTCTTCATCTCCTGGCACTCATGACCCTCATTTTCACTTCCCTCTTCTTTCACATCTAGCTCCCTTCCTCCCTGCTTTCTCCCTTGCCCTGGTGTGCAGAGTCAATGTCACTTCTTTGTAACCTGTCAGATGAGAAGTCTGACACAAAAAGGGGTTTCAAATATGAAAGGGGGTTTCAGAGAAACTGATAGTAACTGCTCCATTCTGAATTCCACCTGATAAGCAGCTATGCTAGTAACACAGGAAAATTCAATTTTGTTTTTTGAGTTAAAAATCCAAATGCAGAAATCCAGCTGTCCAGGGACTAGAAGAGGCCAATCTTCTTGTTTCCTGAAAAAATGCTACCCATGTGGTTTTGCTATCCTTTCCTTTAGATGGCACCATGTTACTGAAGTGCAGCCACACAAGTTCCTGGTTCTCTCACTTCAATTACTATTTACTATGCAAGAATAAGAAAATCCCCTCATTATGCTGGTTCCCAGTGACATCTGATAATTAAAATGGTGCCTCAGCATTTCAATTACAAACCCCATTTTTCACATAAGGTTGTAGCTCAGCAATAAAAACTTGCTGGTGAGGTCTTAACCCTAGGACATTTAAAAATAACATTGTGTTTAGCTTTTAGAGGGTCTGTCTTCTTCTTAATTATATATGGCATGTATAGTCCACAGGTTGTTGTGGAAAACAGTCATTTCCAACAATAACCCCAATTCTCAGCCCAATAACGTGTCCAGTTGACTCAGTTTTCCATGATGATTGGACACAAGAATCAATCAGTGACTCCAGCTCCCAGAGAGTACAAAAAATTTGAACTTGAATCTTCTTTTAGCATCAATCCACACTGCAAGCCAGAGTGCATCAGCTGCTCTTTCTTCATGGGCAACCTCTGGTAGGTGTACAAATGAGCAGAGCCAAGGATGAAAAAAGAGATGAAAGAAAGGAAGAAAAAGGCCCACACATGTGATTTGTTATCTTTGTTACTCCACGTAATTATATGGATATCTTTTTAAAAGTTCACAGAAGAGTCATAAGAATGAGAGTAGAATTACTTTTATGTAACTGATACAAATATGAAAAATGATTCCCTTCTCCTTTTAGTGCAGACTTCAGGCCACATCCAATTTTCCAACGTAAAAATAAAGCTTGACTTGAAATGCTAATTTAATTCTAAGTCAGGATGGATGGCCAGGAAGGTTCAGCTAGGTAAGACTTGCTTAAACAGTTGTGGCAGTAAAGTGGGAGCACAGTTGTAGTGACAGAAACTGTCTGGAGAAAATGGGGGTTGTTTAGGTATATAATAAAAGATAGTTAAACCTAGGTCACTGCACTGCAGTGAATGGCTAAGAAGAACATGGCAGGTCACTGATGGGTCAGTTAACAAAGTCCTGAAAGAGAAAAATACATATCAGTAAGGGGTAAACCCCTGTTATTCAATAAAACAAGAAATCAGAGCATAAAATAGGAGACATATTAACATTTAAGAGTGTAAATAGCTACAGAAAGGACCATTTCCACCTGGAAACATAAACATTAAAATGTGGAGCCACTGTTAAAAACTGTAACAGGAGATTTTTTAACAAACCACCTATAAATAAATGTCCCCTTGAGTTACTTGGGGATCAAAAGTCCCAGAATAAAAATTATTCACCATGGATAAGTAGTCCTAAAAGGAGTAATAAAAGAGCATGTAGTCCACTAAGACAAAAATGAACTTGACTCTCTTTTTTACCAAACTCCTATTCATCCTTCAAGATCTAGCTCCACATTTCCCATCCCCTCTGTGAAAGTTCATTCATTTTCTCCTCATACCTCATATCTTCTTCTACAGCTGTCTGTTCATACTATTTCTATGTGAAATTTACTACTGTAAGACACATAAGATTAGAAAGCCATTCTTTCTGCTAGGCTGAGTTCTTTAGATTCAGATCTTATTCATCTTTGTATCCTCAGTGCTTGATATAAGCCTTACATATAAAACTCAATAACATAACTAAGTGTTGGCTAACAGGTGAATGCATGCATGGATGCTGGAAAAGTCTTGCTTAATGGTTAGTCCTTTACACCTAAGTGAGTTGTGAAGTAACCACCAATGACAAAAAGCCAGGAAGTTTTCATTATGGCTGCTAGAAACCCTTGGCCTGTTTCCACAAAGTAGTCTAGTTAGAAGAGAATGCCCAGAACAATCCTGTATTCCATAATGAATGCTTAAACCTTCTTAGGACAGATCAACCTATTTGAGGATGTCATTCCATTATTAGCCCCAGGACTCAGGCTCACCCTTCTACTTTTAGAGTAAGATGACTGCTCATTTATATGAAACATTTGGTGGCTGGAAATGTGGTCAGTCAGCAGTGAATTGTTCAGATGCCTGGTAGCCATTTCCTAGGAGACCACACATCAAGCACCTGCTGAATCATGAGCTTCTGTTGGATTACAATGGGCTTCTCTGACAAAATGTAAGAGACTTGGGCTGGAGTAGATACCTGGAACATGCCTGAGCTGCCCAATCTAAGATTCAGAGAAGAAACAGGGAAATGTGAGGCTTGACTCACTGAGAATGTACTTTCAAACAAGCTCCTTCCAAAGGAATAATGTATTCTCAGGTCAGAAAGAGCCAGTCAAACTTTTACTTCATTTATTTTTGACAGATGTTCTCCCACACTCCTTTATGCTTCTACTTGTTATCATATAAAACTAACTCCATTTTAGTTCTTCCTGTATTGGCACTACTGGCCTGCTTACAAGTGGAGAGTAAATGCAGTGCCATATCTTCTAAGTGAGAGGGAACTTGGTAACACTCTACCTTTAAAACAAAGCTACGGGTCAACATGTAACAAATAGTAAATCATGAGCTAGTTTTAATGAATCTCAAAAAAATTTTTCAGTATCACAAAGAAAATAAGTTGGCGGACAGGCAAGGCTAAAATTTCATTTAAAGTTTAAATACAAATCCAGATTCTGTTTTGTAATCTCTCTTGATTCTCTTCCCAAAATACCCATGAAAATCTTCTATGATGTTGCAGAATATTCGAGTAAGATGAAACAAGATTCTGGGCCTCAGATTAGAGCTCTACCTACAAAATAATGCTCAAGCCCTCATTTCAATTCCACATTCCTGTATCCTAAAATATGCAAGAATCATTTTGGTAAGAGATGTTTTAAATTTGGAATAACCAGTGGCCAAATTAAAGGCAAAAAAAATCACAAAAGACTTCACTAGAACATTGTTGGTAGAACTACATCTGGAAAAGGATGACCAGGTTGGAACTAAATTACTTAGGAAAATGGGAATAAAGGATAGAAACTGTACTGAATAAACTAAAATAAAAAATTAAAAAAAATAAATAAATTACTTAGGAAAATATAACTAGTTAAAAACTATAAAACAACAGTTTTATACAGGAAAATATCTTTATCCATCTGTCCCACCAAGGAACTATTTGTTTTCCATCTTGGGTCTTACTTCTTCTCATACCCTAAAGTTTTATAATGTGCATGAATCTCATAAAAAATTCAGTTATGACAATGCTCCAAAGAATAATCCACTCATCCTTGTCTCAGTCCTTACCTCTTTGCATGGGAACTATGCTTAAATGAAATGTGGCAACTGATTAACACCTAGAAGAGAAGGGACCTTGATGGTAACAAGATGTGCTTCAAGTAAATATTACAGCAGCCATTGAAAAGTCAAACTGTTGATCAAATGATACAGTTGTTAATTCAATACCATACTAAATATGTTATTTTTCCCATGAACTTGATTGATTTTACGAAATGTACCTTTTTTCAAAAATTGATTAGACACTGTGTATATTGTAAACATACAAGGATATTATACATGTGGCAAACTATACAATTTATACTTTTAAAGTATTAAAGAGTATGTTTTCAAAAATATTTATAGCCCTCACAATGTATTATTAGGAGAACAAAAGGAGAAAACAAAATGTTTACATGTAATGCAAGGATAAATTTATAAAAATGTATTTATAGTTATATATCAAAATACTAACAGTGGTGACATCTAACCTATATATGCAAATTATTGCATTACCTGTGTAAACAGAAAAGGACCAAGAAAAATATAATGTTACTTGATTTTAAGGAGCTATAAGAAAAATATGACAGAGAACTTTCTGAAGCTCTTGGCTTTTTGTTTTTTTTTAAATTAATTTATTTTATTTTATTTTTTTAAACATATTTTATTGATAATGCTATTACATTTGTCCCACTATCCCTTCATTCCCCTCCACACTGAACACCCTCTCCCACTCCCCCCTTTAGTTCATGTCCATGTGTCATAAGTTCTGTAGCTTCTACATTTCCCCTTCTATTCTTGCCCTCCCCATCTATTTTCTACCTACCCTCTATGCTACTTATTCTTCATACTTCCCCCCTTCCTCCTCCCACTTTCTTGTTGCTAACCCCCCATGTGATCTTCATTTCTACGTGTCTGTTCCTGTTCTAGTTGTTTGCTTAGTTTCTTCTTGTTTTTGTTTCAGGTGTGGTTGCCAATAATTGTGAGTTTCCTGTCATTTTACTACACATGTTTTTAATCTTCTTTTTCTTAGATAAGTCCTCTTAACATTTCATACGATAAAGGCTTGGTGATGATGAACTCCTTGAACTTGACCTTATCTGAGAAGCACTGTATCTGCCCTTCCATTCTAAATGAAAGCTTTGCTGGATAGAGCAATCTGGGATGTAGGTCCTTGTCTTTCATGACTTGGAATACTTCTTTGCAGCCCCTTCTTGCCTGTAAGGTCTCTTTTGAGAAATCAGCTGACAGCCTGATGGGAACTCCTTTGTAGGTTACTATCCCCTTATCTCTTGCTGCTTCTAGGATTCTCTCCTTCATTT
>CM052547.1:54036765-54051868 GCA_028533065.1 Trachops cirrhosus | reverse complement strand
TCTCCTTTATTATTTGTTCAAATAAGATTTCCACTAGTTGATCTTCCTGTTCCCCTTCTGGTACCCCTATAATTCGGATGTTGGAACATTTAAAGATGTCCTGGAGGTTCCTAAGCCTCTCCTCATTTTTTTGAATTCTTATTTGTTCATTCTTTTCTGGTTTTATATTTTGTTCTTGCTTCTGGTCCTCTCCACTGATGTGAGACCCATCTTTCCTTCCATCACTATTGGTTCCCTGTGCTTCTTTCTTCATTAAACTTACTGTAGCCTAGATTTTTTCAGCTAATTTGTGACCAAAATCAGCCAATTCTGTGAGCATCCTGATCACCAGTGCTTTGAACTGTGCATCTGATAGGTTGACTATCTCTTGATCGCTTAAAAGGATGGGACCTGGGGCTTTCCAATCCTCATCTGTTTGAGCCATCTTTTGGACTTGACAGGCTACCGTAGTGAGGGGCGGGGCCTAAGGTTTTCACCAGGATGGGGCACTCCAGTTACTGGGTTGTGATGCTGTATATGGGGGTGGGGTCTGGGAAGGAACAATGGCGCTTGCTCTGCTCTCTGTAGAACCTGAGAACCTTCCGCCACTTTCCACAAGCCAACTGGGCCCTTCTGGCATCAATCCTGGTGTGGGTGGGCCTGTGCACCCCGCGGGGCCCTGCTTTTCTGTCAGTGACCCGAAACTCCACCTCCCGGTGCTGGGACCTAGCTGCGTGCAGCGCCTTGCTTCACAATGGCTGCCTCGCTGGGTCTCCTGGTCGCCACCTCCCAGCCTGGCCCGCCAGCCACTGACACTTGTGCGCCCAGAGTCTGCCTGCTGCCAGCTTGTGTGCCCAGGGTGTGCCTGCTAGGGACTTGCGTGCGTCCCCGGTTGCTCAGGTCTCTAGTTGCTCAGGTCTCCGCTCCGCGTCCCTCACCTGCCCGACTCCGACCCTCCTACCAGTCTGGTCGATGGAGTCTATTTTCAACTCACTGGTTGTCGGACTGCCAGGCACTTCAATTTTCTGTCATTTCTGGTTGTTATTTTGTTTCTATATCATTGTTGTCCCTATCTTGGTTGTGCGAGGGGGCACAGTGCGTCTACCTATGCCTCCATCTTGGCCGGAAGTCTGAAGCTCTTGTTATATTAAAGGAGCCTAATGGTTCATTGCACAGCAATGACCAAATATGAATATTTGATTTACAAAAGTCTGTTGAAGTTCTGCTGGTGTTTAACATAAAAAATTTGTTTCAACACATCCACATGTAAGACGGAATCACCTGCATAAAAATACAAAAGTAAAATACAAAGAATATTGTATTTTTGTCCTTCCCTAAACTTAATTCAGAAAGAAAAATTTCAGAAAACAAATGTGAATAAGAAATTGCCTGGTTTATGAAGAAAACAAAACACCAACATGAAAAATTGAACTTGTTATTCAATATCCTTTTTAGATCAAATTTTTGCCATTTCTATAAAATCACAAATCCATAAAATAAATTGCACTATGATATTTAAAAGTTGATTTTTTTCTTAGAGTACTCCAAGAAAAAGAAGTCCAAGAAGGAGAAGTACAAATAATTTCTTTTTTAATAAATCTTCCAAGAGCCATAACCTACCTGACCCTATTTCTATAGAAGATAATTTCATCTTCTTCTGTCACTGAGCCTTATGTATGAAAATGTGACCTTCCCATTGGTGAATAAAACCTCATTTGAATGGGTGCACACTCTGACTCACATTTTGAAATATGTTTGCATAAGAACTTATTTATGGTCAAAAAGGTTCATGATATTTTTTTCCTCCTTTTACTCCCTGAGGGATTTGTAATATGGTTCCTTCATTGATTCTATCAAATGAACTCATACTTATGTATATGACTGAGTTCCCTGTGCCTTTACTTTCATATGTGCAAAGCGGTAATCCTGATCTTCTCCTCCCCAGGAGAAATCAGGATAACACAGCAAGAGGCCTATGATATAAGGAAATATTTTAAATAGATGGCCTAGTATTTGCAAATTTAACATTTACAAGTATCCATGCATTAATTGTTCATTTTGCAGAGCAACAAATTTGAATGGGAAAATTAAGAGACTCATGTATAATCAGACACCTAAACTACTGAATCAAACACCTAATAATTCCCTGACCTGTCTGGTCTTTAGTATAATCTAAGGCCAGATTCTGAAAGTACCCTGAATGGGTGTTGACCTCATGAGGCTAGACAAAGACACAAGGGTCTCTGGCTCCAGAATTATTAAGGAATTGAAGCTAGTTTCCTTACATTTTGACTTACATGGTATTTGATTATGATAAATTGTGGACATCATTTGCTATAGCGGAATTTTCAAATTTAGAGATGTAAGAGCACCTCAGGACACATCTCTATCAAATGTTAAGAGCCCATGATAAATAACTCTATTATTTGGGATAGGAAATAAATGCACTGTTTCCTGGAAACTGTAACTTATGCAATGTTTTAATTTGAAGAAAAGAACTGCATCTACATGTAGTGGTACCTTCTTTTGTTAGCTTCCAAGACTTCAGCCAACATAGTCTGTTCATCTACAGAACTCATGCATTTGGAGGCAATGGTGAGCTTGACTTCTAGCTCCACCTGCATAATATGTATACCTAGAAGGCTAAACCTTACAGATAAGGTGGAACACAGGTGTCTTTAACATGGGATGTACAGGGAAGTTATAGCATGTAACCAGCTGTGTTGCCAGAAGCCAGAAACATGGTCATTCCATCCAGGGTTCTTAGAGACTCTGGATTTCCCTAGCTAAAGGAAATTCTGGGTTTGATGCTAGACGTCTAGGCCCATCTTTGGAATGCTTGATCAGCACACCTATCACCAACATCTGTTTTCTATTTTTTGACAAGAGAAGGCAAAATAATCCTATCCTATCAAAAGGCAACTCTAATGAATGGGCTCTGCTCCTGCTGTGTCACTCTCTGATGCTCCATACCCTTCCTGGCCAGAACCCAGCTGCAGGGGGGATAGAGCTGGAGAAAAAGAAAACCTGTGTCACTGGGTAGAAAGCTGGGCCACCTGTGTAAACCGACTGTTTTTTGTCAAACTGTGGTGGAGAGACAATGCCTTTGGTTCCCAGGGAAGGAACCCCATCCTGGTTCAAGGGAAAGGGTTCAGAGTGTTGGGGGTAGGAGGGGATGTATCTCAGCTCAGGACTGCCTCTACAGAGAGGCTGTTGGCCTTGTAATGCTGCCTCCCTGGTGGGAGCATAGCCTGCTAACAGAATAAACAAGGAGGGGTTTATTTTGTGGACAAATATAGCCCAGCCAGAGGTCTACATGTGGGAGGACCCTTGCCCCCTGTTATCCTGGTGGGATGGAAGACTTGAAACTGAAGCTGAGTAGGTGAAAGCATGAAAGAAGATTCAGATATTTCTTGTAAGGTAAACAACTTTCAGGTTCCTCTCTCGATGGTAGACCAAGTGTATGCTTTCCCATCTATTCAGTTCCATCCATTCATTCTTTCAATTAACATTCACATTCACTGGGTGCTTGATGAACAGTGCTAGATGCTGAAGAAAAAAGAAAACACCTCAAGGCCTCTGCTCATGCAGAGTTCTCACCCAACTTCCAAAACTCAACACATCGCATCCCCTTGACCTGGTTTTCTCCTCATGTGGAGTGATTCCAAGTCTCACGGTGAGCTGACACAGTGATCATTGCTTCCACCTGACACTGAGGAATTGGGCACTGACTGTTACCAAGTCATAGGAAGCTGGGATTGGAAAGACCTGAGAGATAATCTAGCCAACACTCTTGTTTTCACATGCGAAGACTGAAACCAAGGTCCTCAAGAAGTTCAAGGCTGAGTGAGATCAGGTCTCACAGCACCCTGATCACAGCCCAGCCCTGGCCCTGTGCTGGTACAATACACCCCTGGGAGCCATCCCTCTCCTAGACAGCGTGGCTGAAAGTTTTCATCCGAATGTGAACTCAGGGGAAACACTCACTAGACAACAATTTTTTATTGCAACTACTAGCCATAAAATAGTCTTGGGAGACACAGTCTTTCTCCTTAAATAGCTCAGAAACTAGTGCATCTACTAAATCATTAACAGCTGAATCTCTTTTATGATGATATCAAATGCCTTGCACACTTTCAGTATCAAAATTTGTCTTCAAATAGTCTTTTTCTCCAGAGACAAAAAATATAACTAAATATAACTTGAGTTGTTTTTTTTCTGAAGCCTCTTTAAGAAAGTTAGTACTGATGATTGATCTTTTAAATTATTAGAGTTGAAAACTAAACTTATAACTCTTCTTCTCCACTGGTTCTAGCCAGCAGTTCTCACTTTTAAAAACAGTGTTATAAAATCTGGTTTCCTTATTCTCCCATAGATAGGAAAACTATGTTATTAACAACATTTATGGTAGAATTTTAAGTGCCTTGATATAATCTCACTCATTTGATCCTAGGAAAGTTATGAGATTGGCAAAAATCGTTGCAATCCTAATTTTAGGTATGAAAATATACGTTTTGAAATAAAGAAATATATTTAAATTTTTAGTGGACTCTATATCACCCAGCAAACTGGTGACAATATCTACATCAGGATGTGGGTCATTTGATGCTTAGTTCTGAGAGCTTGTTTCCAGGCCACATTGAATGTATTGCTATAGTCTTGCCATTCTCTCCTCTGAGAATTACTGCTGGATAAAACTGATAGATCACTACAATATTATGATATCTATATAAGGATAGACAGATTAATAGAACAGAATAAAAACCCAGAAAGTCCAGCATGCATAAAAATTTAGGATGTGATAAAAGTAGTTTTCAAAATAATATGAAAGGCAAAGAATAAAAGCTACTGAGGCAATTAAGTAAAACCCTGAGAGGGGATGAAAATCAGAGCCATGCATAATATCACACATAGATCCACATCCATTCCTGATGAACTGTGATTCTTTTGAAAGTTAAAAGATAAATATTAACATGTAACAGAATTAGACTAAAAAACAAGGAGAGAGAGGAATAATGTATTTTGCCATGTATAATGCACACACATGTTTTGGGCCCACACTTTCAGGAAAAATCTTTTGTTTTAATTTTTTAATTCAATTTTTTATTTATTTACATTTAGAAACAAAATTAATTATCTTATCCCAGGTTATTATTTTACATAAGGATATCGCTATTGTTTTCTAGAGTTACACTTTTAACACATAAGCATAAATAAAAAATTAAAAACATTTATATAGATATGGAATTAGTACTACCCATCTATAATGCACAGCCTTATGCACACTATACAAAACTCTGGGCAAAACTTTGGGCAAAAAAGTGCACACTATACATGGCAAAATACAGTAGATAATTTCAGGATAGGAAATGTGTGGGTGTGGCAGCAAGCTATATTTAATTACATATAATATCAAATTTACATACTTATACACACGGAAAACACAGTATACATGGAAGACAAATGATTAATAACTTTACTATGTAAAGAGATGTTTATAAATAAATAGGAAAAAGATAAACCCACCAAAAGGTATGTATGAACAGGCAACTCACTAAAGACGAGAGAGAACTGAGTGGTAAATATATGAAAGAATTTTTTACCTCATTTGTAATTAAATTTCAATAACTCCAACACATTTATCATATAATATATGCATATATTCAACATTTATATTATTAAATTTGCCAATGTTTTTCTTTTTAATGAATATGCCCTGCAATTAGTGAACGTGCTAAAAAAAAGTGAGCATTTATGTCAGCTCATGAAAATGTAAATTTGAACAACCATTCTAAGGGGTAATTTTATGATAAATACAAGAGTCTTAAAAATGTATTCTCTATTTCCCTGGATTCGTCAGCTGGGCACAATGTAATCACTACGGTCCTTACAAGAGAGGGGGAGGCAGGAAATTTGGAGTCAGAGGTGTGAGGATGGAAAAGAGAGACTTGAAGATGGAGGAAGGAGCACAAGCCACAGCATGCAAGAGCCCCTAGATATGGAAAATACATGGAAACACATCATTTTTTATATCCTCCAGAAAGAATTCAGCTCTGCTGACACATTGATTTTAGGACTTTGACCTCCAACACTGTGAAATAATAAATCTGTGTTGTTTTAACTCTCTAAAAAATGCTTTTTCTGTAAAGTAGGACATACAATGTTAACATACCGAATTATCCTAAGGATTGTAATAACAGGTTGCAGAAGCAATGGTCACTGTAGCATTAGTTATAATTGTAAAAAAATAAATAAACCAACTAATATCCATTAGTAAAAAATGCCCAAGCAAATCATGGCACCTGTGCACAAGACTGGAATAATATGAAGATAAAAACTATGTAGCAAACAAAATTTAACTATGAAAATAATTTGCAGTATATTTTAAGAGAAAAATTACCAAAAGTATATGCATTCATTCATTTATCCAATACATTGAGTGATGTACTTAATTATATAAATAATATTAACATATATGTGAAGAAAATACAGAAAAGACATAAGGATAATAACTGGTTACATTTAAATGTTGAAAATTGTAAAGAAGATCATAAAAGTCATTCATAATCCTACCATTGTTCACTTTAATAAACATGTGGTGCTTCCAAAATCAAATAGTAACAATTAAGTTTAAAGATATCATGCTTTAATGTATCATGCTTTTTCTAAAAAAGTCATTTTTTTCTTTTATAACATACTGTGCTTGTGCTTTTCATTTTTTGCAATATTTCCTTTAGAGTTTAGTAATAATGATACAATAAATGATAAAATAGTTCCAGTTTCTTTTTAAAAAAAATATTTGACTAATTATCATGAGCTTTGATGTATGATAAGGGATTTCAGCTGTAACTTACTGGATGCTTCAGAGAAAGAAGGAGGAAGAATTTGAGATCCAGGAGGTGGATCCAGAACCTGCCTTGGCCTCCTGGTCTGCAAGCCCTCTATACCCAAAATCTGTCATGTTTTTCTGCCACATGGTACATTTGAAAGAGATTTATAAATGAGGCTCACTGGGCCCTGACAAGTGTGGCTCAGTTAGTTGGACATTACCCTGCAAAGCCAAAGCTCACCAGTTCGATTCCCATTCTGGGCACCTGCCTGGGTCTCGGGTTCTGTCCTTGGTTAGGGCGTATATGAGAGGCAACTGATTGATGTTTCTCACATCAGTGCTAATCTCCCTCTCTTCCTCTCTCTCTAAAAATAAATAATAAAAATCTTTTTTAAAAAAGGACTTATTGGGAACAAAGCTGGACCGTGAAACCAGCTGGTTCCATGCATCCAAATTGCCTTCTTTCAAAACTGCATGTCTTTCTTTTACATAGACATGCAAGTGTTTTTAATACTGCAAAAGCAAGGTCATCCTTCCAAGTCACTCAAGACCAGAAACAGATTTTTTCCAAAAATAAATGTCTTATTATATCATGTGCCTGTACTAGGAATCATGTGACATGATCACTCAACCAATAGCACAAAATTTGCATTAAGAATATATTAGGTATATGGTTCTTGTATACCAAAGATTTATCACTTAATGTGTTAATATGTTTTTCCCAACCCCCTACCCCTAAAAATCTTTCTTTGTTCTCCTTCCTTCTCAAACTACAGATCCTCATGTTTCTTCTTATATACGATTCTCCTATACAAACTATTTACTTTCTGACCAGCCATTACTCCATTACCTACCAGTCTTGCTTCTGTCCCATTCTCCATCAATAATACAAGGAGAGTGCTCTCCTGAACATCAACAACCATCAACAACTGTGAGGTTCCTCTCGTAATTCTTCCATAAACTTTTCCTTCATCCTCCACATACACTTTCTCTGTGAAACTCATCTACTGCCAGTTGCCTGCAGTAAATCCTCTTGGTTTCCTTACCAGCTACTGAAATTTGTATATTGTTCAGGGTTCTGTTGCAATACTTGCTTTTTCTTGTTCTTTGGTCTTTCTCCTATAAATTTATACTATCTCATAATACTAGTATACTACCTCTTTTACTATCTAATTATGTGGCTCCTAAATTTGGGTATCTAGCTCCCTCTCTCCTGGATGAATACAAATTTGAAGTAACTTCATAAACCCCACCATTTCCTAATTTCCACCAGCAGTTCCTCACCTATCACTGAAGCAATTACCATAACTTTGCTTCCATCCTTCTTTCTGGCTTTATGCCCTCCACCCCCCTCACTTACAATTACCTTTCTGACTCAGGTATGGTCAGCACCCCTAAAGACCTAGATGGAAACTTGGGGCATATATAAAACAGCTAAAACTATGTACTAACATCTCAGGAAAACTGTTATAATAAATATTCAAATCCATGGTGTGTTTGAATATAAAACATTTCCCCTCCCTGGAGCTGTGTAATACTTGACCTGTGCAACCATATGCAGGGACTTCGGTTCTGTTCATCCATCCCATAATCACCACATCAGAATAACTAGGTTGAAAGAGCAGATAAAGGTCATTTGATCCCAATACTTTAGACCATCCACATATCCAACAAATGGTCTTCTGGCCCCTGTGTGAACATTTCCAGTGACTGGAAACATACTATATCTGATAGTATCTCTGTTATTAGTTATTGAGTAGAGAAAATGAATGTGATTCCTCTTGAAGATTCTATTTATTGGTAAATGTTACATACTTTGGGACTATTTGAAACAAGAAAACAGAAAAGGCTAGTGGTTAAGGGAATAAGCTCAGATGATCAACAGCTATATTAGGGTAGTTTTGTCACTTACTAATTGACCTTAGACAAATTTCTTAATATCTCTATCTCTTAGTTTCCTCATCTGTGAAATGGGGATTTATATCATTGCTTATCATCTTTCTTTCAGGATTCTGAGGATTAAATGAGGTTATGCCCTCATGCCAAGAGTAAAGGCATGAGGATGCTAGGTAGCGACTACCATGCACACATCTGTTCTGGTGGAGCTTTCAGGTTTTCTGAGTCTCCTTGTATTTTACATGATTGGCAACTCCTCCCAAGTCTTGACCAACCATATTTTTCTAAGTGTGCTCCTTCTGAAGTGAAGTGTCTGATGATAGCTCTATATCTCAGAGCAGTAAACTCATTAATTTGCATTCAAGGCTTACTGTTATTCATGCAATCAAGAACCTGGTTAGGTGTTTGTATATTGTATACATTTACTTCTCTCCTTCTAGACCATGACTTCCATAAAGACTCTTGTTCTCTCTCATGGTCCACCATGCCTGGTATATCACAGATAACTCAAAAAATATTTATCACATTTAAGTTCAACTTTGATTCTAACCCTCACTCCTGCCATGGTGTGGAAATTCTGATATATGAATGCTTTGATGTCTATACAATTCTCTTTGAATGGCCATCATTGGCTTCATAACAATCCTGGCTCTCAGTTTTTGCTTTGTTTTTTTTTGTTTGCTTGTTTTACCAGCTTTATCGAAATATAATTCACATACCATAAAATTTACCCATTTAAAATGTATAGTATGGTAGTTTTAGTATATTTAAAAACTTGTGCAACCATCACCACAAATCTAATTTTAGAACATTATAATCATCCCCCAAAAGAAACCCTGTGCCCAATGGTAGTCATTTCTCATTCCTACTTTCAACCCAAGTCCCAGACAATCACTAGATTTGTTTTTTTCTGGACATTTCAGAGAAATGGAATCATATAGTACACGGCCTTTTGTGATGGGCTTCTTTCACGTAAGACTATTTTTAAAAATTATCATGTATCAAATATTTATTACAACAAGCATGTATTAGATACTTATTCTCCTTTTATTTCCTGCCAAGTAATAACTCCTTGTATGGATATGCCACATATGCTTATCCATTAATCAGTTGGTAAACATTTGGGTGGTTTCCACTTTTCTATCACTTTAAGTGCTGTGTAGATCATTTAATGAGGTTCACAGAAAGAAAGGTAAAGGGTGATTTTCATCTTAGAGTAAATATGCATGTTGGAAAGCATCCTAGGTCAGAGATGGGCTACATGCCCCACTGCCATATGCCATGCCCATACCCTCCCTTACTGGGTACTTAGATCCCTGCACTTTAGTGATTATTTCTCCCTTTCTTAGCTTTTGTTAAGAGATCATTAAGTAGCAATACTCTGTGTATTGATACACTTTGCTTTCTGGAAGCTCTGTTACTTAGACTCAAATATCTTGGAATGTGGGAAACAATGGACCTATTGAGTTTATGGAATAGTTAACTCATTCATAAGCCATATTTGGTGGGGGGGTGTTTCACAACCACTTCAGATCAGAAGCAATGATGTATGCAATAGTCTAGGTAGCCATATATGTGAACACAAGGCATCTCAGGAGAGATTCTCAACCAGCTTGTTTTCTCAAATGTATATGCTACACCACCCCCCCACAAAAAAACCCACACATACACAAACCATGTACACTAAAAAAATTCTCCTTCAGTGTAGACAACAGGGTAGTCTTCCTCCTAACATGATTTTAAAAACCTGGCCACAGTTTTGGTAATAATAATGTGCTTTCTCCTTATGCATACTGAAAACTCCCATCCCTTTAGCCTCAAACAAACCTCAACTTAACTATGACTGAAGGAGTTGCTAAATATGCTTAGTTCCTTGTAATTATGATGCAAACTGTACTTAGATATGGAGTTCCTATGAGGTTTTCCATTAAAGCTTTGTGTTGTTGTAGTTGGAGTTATTATTCATTTGAAAAATAATTATTTTGTAGGCTACAAAAGTAAATGAATAACTATGTTCCTACAATATTTTTTTTTATTTTCTAATTAAAACTATAACTGCCAAATACTTCTCCACTTTCTTTTCTTTTAATCAGGATATGTTTCTGCTCTACAGTGGGCAAAATTTCCAGAATAAGTCAAATTACTATATATTATGCTATCAACTTTCTTTCATTCATAAGAGATCATCTCCATTTGCTCCTTTATTTTCTACAGTGAACTTTTGGGTACGAGAAAGTGGAGGTAAAATATCAATATGAATGCCTGCAATCATCTTCAAATAGTTTCCTGCACACTCAAAAGCCTTCATTATGAACAAAAGTCTTATGTGCTTTCACACACTGATGAATATTGACTTAGCTTGAAAAAATCTAATTAAAAATATTGTGGAAAATGCAAACGTGGCTGATTCAAACAGCCAAAAGGATTTATATTCCTGCAGTGTAAACTACCTATGGAGTGTTGAAGTTCCTCAAATCAATTATAGTTTCTAGAAACCAAACAAATGATTATTGTACTTTTGTCCCCTAATGCTAAAACAAAAGCCTGGTGAAAGCACACTCCACATTAAAGTGTGAATCTTGTTGTTTTTTTTCTTTTTAATTTTTGGATAATTAAAGACTAAAACTACTAGCTGAATAAGCTAGAATTTTAATTTGTGATGATTGAACAAGATTCATGAAGTAGAATTATTTTTTATCTTTTCTTGTTCACTAACCCATTATTCCAAAATTTCATTTTGGAGTTTACCAGAACAAAATGATTTCCCAGCACTACTCTCTGCAGCCCTGTTTGCTGAGTTTCACAGGGCTTACCCACAAATTCTACTTGAGTAAGTCACATTTAGACAACTGCATATTTTATTTAGACCTTTTGCAATGACTGGGCCAAGGTCAGTTTTATATTCTACTGCAATCATAAAGTGACACTTGAGATAAACAGAATGTTTACTCTTTCCATGTGAGCTGAGGCTGATATGTAAATTTATCCTCATTCTTTCATCAAATTTGCATTTATCCTCTTAGCCAAACACTAAAGGGTTCCAAATCAAACAGTTTTAATGATGGTCAACTCTTTATGACTGATGGCCATATCGGAGAAAAAAGAAACAGCTATTTAGATTAAAATGAAAGGCACAGCTGGATCATAACTCTCCTCTTTAGGTTAGTGCTAATTGGATGAACTTTCCATATGAGAGGTGTTTTGATGCTTCACTGCTTAGCAGTAATTACCAGGCTTCTAGCTTTGTGTGTGCTTGTTCTTTCCCTTGTTATCTGCTACAAACACACCACACTCACCTATCATTAGTATTTTCTTCCCGTCAAATGTCAAATAAACCAAGTACCTCTAAACAACTCTTTATATTAAAAAAGAAAAAAAAAGGTGGGCATAAAGGGAAGACTTGCTTATCTCTGCAAATTGAATACTTCTTGGCTAACTCTAACAAGAAAGAGACATAATAAATAATGAAAATATACAAAGTGGAACATGAAAAACAAAACCTTGTATTTTATAGGCAAGTGTTGCCTTCCTTTGAGATTATTCTGTTTCCAGTGAGTAGTTCTACAAATGTGAATGTGCCCCCAGAGCAAGAGGGTGTGTTACTTAGTCCAAGGTGAGCAGGAACCTCACAGGTAAGAAGCCAAGAGTATTCAAATAACCTCCAGGCCCATATGAAAAACACTACCAGAAACTTAAATCTCTCTGATGCAGTTAAACAAGGGTGAGCCTCAGAGAACATGAGGGATAAAATTAGTACCTGTGTTTGCTCTCCATTCTTTCTGAACAAAAGGAGCTATTTCTATGTTATGAGTTTGTAAAACACAGGGGATTAAGGGATAGGACCACACAATGCATTGCTTTCATGTTGGGGGCTGGGTTAAGCAGAGTTAGAGCCCACTAGGTTGTTATTCCCTTCTGAAACTTGGGCGGTTTGGGCCTTGCTCAGAGGGGAAATAGGGCTTGGGTGCCTGCTGCATGGCTTTTCTTGTGTTATGTTTTGTTTTGTTTTGGCTCCCAATTCAATGTAAGTAAGTTCAAAGCAAAGGGTCTCTGAGACTGGCTGCACAAAGAAGAAAAAAGTGTCTTTCTGTGGAGGTGGGGGAGCTCGCAACTTCTGCTTCCTGTAAGGAATGAAAAATGAAGACTGTTGGCACTAAGTTTTGCTAGGTTACCTAAGATGTCCCACTTGGAATGTCAGACACAGTAATGTCAGACACAGCCATAGTAAATGGCTTGATCCAACAACAGAACTAACATAATTCACACCATCAATACAACACAAGTGTCTATGGTCAAATTCAGTGCTTGTCTTATGAAGAAGGAGACGAAGAAAAAGAAAGAAAGGAAAAGAGAAAGCAAAGAGGCAAGGCAGAGTAGGAGGGGAAAGGCGGGGGACACAGTTTTCTTTTCAGTGTGGCTGTCAAATGGCGATCTAATTGTGGCTGGGCTGCAGGAGAGCAGATAGCTTCTCTGAAGCCGCAAGTATTTCTGCCATTCACGAGGCCGAAGGATGCCACACACAGTCTGTTTGTTCAACATAAGCAAACAGATTGTAAACTGGCTGATAATTTTTGTACTGACAATGTCATTTACAGCTGTCAGCCTTTCGTCTGCCTTGTTTGCTTTATTCAAATATGAACCAAGTGGACCTCCCTTCCAGCACTTTCTTCTGCATTAAAATCACATCCATTCCCTTCCAAGCTGTCTTATCTAAAATTCATTGGAGGCCAATCAGTTGTCTGAATGCTTTGCTGTTTCCATGGAGGCAAGAAGTTTAGTGTGGACTTTCAGGGATTAGGAAGTTTCAGATATATAGCCTTGAAGTGCACATTTCTTTGAGTTGGCTTCTTTTGATTTCACAGACAGCAAGAAATTTAAATATAATTTTATGTCTGAGATGTAAAGACGTGCTTTAAAATATAATGATTCCAGTTTGCAGCTATATTACACCAACACTTGGCCTTTCCTCTACTGGTTTAGTCCTTGGAATGGGCTGCCTTTGGGACACATACTGGCATCTGTCCTTTGGGCTTCTTGTTCACTACAGCACATCTGCTGGCTGACACCCCTCAATCTCACCTCTTCTCCATGTAGCCTGGACTTGGTGCCTGCCTGCCAGGCATCACCCACAATTCCAGAAGCCTCCTCTGTGGTTAGTGGACCTCACAGTACTTTTTGTTGGTAATTCACATCAGATCAACTATCTGGTGGAAGGTAAGCAGCTGCCACTGTTGCTACTTTTTCATAGAGAGTACAACACATCCTAAAAAAGTAAACAAAAATGCAAGGAAGCAGCATGGTCACCTATCTCCCAGCATCTGGTACAGACAATTGAGATTCAAAAGCTCCTGATTCCAAGACGCTCTTAACTCTGAGCTTTAGCCTCATGTTTCAAGGGCATCATTAACCCAGAGTCATCTTTTCCATGAGAACAGGGTTGCTGTCTTCGTTGGGGCAAGAGTGATCTTCAGAAAACCTGTGATTCCTGATCTCTGTCCAGTGAGTCAGATCCCAATCACTATCTGCCATGTATTGTGCAATTTATTACTTAAGTTGGAACCTTTAGAACATGGTATCCACTGGCCGATGTACTTTTATTTGATTCATGACTGTGACAATTTCTTTAAACTCACATTTTCTTAGTCATTAAAATGGGCATAATGTTAATCAATGCCAATAAATGGATAGTAAGAACAAATTCTATGTAACAAGAAATTAATCAAAAAACTTTTACGTCTCCAAGAACATATTAAGATCCATCGCAACTCAAATTTGCAACTTTTCCTTTAAATCAACTACAAGCAGCCCCAAATATAAGGTCTGGCACAAATAGTACCCATTTTTTTATAACAAAATCATAAGCATGTAATTCTGCAACATGAAAATATTGCACTGAAGCACATCATATGACATTTTAGTTGAAATGTTCAAATTAGAACTATAAATTATTACACCCATATTATTACCCTACCAACCACACTCAAGCAGGCCTTACTTCTGCTAAACCATGTATTTGTTTAGTATGAACTCTTAGAGTAAGAAACAGAATTCTAGTAGTTACACCAAATAAATAACACATAGGAGGTCATTTGGCAAGAGTTGGAGATAGAGTCCAATTTCATGTTGGATAAGATCTAATAGAAAATACAATAATATTAAAGTTTCAGAGAAAAGAGTTCTCAGTAGAGGCTGCTTAATGGGCACTATTCATTTTATCTACTGAGTAAATATAAAAATAATGATGAATTTAGAAAGCTGATAATGTTGAGTGATAACCAGTGTACTAGTATAAAATAGATCACATTACTTATTGGTTTTTTTTTTTTTTCACATTATTTTTTAAATTTAATGAAACTAAATTTTGGCAACCCCACCTCTTCAATTTTCTCCTTCTTCTTT
>CM052547.1:53992529-54036265 GCA_028533065.1 Trachops cirrhosus | reverse complement strand
CGATCTCCTATTTTCATTTATGGCGTGATAATGTTGGCTCTTTGCTCTGTACCTACCTAAAATGACTCAGATTTTTTTCCCTGGTTGTGGGAGAGTAGAATCTGCTGCATCCTACCACGCCGCCATCTTCTCTCCCCCCCACATTACTTATTGTTAAGTGAAACAGTCTATTGTCCCAATGGTTGGCTTGCTTGTAGAAGGCCACTGTCCTCACTGCAACTGAGTCCTCAGTCCATATGACTTCAAAGAAGCACTTCTTGTTGAAAAAAAAATCATTAGTCTTTGCTTATTACCTTTTAGACTGGAAGGTAATACTAGGCACATACTGGATAGAAGAGAAGAAAGGATGATAAAGCAAATAAGACAAAATAGAAATAAATGTGTAATCTGAATAAAGGTGTATGCTATTTCTTTGTACTATTATTGCAACACTTCTATACACTTGAAGTAAAGTCGAAATTTTTTTAGAAGTTAATAAAACCCTCAAAGGGTACAGCAAAGAAAGAAAAAAAATAATCTTGTTTGATGTATCCTCTCCCTTTTCTTTCAGGTGGTTGAAGCCTATGTAAGAGAACAGAAACACAACAAGAAGGGAAATAAGAGAGTATGGAATAACAAAGAAGGACAGATTAGTGGAGGAAAAAAGAGAGAAAGAGAGTCACTTCTAAAAACCATATTTTCATGTTATCTAAGTCTTTATTAGTAGTTTACTGAATGCTCACAGCTGAGGAGCCCTCACCAGATTGTTTCCTCTGTTATGACTCAGTCTCTTCATCTATAAAATTGGAGTATTACAGAACCTACTAAACAAGATTGCTGTGAAGAACAAACAAATAGAGACATTTGTCATCTTTATTTTGGGGATGCTTATTGCTGTTATTATGTCTATGTTCCAGGGAGGGATGGTGAACAAAGAGCTTCACAGGCTTTAACCCTTTTTATCCCCTACAATAGCCCTAAAGGAAGACACATTTATGGGCAGGTGAGCAGGTAAGCAGATCAGCTCATCAGTCCCTCCCTCCTCCTCCTCCTCCTATCTCTCTGGGACATTTGCCCTCAGGTAGTGGTGTCTTGGTAAATGTCTAACAACTGGCTCTCTGGAAAAAAGTGTGTGTGTGTGTGTTTATTTTCTTATAGAATTTACTGAATGGGTAGTACACAATTTACAAGCAATAATAAAATGTAAAATATTCATTTTAAATTCTATATAGTGAATTGACTCAAACAGGATGCTTTTCTTAATTTTTGCTTAGTTTTTCTATTTACAGTCAACGTATGATTGTGATTCAATTATGATATTTGAAAATTGGACTACACATCAATTATTGATTCCATCAGACTCAGCATATAAGTTGCTCACCTCACTGATCATTGAGTGTAGTTCCAATACGAATGTTGGTTGATATCTTTGTTGATGTTAACTAGTCAAATGAAACAGAAACAATGAAAACATGTGTTGAAACTTCACTTATTCATCAATAATGTGAGTGGCTTCTTTACTGAATTGGAGAATAATTTTCAAATACTGGAAGAATATTTCCTCAAATTTACATGTTTTTATAATATAATGGCAGCAAACACAATATAATTTAAGTTTAATCTGCTATATTAACATTTTCCCAACCACTTTCTTAACGTTAGAGAGTTAAGAGAAACAAACAATAAATCTAGCTCTTATTTGTAGCATTTGCCAATTTCCATGGTGTAAATACTCTCATCAGGACTGATATCAAGCTACCAATATGATTTCACTGAACATGGCTTTGGGAAGAAATTCCAGTAGTACACCATTATCTATGGATTTCATGAAGAAGGTAACATTTGAACTTAAGGCTTAAAGAAATGATTAAAATTTTTATAGGCAGAAATAGAGAAAGAGGCATCACAAGCAAAAGCTACACCTTAAATAAAAGCAAAATTTGGAAAATATTTTGACCTAGACAAGCAATAAAGAGCCTAGAGAGGACAGTAAGACCAAGTGGCATCATGTAAAGAAATTCTGGAGACAGCCTTGGAAGGACTCTGGGTGCCTTCCTTACCTTTATGTTTATTTTTTGTGTCGTAGGGAAACACTTGCATTTTTGTATTGTTTTGGTATATCATTTTGTGGATTGGAGGCCAGATGAAACAAAGGGGATAGTGTAAAGTAATAACATCTGATCTTGAAGGCCATCACCCTAATAGACAGAGTTCTAAAGGGTTGGGTGATGGTTGACATGGGATGGGAGAGTTAGGATGAATTTAGAGGAAAGAAAATACTGTACCAGCTTACAGTTACAAGAGTGTCAGTTTTTAAGTGGGCCTGGAGCATACCTGACATATTACCATTCATGTCCCCAACACCATGTTCTGGCACCTAGAAAGTGCCATTAGCTCATGAATGATCAACCAAAATGGAAAGCAGGGGAAAGGGGAAGAGGTCTAAAGTATGTTCATATCTGTGAAAAAGCTTCAAGTGACAACAAATATTATATAAATACAAGACATTATTTGTCAGAGTAGGCAAGCAAAGATATTATCTGCTTAAACCAGTTCTTTTTTTAAATTTTATCCCTTTATTTTATTTAATTTTTGTTTTTATTTTTAATTATTTTGTTGTTCAGTTACAGTTGTCTGTATTTTCCCCTCACTATTCCCACCCACCCCAGCCAATCCCATCTTCCTCCTTGCTTCCACCCTCCCCCTTGGTTTTGCCCATGTGTCCTTTATAGTAGTCCTGAAAACCCTTCCCCATTATCCCTACCCTCCTCCCTCTGGTTACTGTCAGACTGTTCTTAATTTCAATATCTCTAGTTATATTTTGTTTGTTTTTTCTTCTGTTGATTATGTTCCAGTTAAAGGTGAGATCATATGGTAATTGTCCTTCCCTACCTGACTTATTTCCCTTAGGATGAAGCTCTCCAGTTCCATCCATGCTGTTGCAAAGGGTAAGAGATCCTTCTTTCATTCTGCTGCATAGTATTCCATTGTGTAAATATACCATTGTTTTCTGATCCACTTATTTACTGATGGGCACTTAGGTTGCTTCCAGCACTTGGCTATTGTAAATTGTGCTGCTATGAACATCGGGATGCATAGGTTCTTTTGGATTGGTGTTTCAGGATCCTTAGGGTATAATCCCAGCAGCAGAATTGCTGGATCAAAAGGCAGTTCCATTTTTAGTTTTCTGAGAAAATTCCATACTGTTTTTCACAGTGGATGTACCAGTTTGCATTTCCACCAACAGTTTACTAGAGTTCTCTTTTCTCTACATCCTCACCAGCACTCATTGTTGATTTGGTTATGCTGGCCATTCTGACTGGTGTGAAGTGGAATCTCATTGTGGTTTTAATTTGCATCTCTCTGATGGCTAGTGATGCTAAGCATTTTTTCATATGTCTCTGGACCCTCTTTGTGTCCTCCTTGGAAAAGTGTCCATTCAAGTCTTTTGCCCATTTTTTAATTGTTTTTTTTTTTTGTCTTCTTGGTGTGGAGTCATGTCAGTTTTTTATATATTTTGGAGATCAAACCCTTATCCGAGGTATCATTGGCAAACATGTTTTCCCATATAGTTGGTTCTATTTTCACTTTAATGCTGTTTCCTTTAGACATATAGAAGCTTTATAATTTGATGAGGTAGCATTTGTTTATTCTTTCCATTATGTCCCTTGCTTTAGAGGACATACCAGTGAAGATATTGCTGCATGGAATGCCTGAGATTTTCCTGCCAATGTTTTCCTCTAGGACTTCTATGGTGTCACAACTTATTTTTAAATCTATTACTCACCTCAAATTTATTTTTTGTGTATGCTGTATCTTGGGGATAAAGTTTCATTTTTATTCATGTAGCTGTCCAGATCTCCCAACAATATTTGTTGAAGAGGCTATTTTTACTCCATTCTATGCTTCTTCCCCCTGTGTCAAATATTAATTGACCATAGAGAGACTTGATTTTCTTTCTGAGGTCTCTGTTCTGTTCCATTAGTCTATGTGTCTGTTCTTATGCCAGTACCAGTCTGTTTTGATTACAGTGGCCTTGTAATAGAGTTTGATATCAGGTTTTGTGATCCCTTGTACTTTGTTCTTCTTTCGCAAAATTGTTGCAGCTATGCAGGGTTATTTATGGTTCCATATAAATTTCTGAAATGTTTGTTCTATGTCTGAGAAATATGCGATTGGTACTTTAATAGAGATTGCACTGAATCTATAAATTGCTGTGGGTAGTATTGATATTTTGATGATGTTAACTCTTCCAATCCAAGATTATGGTACATGCTACCATTTGTTTGTATCTTCTTTAATTTCTTTCTTCAGTGTTTTATAGTTTTCTGAGTGCAGGTAATTTACTTCCATGGTTAAGTTTATTCATAAGTACTTTATTTTTCTAGTTGCTGTATCAAATAGGATTTTTTTTTCCTGATTTCTGTTTCAGATGTTTCATTGTTGGTGTACAAAAATGCATTTCATTTCTGAATATTGAGTTTGTATCCCACTGTTCTGCCAAATTCACTTATTAGTTTGAGCAGTTTTTGGTGGAGTCTATAGGATTTGCTAGGTATACTATCAGGTCATCTGCAAACAATGACAGTTTTACTTCCTCCTTTCGAATTTGGGTGCCTTTTTTTTTCTTTTCTGATTGCTGTGGCTAGGACTTCCAATACTATGTTGAACAGCAGTGGTGAAAGCGGGCATTCTTGTCTTGCTCCTGATCTTAGGGGGAAAGCTCTAAGTTTTTGCACATTGAGTATGATGTTGGCTGTAGGTCTGTAATATATGGCATTTATTATGGTGAGGAGTGCTCCCTCTATTCCCACTTTGCTGAGTGTTTTAATCATAACTGGGTGCTTTATGTTATCAAATGCTTTTTCTGCATCTATTGATATGATCATGTTATTTTTCTCTTTGCTTTTTTTATGTGATTAAGTACGCTTATTGATTTGTGAGTATTGTACCATCTTTGCATCCCTAGGATGAATCCTACTTGATCATGGTGTATGATCTTTCTAATATATTATTGGATACAGTTTGCCAAAATTTTGTTGTGGATTTTAGCATATATGGTCATCAGTGATATTGTCCTGAAGTTTTCTTTCTTTGTTATGTCTTTATCTGGTTTTGGGATTAGGATAATGCTGGCTTCATAAAAGGAATTTGGAAGTCTTCCATCTTCTTGAATGTTTTCAAATAACCTGTAAAGGATAGGGGTTAGCTCTTCTGTAAATGCTTTGTAAAATTCTCTTGTGAAACCATCCAGTCCAGGGCTTTTGTGTGTCGGAAGCGTTTTGATTACTGCTTCAATTTCATCTTCTCTTATTGATCTGTTCAAGCTTTCTGCTTCTTCTTCATTCAGTTTTGGAAGATTATATTTTTATAGAAATGTGTCCATTTCACCTAGTTTTTCAAATTTCTTGGCATATCATTCTTCATAGTAATTTGTTACAATCCTTTGTATTTCTGTGGTGTCAGTTGTAATCTATGTCATTTCTGATTGTATTTATTTGGGTCCTTTCTCTTTTTTCTTGATGAGCCTACTTAAAGACTTATTGATTTTGTTTATCATTTCAAAGAACCAGCTCCTGGATGTATTGATCATTAGAATTGTGTTTTCATTCTATATGTCATTTAATTCTGCTCTGATCTTGTTTACTTCCTTCCTTCTCCTTGCTCTAGGCTGTCTTTGCTGTGGTTCCTCAAGTTCTTGTAGGTGTAGGGTTTGGTTGTTTGTTTGAAATGTTTCTATCTTTTCTAGGTCGGCCTGTATTGCTATGATCTTCCCTCTCAAGACTGCCTTTGCTGTGTCGCATAAGCTTTTGATTCTTGCAGATTCATTTTAATTTGTTTCCAGAAACTTTTTGATTTCTTACTTGATGTCATCCTTGACCCATTCATTGTTTAATAGCATACTATTCAATCTCCATGCATTGGAGTGTTTTTGAGATTTTCCTTGAGGTTGGTTTCTAGTTTCAGTCCCTTGTAGTCAGAGAAAAATGCTGGATATGGTTTCAATTTTCTTGAATTTGTTGAGGCTTGTTTTGTGTCTTATCATGTCTTCTGTCTTCCAAAATGTTCTATGTGCATTTGAAAAGAATGTGTATTTTGCTTCTTTGGGATGAAAGGCTCTCTCTATTTATATCAGTTAAGTCCATTTGATCTATGGCATTGTTCAATGCCACAATATTCTTGTTGATATTTTGTTTGGAAGATCTGTCCATTTTTGACAGTGCACTGTTAAAATTTCCTACTTTAATGGTGCTGTTGTCAGTATCTTTCTGGAATTCCTCCAAGATTATCTTTATGTATTTGGGTGCTCCTATGCTGGGTGCATATACATTTACAATGTTTATGTATTCTTGGTTGATTCTTCCATTAAGTATTATGAAGTGACCTTCTGGGTTTCTCTTTATGGCCCTTTTTTGGAAGTCTAATTTGTCTGGTATGAGTATTGCTACCCAAGCTTTTCTTTCCTGTCCATTTTCTTGGAATATTTGTTTCCAGCCCTTCACTTTCAGTCTGTGTAGGTCTTTTGTCCTTTGGTGGGTCTCTTGTAGGGAGCATATGTGTGGTTCATGCTTTCTCATCCATTCAGCTATTCTATGTCTTTTGATTGGGGCATTTAATCTGTTTACATTTAATGTTATTATGATAGGTACTTATTCATTGCCATTTTTTCATACTGTATCCCTCTCAGTCTCACTACTTTTCTTCTAGTTCTTAAATCAGACCCTTTAGCATCTCTTGCAGAACTGATTTGGAGGAGGTATATTCTATGAGGCCCCTTTTGTTCTGGAAGCTCCTTATTTGGCCTTCCTTTTTCATTGATAGCCTTGCTGTATAGAGCAGTCTGGGTTACAGGCCCTTGGCTTACATTACTTGGAATATATCTCGCCATTCCCTTCTGTCTTGGAGCTTTTCCATTGAGAAGTCAGCTGCAACTCTATTGGGACTCCCTTGTGTGTTATTTCCTGTTTCTCTCTTTCTGCCTTTAAGACTCTCTCTTTGCCTTGGAATTTTGATATTTTATTATGATGTGTCATGAAGTTGGCCTCTTTGGACTCTTCTTGTTTAGGATCCTCTGTGTTCCCTGGATTTGTGTGACTTTTTCTCACAGCAAATTAAGGAAGTTTTCCATCATCACTTTTTCAATAGGTTTTCTATCCCTTGGTACCTCTCCTTCTGGTATCCATATTATATGGATATTATTAAGTTTCATGTTGTCCTGCATTTCCCTTAACCCCTCTTCATTCTTTCTGAGCCTCTTTTTCTTTTCTTGCTCTTTATGGTTTTTTTCTACCTTGTCCTCCAGCTCACTGATCTGATACTCTGCTTCATCTAGCCTTCTTTTGATTTTTTTCTACTGTGTTCTTCAATTCAGAAATTGTATTCTTCATTTCCTCTTGGCCCTTGTTGATAGTTTCTATTTCCTTTTTCATTTTGATATATTTTGCAGTGAGTTCATTATAGTTTCCCTGTAGGTTTTGGCAATTCTCTGTGAGCTTATTGAGCTTCCTTATAACCATTGCTTTGAACTCAATATCTGATAGTTGACTTGCCTCTCTTTTATTTGGCATTCTTTCTGAGGCTTCTTCTTTTCCTTTCATTTGGGGATTGTTTCTTTGTCTTCCCATTGTTTGTGATATTCTTCTTGTTAACCTCTGCTTTTTAAATTGATTTGTTCTGATTCCTTGTATTTGTGGTGTGAACTTCTATGGTAGAAGACATGTGAGATTCAGTGGTGCAGTCTCCTTGATCTCCTGAGCTTGCTGGTCTGGGGCTCTTGTTTATGTTGGTTCTCTGTATGTCTCTCTGATGCTTTTATTCTTCTTCTGAAAAGCTCCTCCAAGAAGAAGTACACTTATAGCTCCAAGGGTTCCAGCTGCAGTTCTCAGTACCACAGAGTTCCCTGCATACAATTGCTATATTTCCAGTCCTGCACATCTGTTATTTGGAGTTTCTCTAAGGGTCATCAGTACTTACCCTCTTACTTCACTCTAGATTTGTGGGAATGGTGGATGGTGGGGATAGATGTGGTTGTGGCATGCCATGATTGAGCCAGGCTGCTCTGGGCTATGAGAAAACTGTTTAATCCCACTCTGATGAGGAGTTTAAAGTATTAATTAAAATCCACAATTTTTATAAGAGCCATATAGTAGATGTGTTTGAAGTAATGTGAATAAGAAGAGTATTTCTGAATCAAAGTCACTTTTTGGAGGTATCTAATGTTTTATGCTATCATTCCAACACTATCTTCATTCTTTCTCACTGCTCCCTTTTCAAGGAGTTAATAATCTGCAAACAGTGTAATTAAATGCATCTGTAAAAACTCCTAATTAAGAAACACCTCTTAGAAATCCATCTGGGAGTAATTTGTTTCCTTTTTTAAAAAAAAAATAATTCAAGGCTTATTTTTCCTGTAGATGGGGAGAATCTGGGAAAAGTTATAGTGGTGTAGAAAAATTAACAGTGAATCTAGATTTTGAAGCATAGTGATAGCTGTTCACTTCCTTGTCTGAACATGGGGCATGACTGTAACACTGTGAAGTATTGAGCTCCTGGATGATAGTAAGTCTGTCTATGGTTTAGCATTGTAAGTACAAGGCTGGTTAATCATTACAGGTTTCTCTGCTAATCACTGCAAGGAACTATCCATCAGGGCAGGGGAGGAATGATGGATTTCTAAGTTCTGGCAGCAAATGAGCCTTACTGGTTTTATTCTGAAGTTGCTAAAAAGATAGTCTTCCTGCCCTTATCACTTTTTATTCTTCTGTCTACTTTAAATTAATGAGACAATGATGGATTTTTTGATTTTGGTGTCACTAGTGTCAGCTGACAATTTCCAGTCCTGTGGGTTTTCATCTGACCTTCTCTGTCTTTAGCTGAGGGTTTGGACGGACAGAGGTCAGGACATATCAGGTTTTACTACATGATGCAATGACTTAATTTACTGAATCACAGATCCTAATTTTCACGGAATCCAGGAAACAGGACCTTGATTACTCTTGATTCAAGGGCTAAACTTTTAAAAGACAACCTGCTAGATTATTTCCCTCCTTAAATTGAGATGTCCAAAACATGGTGTGCCATTTATTTATGTTAAACTTTTACCACAGTTTAATACAAATAAAAGTAAAAATATGATAAGTGTACCACCCTGTGAATTTTCACAAACCAAGCATACCCTATAACTAGCACCCAGATTAAGAATCAAAATCCTTCTAGCCCTTGGAAGGCCCAGCTGAGCATCTTTCCAAGTCTCTTCCCCCTTCCAACGATCCCCACTGTCTATCCTGTAGCATAGATTAGTTTTTGAACTCTAAATAAATTAAATAACACAATATTTACTTTTTATGACTGGCTCTGTTTACTCAACCTTATTGTTATGTCAAGCATATTTTTGCTTACGTATATTTTACTCTAGCTCATTCTTGTGTACTATTTCTTTATGTGAATATCACTGTTAATTCTAAGTGTGTATTTTTTTACCTTCAAAATATTTGGAAATTTTCATCACACCCTAACATATTCAGATTTCAAGCACTGTTTTTGAATCCTCTTTTTATTATTTTTATCATTTCTCAGATCCAATGATTCTAATAAACTTCTAATGATTTTGTGGCTCTATCATCCTCCCTATCAGATTCACCTTGTAAATATCACTTAAGAGCACAGATCTGACCATATCTCCCTCTATTCAAAACTTTTATCATTGATGGGATGTCAGTGACCAGAGGGGAGAGGCGAGGGAATTTCAGGGGAGAAGGGAAGGGTTTACAGGAACAAATATAGAGGACACATGGACAAAACTACAGGGCTTGGAAATGGAAGGGAGGTGGAGAGGGATGGGTGAGTGGGCTGGAATGGGAATAAAAGATAGAAACTGTACTGAATAATCTAAAATAAAAAAATTAAAAAAATAAAAAAGCATATACAAAAAAACTTTTATCACTGTGATCTCCTCATCTAGATACCCATAGCCCTCCACAGCTTGACCATTTATTATAATTTATTTACCCTACTTTAAAGTCCCTGGGACTCGTTAGCATTTTCCTGCCTCTGGGCACTTATTCAAGGATTTCTTCAGTATGGAAGTCACTTCTTCCCCATATACAACTGTCACAATCTGCCACCCTTGAAGATCCAGCTCATATTATCCCCAGGGTTGATGCCCAGGTTGCCATTCTGTAAGGATCTGCTTCTCCTGATCCTCTGTGAACTTCCAAGTAGCTGAGATCCTTAGATTCCCATTATGTTCTTGCCTTTGTTCAGATACCTGTTTGATGGCATACTGGTTCCTTTCCATACTGCCTGATTACTGTCTGTGTTTCTTTTATATAACAATACCTATGGGTTAGCATACCTTTCAAAGGTTTGTGGGTCTTACAGAGGTGAGTGAAGAGTGGAGAACTATTCTGGTGACAGAGAAGATCCATGTCTGGGCTTGTGTTTCTCTGAAAACTCTCACTGAGTATATTTTCTTAGGATTATTGTACAAGAAGCATAAAGAGCAGAACAGTGTGCACATGAGCAGCTAAAATGCCAGAAGTCCCATCAAAATCCTGCAGGTTTAATGTGCTTAGAGGTGGGCAATAGGAAGTGTACAGACAGGACATATATAGGAGAGGACAAAGTATGGAGCAAAGCAGTGCAATCTTGGAATAATTATTGCTCCATTTATGCAAAATAGTCTTTGGTTAGAGACTAGCATCAACATTTACATGGAAATATCACAGTTACCTTATTTTTTAATCTAACATTCTTAGTGTCACAAAAAATCTTTTTCTGACATGTGAATTAATGTGAAAAGTCTTCCAGTGGTAGAAAAATTTAAATTATGTGTAGTTATACATTAAAAAAGCAATTTCTGAAATTAATATGATCATGTAAAGTCAAGATTTGCCAGAATAATGTATCCTTGGTTGTGTTGTTAGTGTGGATAGCCCATTCCAAGTCCACTGATTATACTTTGTATCCTAGAAATCTAAGTGGTTCAGAAGAAATCAAAGTGAATAAAATCCAGATGTTTACTGAAAACAATTTCATGTAGAGAAGAAAAATGAAACAATAAATCCAAGTTAGAAAGTTTAAAATTGGCTAGTTATATCAATGATATGTCAGCTCTCAACATGTCTCTTCCTCTCTTGGCATGTGACCTCAAGATTATCACCTGAAGAAAATAAGTCCTATAAAAATAAGTTCGATGGCTGGAATTTATATTGTATTTTAAACAACTCATTCATATTCTTTTTGTACCATAAAAGACCAGCTCAAAAGCTATGAAGAGCATAAAACAAGAAGCAGATGGAAAAAAGTATTGAAATGATGAATGTAAAATTTCATGTCAGCAACTGGAATTTTTTTCAGTGTAACTGTCTTGGCCTGCTGACAGCATGATTTAATGGCCTGGTTGCTTCATGGGTTGACATGGCAACAACAGAAAATGCCATAAATATCTCAGTTGTGGACGTGAATGGTGTGTTTACATTGTGTGCAATGTATTGTGTGACATGCGGTGGCTGTTGTCCCATTCAGTTGAAAACGTCTGGAATTAACAGCCATTTTTTAGAGTCATTTGAGCTAAAATGACTCTTTTGACCAATACTTTACTGGAAGTCCAGAGCTGTACATTTTTGTGTATTTTGGGAAGTTAAGCTAAGCATTTAATGGGCCATAGGGTCTTAACACTTTGCTATGTACATTAAGCCACTTTCTCTTTCAGAGTCCAGACAATGTTAGATTCCTTCTGCATTCAGCAAAGTAGCAAACAATCAAGACATTTATTCAAAATAGAATTTAGTGAGCACTTCCATAGATTTACTGAAACCCAAGTCTAGAGTTGAAAAGATTTTTGAAGTAACTTCAAGTCCAATTATTTTATTCCTTAGACAAATTAGCAATGGCTTTTCCAGGTCTTTGAGGAAAGCACTGACATCTATACTACTCTGTATTTAGCAGATTTTTGTACATTCAAAAAAATGTGAATAATATCTTTTAAAAGGAAAGAACCTAAAACTGCATTGTATTATATTGACTGTAATTACCCCAAAGACCACAGAAAAACTTACTTATGAAACAAAACTATGTTTATAAAAGCCACTTGGTTTTACAGAAGAAGTAAAATGTATTTGTTGAAGAGTAGACAAACTTGTCACATCCTAGTAAGGGAAAATATTACCTGTGGGTCTTAGGGACTTAAAATGAAAATTAGGGTAGTATATTAATAGCACTTTTAGGACCTAAGCTGATGCTTTTCAAGGTGGTTCTTGTCAGGTGGGAAACTGGCTTGGACTGGACAGAATACATGATATTGTTGTTTTATATTAATGGACACAGCAAGGAAAGGATTTTGAAGAGTCTTGCTAAGGAAGCTCTTAGTCTTGACAATTACAATATTTAGTTGGTTTACGGTCTCATCCAGAAACAGAAATTCTTGGAGCAAGCAGCTAAGCTACTTTTGCTTGGTCTCAGTATTATTTAACATACAGACAGAAAACAATGACTAGTTTTAATATTGTTTAATACAGGATCTAGTAATTACAGTGGTTTCTGTCTTCAGTAACATTCTTAATCTTTTTGTGCCTTGTTCATTCATTCACCCTTTTACTAATTTTATGTAGAGTTTTAGCTGAATGAATCCACTTTAGATATCAAAGTAAGACTTGATACCTGACCTCAAGGAACTGCTATATAATCTTAAGTCTTTTTATTGTGTTACATTAGGTTGGACTTTTCTAAGTTGCAAGGAGCCAAACCATACTCAGTTAACCACAGATGAACATTTTTATCATAAGAGCTTTCCAGGAAATTAGAAAACACAAGAAATTATCTTAGCAACCACAAATCAGACCTCATGGAGACCAGAAACAATGCTGACCACAGTTTAGGCTATTATAGGAGCTGTGGTGATCCCACAGCCACTCTGGGAAATCCTATCTCATTTCCTGAAAGAGAGGATTGATTAGGTGATTTGTTACAATATAGGATAGAGCACCACTATTTGTCCAGATTTTCATACCAGGTCAACTCATCTACCAGTTCACTGACACTAGTATACCCAAGATCCAGTTTCTGTGTCACTAGATCACGGCTGAGCCCTGGCCCAATCAACTGTTGCTCATAAAACAGGTTATACAGCAATATATAAAATAAATTACCTTTTGTTCTTAAAGCCCCTAGCATTGTTGACCCTCAAATACCCAGGGTCAATATACTGTCATTGGTAGAGTCGTAAAATATTAGAACCTGATACCAGAAGGGATTTCAATTACATGCATTTTTTTTCTTTATATGTAATGTCTCTTCATACCCCTCTTCCTTTAGTTGAAATCTAAACCTTCCCTAGGGTCAAACATAGTTGTCTTCATTGAAGTCATTGTGTTGCCTTGTTTTTTTTTTTATGGCACAGTACCTTATTACATTCAAAATAATTATGGAAGACATCCCAATGAACAGATAGAAACAAGCAGAGAATTGAGATAAGAAATATTAAAAACTTAGTCTTTCTTGCTCTTTCACATTCATCTTGGTTTTGCAGAAGAAGCAAAATATTGTCAGTAAAGAACAGACAAATTTGTCACATCTTAATTTTATGGTAAAGAATCACCTTCAATCATTAACTTTTATTTTTTTGTCTTGGGATCAAACTGTAACTATGGAGCCTGGTGTAACGTGATGCCTGAGAGTAAAGGATTTAACCTCTTTGAAGGTAACAAGCTTGTTCTTCTCACACCATGAGGTATTGATGTGTTTGGTTTACAGACCCCTTCATCACAGTATTGTGAGCAATCATCTGACACATCAAATAGGGATCTTCATCTCTGTGTTTCTAATTTACCTTGTTCAAATCTTAGAATTAGTACCAAAAAAGTGAAAACTGTGTTTTTTTCCATATAAAACACATGGGGGTCATGTTTAACCTTTTGGAGATACAGTATACAGAAGTTCCTTCTTGTTAAACCATTCCCATCTTAGTTTTCAGGTCACACTCTTTGTGGGTGACCTCTGTGACTTCCCAAATGACACTCTTATGGGAAGGATAGAAGCAAAGTCACAGGGAAAAGAATCACAAGTGTAGTGATCAGATGTAAAGAAGAAATACCTCTAAAAGCAATGGTATCCCAGTAACAATGACTGTATCTAGCATGCAGATCTTAGTTTCTAATACCATTCTCAAGTTAAAGGAGCCAGCACTCCTTGGAAAAGTGTCTGATTTTAGGACTGGGGCAGAGAATATACAAGGTAATCCTAGTATGACTTATAGTGCCTAGAAATGCTTTAAGAAAAGAAGCACACAATAACAGAGGAATATCAAAGGATATGGGATACAACTGAAAGAGCTCCTATGGCCAAAGCTGGAAAAACTTGAGCAGCAAAGTAAGTAAAACAATATAGGAATATAAGACAAAGAATTAAATATTCATGATTCTAATAAAATAATAAGTGTGATAGAATTGATGAATCTTTCATGGAGAAAAATCCCAAATATTTAATGTAGATTCTCTACCCTTATGTAGCATAACACCCCTCCCCGACTTCTTTCATGTGAGCTGCACAAAATGTCTGCCTTCCAAAGAGCACAATATGGAATGAGGAGAAAATAACTTCTTTACAGTAGATAAACCTGACAAACACCACCTGATCAAGATTAACATTAAAAGTGACACCATTTTGATAGTATGTACCTTTGATATGATGAAATGAAAATGGCACTTGACATTTGTGGTTTTCTTCCTCAAAACTCATTACTCCAGCCAAACTGTACATAAAATATTAGATAAATCTCAAATGAGGGACATCTTACAAAATGCCTGACAAGTTATCCTCTAAACTGTCAAGATCATTGAAAATAAGGGAAGCCTGAGAAACTGTCATAGCCAAGGAGAGCCTTAGGAGACAAATAAATGTAATGTGGTAAATGTAATTATCCTGAATGAGATCCTAAAACAGGAAAGGACATTAAGGAAACAAACAAACAAAAAAACAAAAAAACCTAAGGAAACCTCAATAAAGTATGGGCTTTAGTTAATAACAAATAATGTATTGTTTACTTTAAAATTATTAGAAAGATAAAAGAAATGTTGTCTTTATTTTTTTTTTTTAACTTACAGGATCTCCAGCACAGTGCCCACTCTGGGCTTTCAAACAGCACTGGTCATTCTTTCCCTAATCTATTCACATCAAGCAAAAATTGGGAAAAAGACTGAATCAGCTAAAATAGTTTACTTATCTAAACTGGCAACTTACTCATCAAAACTTGCTTCAAGTCCCTTATCTTGTGGGGCTCACCAATTCAAAGCTCTTAGGTAAAAAGCTCTGCCCAGTTCCAAATTGCTCCTAACTTTGGAAAACCTTTAAAAATCACCCAGAGCAGCTTTATCTGCTGCTTCTGATGCTGTTTGTGTGCTCATTTGGTACAGACCTGGCACTACTTTTGTGAAGCTGCTGCTGAGGAGATTCCAGCACATGCTATGGCCATCAAAAAGCCCAAGAAAGGAGGCAAGACTGAAAACAACAATCATATTAATGTGAAGGTGATGGAGCAGGATGGTTCTGTGGTATAGTTTAAGACTGAGAGGCATAGACCACTTAGTAAACTAATGGAAGCCTATTGTGAACAACAGGGTTTGTCGATGAGGCAGATCAGATTCTGATTTGACAGGCGACCAGTCATTGAAACAGACACACCTGCACAGTTGGAAATGGAGGATGAAGATACAATTGATGTGTTCTAGCAGCAGACAGTAGGTATCTACCAAAAACAGAACCTTCTACTTTACTCCAGAACTATGTTCCTCTAGACCAAGAAGACATTCTCATTTAGAAAACTAAAATTTGGTTTCACCACATTCTGACTACTACAGTATAGTTTTGTCTATGCTTTCATTTCCCCTTCCCCATCCCTTTTATTGTACATAAAGTAACTGATATATGTGGACAAGTATTTGTATTTTTAACTCAATAGTCAGTGGTATGTTTTGATTGAGATCAAATGGAGATGGGATGGGGAAAATAGTGGCTCTGTGAAAATCCCCCCTTTCTCCATTAGTGGCATGCTCATTCAGCTCTTATCTTTATATTCAAGTAAGTTTTTTTTCTCTTACTGTTTAACAAAAAAAAGAACAACACAAAAATCCTAGTATACATAGTTTGATTGAAGAATTTCAATGCTTTTTATTTATCATTTATAAACACAAGGGCAATTTTAAAACTTTTTTGTATGCAGCTGTTACACATAGGAAAATCTGTCTTTACATAAGGATAAATTACTCTTCAACCAAGCATCCTGCAGTTTAAATAAACTTCTTGTTAAGAAAAAAATCACCCAGAGCAGATCCTGATCTCTTCATTCTGCGATACCACTAAGTCCATCAGGGTAGTGTTCTCATGTAGCAGATCTAATAAACTCAATTTTGTTTCATCAACATGTATCTCTGGGATCTTCTGCAAAGCTGACAGTCAACAGTAGTTAGGTAAAAGCAAGAGAACTTAACCTTAAGTGTGTTTTAGTATTTTCCACTTCAACACAATCACATTTCATGTAAATATTCATTTGAATCAAAGTTCAGCTCCTATCAAGGCAGTTTCTAATCTTTCTACTTCTTCTGCCCAAGATGGTGACTGTGAATGGTTTTGGCTTTGGGTGTCTGGAAGAGGAAAAAGGAGCTTTGATGCTTCAGATCTTTGCTGGCCCCAGGCTTGTGTCACTGACCACAGTTGCAGCTCATGGACATGTGCCCACCCTCCTGTTCAGCAGGCTGAGTGGTTCTCCTACTATAGCCCCACAGATTTCCCTTGGTTCTGGCTTTAATTGACAGTTTGGTCTGCAGTGGGGATATTAACCTAGGCCACTGGGTATTTTGTCTCTACCACAGTGGTCCTGCCCCACACGGCCGGGCAACCAGCACAGATAGTTGTAGGCTCTGCAGGCTAATTTAGGCCTCCTTTCTGCCTAATTAGGTCATTGTGCCACTGTCACTCAACTGTGGCCAACTTCTGAGCACTCTCCAGCCAGGGTTTTTAGGTTTTGGTTTTCTCTACTTAACATTTTGCCCACCTAAGATTTCTGTTCAGACAGGGGAGATCACATCAGAGGTCACTGACCACTCACTTCCTCCTGCTTTGACACTTCTCTTCACACTGACCTACTCTCTAAGAAGGAGAACTACTTCCCTTTCCTTTCTGTCAAGGAACTCCCCGGTATCATGGCTTCCTCCTGACATGATATGGTGACATTCCTGGTATCTGTAGCAGACAGGGACATGTGTGCCTGTGTACTACAGAACCCTTTCAAAGAGAGACTAATTACCCAGCCATAAGGAATATGGTTAGCTGACAGCTTCCAGCTGTTTACTCCCCTAGGTCTTTCACTGCTTTCCAGCGGTGATGTTCTCCTTGGGGAGGCCTCCAGACAATGATTGCTCAGTGGTACCAGGGCATGGCCATTTCCTCCTGACAAGGGAGCACTCTATGGGCAATCTTTGTGCCAAACTTTTTCTTGGTCTAAGAGAAACTTCCCTCAGTCTCCTTTCCTTATCTCTCATTTCAGGGGAGTCAGACTTGCATCAGGTCTGAAGTCTCTTGCTGTCAGTACCTGCTTAATCTCCTCTTTGTCATTCACAGGCATTAACCACAATTAAACTCTTGCTCTTTTAACTGTTTCTTAGCATCTGCTTCCAGGATGACTCAACAATATTGAAAGTGAACACAACTTATGAAAGAACAGGTGAAAAATCTTTATATTTTCACATTATATTAGTACCCAAGTATACAGCATTAGCCTTCTTAACAAAAATGCTATGCTGGATATTTTCCTTTTGCCTGCCAGCTGCAATACCCACCTTTCTTCTCCCTACACTGCTAACAGACTTCATCATCTATTCTTTTCTCTTCTGGCCTCTAGGTGGACTCAGCCCCAAGAAATCATCACCAAGAGTTTGGAGAGTAGGACAGAGTGAGAATGGATAGGTAAAATCTCCCAACTTTCTCCCTACTGAGTCACCATGCATTGGATGTGTCATTCTACTGAAGGCTTCAGCACCTATCAGTGGGTGGCATCTCTCAGGGTTCAAGTAATTTTCTTCCCGTTGCCTCATTAGGCACAGGATCTGTAACAGCGCCCCGCCCCCCCCCGTGTCTGGACCTGAGATATTGCACCAGCCTGTAGATTCCCAACACCCTCCCCACACTCCCTACATAGCTGGGTATGCTTGCCAGCACTGAGTAAAACAGAGACCAAACATAACTTTATTAACTTGGCACAAAGTCATTAATTTTGTCAGTTAAATTTTAAATCATTGTGTTGGAAAATCCCACTATTTTTCAAACACTAAGAAAAACATAACAAAAGCAGAAATGTATTAATGTGTTGAGAAAAATTGAAATAAATTTATTTGAGCCTTATTATAAAGTCATTTCCACGATTTAACATAATAAATAACACAGGACCTGTCAGAAGCAATAATCGGTCATATTTGAGTTTATTAAAGTTCAGCATAAGACATGAAACAAATGGTCCAGTCCTAATCTAAAGTTTTTCAGGATTAGGATGGGATCCTTCTGGCTCATATACCTGTTTTCTTTTTTTGAACAAATATCTCCACTTCAAATGGGACTGTGATTTGTCCAATACATTGAAGGGTAAATTGAAGAAAGTGATTTAAGAGAGTGTTTCTAAAACTCTTAGTTTTTGTTTTTTCATGGTCCTTTGAGAAGTTAAAAAGCTTTGAACCTTCTCAGAGATGATATGAATACATTCAAGCTCATAAAATATGGCATCAAATATGTCTACAGTGTCAGAAAAAGTTGGAAAAGCTTTTGTCCCATAGTCTTTGGGTAACAAGTTATGAATTTCTGAACCACAAATACATAAGAAAACAACATAACTTTAGAGGTGTGGATTCAGTGCACGGAAACTGGTATAGACACCATCACACACAAGCACACTCCTCCCTACATACATATGTGCACATACAAATCCCAGAATTTAATATTAGAAAGGAGAACTTCTACACCTGAAGACTAGTCATGGGAAACAAGAGACATATTTAAATAGAGATAGATCTGAGTGTGTGTGTGCACCCACATGTGTGCATACCCAAATGTCATTTTTATTTTATTTATTCCATTATTTTATTGTTGTTCAATTACAGTTGTTTGAATTTACCCCCCCCACCATAACCACCCCCTCCTCCCTCCCTTGTTTCCACCTCGCCCCTTGGTTTTGTACATGTGTCCTTTTTAGTTGTTCCTGAAAACCCTTCCCCTTTATTCCCCCAATATCCCTTCCCACCTCCCCTCTGGTTACTGTCAGACTGTTCTTAATTTCAATGTCTCTGGTTAGATTTTGCTTGCTTGTTTGTTTTGTTGATTAGGTTCCAGTTAAAGGTAAGATCATATTGTATTTGTCCCTCACTGCCTGGCTTATTTCACTTAGCATAATGTCATTTTTAAAATGAATGTTTCAAAATTCTATTCTTACTCCTTAGGCATGCAATCAGTAAAATTCTGGTTTTCCAATGGATTCTTGAATTATTCTAATGCTTATAGTTCATAGACATGAAGTCAATAAATGTGAGCATTTCTACCAGAATGTATCATGTGCCTCTAAGTCAAATGTTTGAATTACATCCATGATTTTCACCCTTGTCCACATCTCAACTCAGTGTTAGTTTTCTCAGTTTTGGTTCCACCATTGACAAATTGCCTAGGTAGAAAGCATGAATGACTTTGATGAATTCTCTTCCTCATCAACAAATACAATGTCCCAAAAAATTCTCAATGTTCTCTTCCTTCCTCTCCCATTCAGATCATTGTTCACCACTCCCCCATACTGTGAAAAGATTCCATTTTCTTATTCCCAATTCCATTTCATTCTCACACCACCACTAATTATCTTTCTGAGATGCACAGCTGATCCAACCATTAGCTATTTCTGCTTAAGACATCAGAAAACTCTTTATTTATCTCTTCCAGGAGCAATATCTAACTTAGCTGTAAGGAGGCCTGTCATGACCTGGTATCCAGTCCCCTCAGCTCCTCTGCTCTGCTTACCTCCTCTATGCACACTAAGAGCACTAATAACTGTAATTTTTTGACACCAAATTTTTCAAGTCTGCATGTGCTTTTACCCTGTACCTTGACTTCCATCTGTATGGGTGGTGCCTTCTCATCCCTCGAGTTTCAGCCTAAATACAACATCTTTAGAGGCCTTCACTGACTACATCTGGTCAACTAATCACTCTCTCCTTCCTGCTCTCAGGGCACGGCATGCCTGGCCATATAACAGCATGTATTAAAGGTAGGGTAGCTCTTTACGACTCTCTATTTCTACAGGATAAGTTGTGCTCCCTGACGTGGGGCAAGAATTGAACTGATTTGACTATGTTTCCCTAGTGCCTGGCATGTGCTAAGGATCCAGAATATATTTACTGATTGAATAAGTGAATGAATTTCTGCATCTCCTTCTTAAGAGAAGTACCAGCTCAATTATTCTTACATGCAAATTAAAACAAAATTCCAAGTTATCTTATTAAATTACCTTTTGTACGTCTTTAATATCTCTGTGAATTAGTTTACAAATTTTCTGATGACAGGACCAACCAGGGTAAATTAAGAAGTGATGAAAATTAACTTTTGGTCAACATAGAGGTGTAGGTAAACATGGCTCACCTCCTTGCACAACCACAGCAAAAATTACAATTAAAGTACAAAGCAACTATCACCAAGAATTGTCAGAAAATCAAGCTGGATGGAAGTCCAACAACCAATGAATTAAAGAAGTCACATTCAACCACATGTGTAGGAGTGGTGTAGAGGCAGAAACTCAGAACAGGCCGTACTACACACACATGTGATGGATAAAAATCAAGAGGGGTACCTCAGGAACAAGGGATTCCAGTTACACACCACACCACCCAGCCCAGGGTCTCAGAGATAGAAAGATAGTCTCCATAACTTCTGGCTGTAAAAACCAGGGGGAGTGGAGGCTGCAGAGATGGAAGAAATTTTGGGATTCTCAGGTATCTCCTCTTAAAGGGCCCACAACAGACTTAGGACTTATGCAGACTCACTCTCTCTGGGCTACAGTACTGTGGCCAGTGGCGTACAGGGAGAAACTGAAGTGTCTGGCATCAGGGTGAGTACTGGGGGACAGCTTCATCCTGGACCAAACTCCATAGGCCAGGTTCTCTGGGGTACACCTGGCCATATAGCAGTATATGTTGTTAAAGTGGCATTGTCCCTTTTCTGAGCCCTTCCCCCACAGACACAGAGCAATGATACCATATCTTAGACTCCACCTAGGTTGCCCTGCCCTGATGATTAACTAAGGCTTCATCCCATCCAACTTGCAGGTATACTTTTCTATGATAGGCCACATTAACACAGGGAGTCAAAGTACATCTACCTAATACTTTGATACAAACACAGGGAGGCTGCCAAAATGAGGAGACAAATAAATATGGCCCAAATGAAAGAACAGAACTCCACACACACCCAAAAATAGTGGAGATAAGTAATCTCAGATGTAGAGTTTGAAACATTAGCTATTAGAATGCTCAAGGAACTCATTGGGTATTTCTTTCTTTAATAAATTTTCCTTTATTTCTTTTTTGAGACTATTTATTTATTTATTTATAGAAGGGAGGGGAAGGAGAAAGACAGGGAAAGAAATATCAATGTGTGGTTGCCTGTCACATGCCACCTACTGGGGACCTGGCCTGCAATCCAGTCATGCACTTCTACTGGGGATTGAATGAGCAACCCTTTGGTTCACAGGCCAGTGCTCACTCCACTGAGCTACACCAGCCAGGGCTCATTGGTATTTCTTTTTCTTTTTTTTTTTAAGATATTATTTATTTTTAGAGAGGGGAAGGGAAGGAGAAAGAGAGGGAGAGAAACATAAATGTGAGGCTGCCCCTTGTGTGCCCCCTATTGGGTACCTGGCTTGAAACACAGGCATGTGCCCTGACTGTGAATTGAATGAGCTACCCTTCAGTTCACAGGCTGGCATTCAATCTACTGAGCCACACCAGCCAGGGCTCACTGGGTATTTCAATAGCATAAAAAAGACACAGGCATAAATGAAGTTTACACTAAGTAAAACAAATAAAAAAAATGGGGAATACACAGTGGAGTGGATAAAGCTGAGAATGAAATCATTGATTTGAAACATAAAGAAGAAAAAAATCAATGAGAACAACAAAGAGGAAAAAAATAAAAAAATGAGGGTAGGCTAAGGGACAACTTCCAACATACCAACATTTGAATCTTAGAAGAAAAAATAGAACGAGCAAGAAACTGAAAACCTGTTTGAAAAAATAATAAAAGAAATATTTCCTAACTTGGTGAAGGAAATACACATACTAGCCCAGCAAGCACAGAGTCCCAAACAAGATGTGCAAAGAGGACCACACCAAGAAACAACATAACTAAAATGCCAAAGGTTAAAGATAAAGAGAGAATCTTAAAAACAACAAGAGAAAAGCAGATAGTTACCTACAAAGATTCCCATAAGACTGTCAGCTGATTTCTCAAAAGAAATTTTGCAGACTAGAAGGTATTGGAAAGAAGTATTCAAAGTGCTGAAGAGCAAAGACTTACAACCTAGATTATTCTATCCAGCAAAACTATCATTTAGACTGGAAGGACAGATAATGTACTTCCCAGACAAAGTAAAGCTAAAGGAGTTCATCATCACCAAGCCATTATTATATGAAATATTAAGGGGACTTATTTAAGAAAAAGATCAAAACTATGAATATTAAAATGGCAATACACTCACAATTATTAACAACTGAATCTAAAAAAGAAACTAATCAAACAATCAGAACATAATAATAGTATCATAGATATGGAGATCTTTGGAGGCTTATCAGTTGCGAGGTGGAGGAGGAAGAATGGGGTGAAGTTTCAGGGATTAAGAAGTGTAAATTTGTAGGTACAGAATAGACAGAGGGATGTTAAGAACAGTATAGGAAATCAAGTAGCCAAAGACGTTATATGCATGACCCATGGACATAAACTAAGAATGAGGGAATTGTCAGATGGAATGGGGGGTACTGGGTACAGGAGGACAAAGGGGGAAATTTATGTTATGTAATAACATAATCAATAAAATATATGTTTTTAAAAAAGAAGTGATGAAAGCTCAGTTCTACTGGACCTCAAACTCAAATCCCTGATAGCTGCAGCATTGTCTTAACCAATGCATATAACTAGGCATGCATGCATGTATGCACATGTACGCACATGTATGCACATTTTTGTGCACATGCATATTTACAACCAAGTATACTTTCATGTGTGTACACATGCAGATGCAAAAAGGCTGAAGAAGCACTTCTGGACATATACATTCTGGAGCGCTTAATTTTGGTGCTAAGCTAACAGTTTTACATACATTATCAAATTAAATATTACAATAACCTTCGAGATAGGCTTTATTTAAAATTCAGATGTGTATTGTAGGTAAACTGAGGCTTAAAATTGTTTAATAGCCTGCCCACAGGCAAAAAGCCATCACAGGGTATGGGTTTCTTAAATGATAATATTGAAACATTCTTTCTTCAGTCTCCTATTTCCTATTTTGTACTCCCTGCCCTTTCACAGCCTCTCTCTTCTGCAACTTTTTAGTGAGTTGTGTTTCTGACAACACGTTTGTTTTTGAGTAAGAAGGTCCTGGAAGAACAGGAAAAGGAATCACAATCCATTCAAACAGAATTCTGGCTATTGGTGCAGGGACAGATGGACACTTAAAGGGAGACTGTAAATGTGCACTATCAGTTGACATCAGTTTATTTCTATATCAAATGTTAGTTTGATCTTTGAGCATTAGGAATGGAAAGTGCTAATGTTTAATAGACCTGAAATTTACTTGTAAATAAACCTTATAATTAGCAGAAAAACCAATGTGTATTTATTTAATATGTTTACATTTCATATAAATACATAAATAAACTTTCTTCAAAAACTAAACACACACACATATACACACAGATATTTCCCCTTATAAATCCTCAAACATTCATCCCCAAATTATGTTTTACAGGAAAAATTATCTTATTTTCTAACAGATCTAAGAACTACCTCTTCTCCTTTTTTATCAGATGCTAGTTGCTTCTCTGATGATCTCAAATCATTTTCAGCTAAAGCGAATAAGAAGCACAAAGCAACTAAACTATTTTACTAACTCACTCTGACAACAGTAGAAGTAGTCTAAATTTTTGTTAATGTTACAAAAGTGTCCATAAATCTAATGAGGGATACAGCAACCCTCCTACAAGTATGAGATAAAAAATTCTGGATGCATTTCTCTGCCTCTAAAATACATAAATAATGCTATGTAAAGCAAAACAAAAACTTGGGCCTTGGACATAAATCCAAAGTCAACTTTGAGATTTGGGAATATCATGCTGTTTGGAGAATTTAGGAAATGGTTTTAAGTTGACTATTGGTCTAAAAGGCACATTCATGAGTTAATCACTGACAGAAGTTGAGATACTCAGAAAGCTTTTCTGAATTGCCTGCACATCCCTCCCTCCACAACAGGGAGCACAGCCACTGTAGCCCATCCTGAATGTCTACCACTAGTGATAAAAGAGTGGGCTGGGGATGTGTGAGCCACTCAGGTGAAAAATGGGTAAATTGCACAAGGGAGATAACAAGTAACACTCTTCAACAAAGGAAGATCTATTTAATACTTTCCTTTATCCCTATAACTTCAAGTTTTTGTTCTAAGTCTAATCTGCCATAAGTATTCAGAGAAAACATTTCATTTCTGTCACTGCTGCTGCCCTGTGTCTTATGAAATAAGAAGAGCAGTGGACTGGGATCCATGAGTCCATGGTTTCAGTGGTGACCTGGAAGGAATTAGCTTTGTGAACTTCCATTAGTCAACTTCCATATGTCTCAATTTTCCTTTGTTATGGGATGGATTAGATGACTAAATAATACTTAAGCTCATGTCTGGTTTAAAATTTTTACTCTATGATCCCCTCTACTTCTTCCTTCAATTGTACCATAAGAAAAGACAAAAGCTAATATTCCTTATAATAAAGATATTTGCATTAATATACATATGTACTTCAAAATGTAAAAAAAATACACAAAAAAAGAGACTAGCAAGAAATACCTCAATCTGGGAAGAAAAGTGAAGTGGAGAAGTAGTAAGGGGGAAACTTTTACAATTTATTCTAACTTTGTATTCCTTCCAACAAAAATAAATTCATATATTACTGATATAAAAACACAAACAAAAAAACTCTAATGTTTCTTGGGTTCTTAAATTTGCATATCTTTTCATTTTGAACCTAGGAGCAGCATCATCAAAAAGAAAGTACTAAATGCCTGTTAGAGTATAACAAACATGGTTGCAGAAACTGTGGTTACTCTCTCATAATGAGTTTCTGAAGATATCAGCCTGGAAAGCTCATTTCAAGACAATTGAAAGTAGTCTCTTTTCAGGCTATAGGATGTTAAAAATTTACAATAATTTTGGTTGGAAGCCATTTTAAAGGTTTAATCACAACTCTGCCTTTTAAAACATAATATCTCAAATCTGGATTAAGTTTTAATAATGTTTTAGGGCCATTTTATAAAAATGTTATAATTGGACTTTCAACCAAGATGAAGGCATAGGTAGATACACTGTGCCTCCTTGCACAACCAAAACAAGGACAACAACAAATTTAAAAAGAAAAAACAACAAGAACTGCCAGAAAATTGAACTGTATGGAAATCTGACAACCAAAGAGTTAAAGAAGAAACATTCATTCAGACCAGTAAGAAAGGCAGAGACAGAAAGCCAGGAAGAGAGGAGTCCCAGAAAGGATGCGGCTGGTGCACCAAGCCAATCAGCTGGCTGGTGGAGCAGATGGTCCACATTTGTGTAGGGATAAACTGGAAGGAACAACATGGAGAGAGACAGACCATGCAAGTGCAGGGAAATAAAGCCTCAAAACCTCTGACTGAAAAATCCTGTGGTGGTTGAGGTGGCAGGAGAAACTCCCAGCCTTACAGGAGAGTTCATTGCAGAGACCCATAGGGTCCTAGAAGGTACACAAATCCACCCACCTGGGAATCAGCACCAGAAGGGCCAAGTTTGCTAATGGGTAATGGTGGAAGTGACGGAAAGCCTGCAGAGAGCTGAACAAGCCCCATTGTTCCCTCTCTGATCCCTCCCCCACATATAGCACAACAATGCAGGGAAGTGGATTGCCCCGCCATGGCAAACACCTAAGGCTCCACCTCTTACAACATAACAGGTGTGCTAAGACAAAAAAATGGCCCAAATGAAAGAACATATCAAAGCTCCAGAACCAATACAACTAAGCAATGAAGACATAGCCAACTGATCAGATGCACAGTTTGAAACACAGGTAATCAGGATGTACACAGAACTGGTTGAGTATGGTTCTAAACTAGAGGAAAAAGTGAAGGCTACGCAAAGTGAAATAGAAGAAAATATACAGGGAGACAGCAGTGATGGGAAGGAAACCAGGACTCAAATGAACCATTTGGAGCAGAAGGAAGAAATAAACATTCAATCAGAACAAAATGAAGGAACAAGATTTAAAAAAAAAAAAAAAAAAGAGGAGAGGCTTGGGAATCTCCAGAACAACCTTAAACATTCCAACATCCAAATCATAGGGGTGTCAGAAGGAGAAGAGGAAGAACAAGAAATTGAAAACTCATTTGAACAAATAATGAAGGAAAACTTCCCCAATTTGGCAAATATTGACTTTGGCAAATAGACTTCCAGGAAGTGCAGGAAGCTCAGACTCCCAAAAATGTTGGACCAAAGGAAGAACACACCAAGGTACATCATAATTACATTACCCAATACTAAAGATAAGGATAGACTCTTACAAGCAGCAACAAAAGAAGAGAGAGTTCCCATAAGACTATCAACTACTTTCTCAAAAGAAACCTTACAAGAAAGAAGGGGCTGGAAGGAAGTATTCCAGGGAGTTCTGGACAAGATGGAGGCATAGGTAGAGACTGTTTGCTTCCTCACATAACTAAAAAGAGGATAACAATCAATCTGAAATCAATAAACAGCCAAAAGCACAAGAAAATCAAACGGCATGGAACTATGACAACAAAGGAATTAAAGAAAAAAAATCAACCAGAACAACCAGAACAGTAAGGCAGTGGACCAGAAGGGCCTACTCAGAAAAACCACAAGACAACAGACCTTGGGGATGGGGCTGGGTGTCCAGCTCTGGGAGATGCATGGGAGGGACTGACTAAAGGGGACTCAGAGGTGGCTGTGGGCTATGGTTGGTGTTGCTGTGGTAGAAGCTCCCAGTCTCACACGAGAGTCTGAAAGTCCTTTGAAAAGTGTGCTAGAGATGAGCAGGTGAACCACACCATTCCCTCTCTTGCCCCTCCCCCACAGGCTCAGAAAAGAGGGGTGCTCCTGCCTGGGTGAATACCTAAGGCCCAGTCCTCTTACAACCCATCAGCTGCTGATACCTACACCCAGCCCTAAGACAAAGAAATATAGCCCAAATGAAAGAATAGACTAGTCTCAGAAAGAGAGCTAAGTGAGGAGGAAATCACAAACCCATCTGATGGAGAATTTAAAGCCCTGGCAATCAAAGTGCACACAGAACTGATTAAGCTTGATCAAAAAATGAAAAAACAAATGAAGGATACCCAAAGTGAAATAAAGCAGAATGTTCAGGGAACCAACAGTAACAGGAAGGAAATCAGGACTCAAAGCAATGATTTGGATCAAAAGGAAAAAATAAACATCCATCCAGATAAAAATGAAGAAATAAGAATTTGAAAAAGTGAAGAGACTCTTACAAACCTCTGGAACAACCTGAAACGTTCCAATATCTGAATTATAGGGGTGCCAGAAGAAGACCAAGAAATTGAAAACTTGTTTGAACAAATAATGAAGGAAAACTTTCCCAATCTGGTGAAGGAAATAGACTTCCAGGAAGTCCAGGAAGCTCAGACAATCCCAAAGAAGTTGGACCCAAGGAGGAACACACCAAGGCACATCATAATTACCTTAGCCAAGATTAAAGATAAGAAGAGAATCTTAAAAGCAGCAATATCAAAGAAGACTGTTACCTACCTACAAAGGAATGCCCATAAGACTGTCAGCTGATTTCTCAAAAGAGACCTTAGAGGCAAGAAGGGGCTGGAAAGAAGTATTTGAAGTCATGAAAGTCAAGGACCTACATCCAAAATTACTCTATTCAGCAAAACTTTCATTTAGAATGGAAGGGTAGATAAAGTGCCTCCCAGATAAGGTCAAGTTAAAGGAGTTCATCTTCACCAAGCCCTTATTATATGAAATGTTAAAGGGAGTTATCTAAGAAAAAGAAGATTAGAAACATGAACAGTAAAATGACAAAAAACTTACAACAACCAACAACCAAACCTAAAACAAAACCAAAAATGAACTAAGCAAACAAGTAGAACAGGAACAGAATCACAGAAATGGAGGTCACATGAAGAGTTCTCAGTGGGGAAGGGGAGGGGAGAGTGGCGGAGTTGGGGAGAAGGGACAGTAGCATAAATGGTAGGTAGAAAATAGATGGGGGGAGGTTAAGAACAGTATAGGAAATGTAGACGCCAAAGAACTTAAATGTATGACCCATGGACATGAACTAAAAGGTGGGGGTGGGGGCGAATGCAGGTGGGAGGGGGTGTGCAGGGTGGAGAGGAATAAAGGGGCAAAATGGGACAACTCGAGCAGCATAATCAAAAACATATATTTAAAAATTTTATAATTATGCTTTTGGTATGTGTTTCTGACTGAATCTAAATCCATCAATTGAAGCCCAATTCCTCAATGTGATGGTATCCTAAGGGTGGGGCTCCATGATGGGATTATTGTGCTTTTAAGAACAAGAAACACCAGAGTTTCCTTCCATGTGAAGGATACAGCAATAAGATGGCTGTCCTCAGAACCCAACCATGCCAAGCACCCTGAGCTTGGACTACAAGCCTCCAGAACTCTGAGATATAAATGTCTGTTCTTTAAGCTGCCCGGTCTATGGCATTGTTATAGCAGTCTGAATGAACTAAGACAATGTGTTAGTAAGCATTTTTCAGTTCTTATATGTAGTAGCCTCTGCCCACATTTGGAAATTGCTATTTTCAGTGAAGCCTAAGAAATTAGCAATCTAAATTCAGACTACTATGTGTAAAATATTGAAAGCAGCTGCCAGCAAGTGCCTGTTGGTATCCCCTCTGAATTGATGCATGTGCTGAGCATGTGGATGTGCCATTGTCTTGGTCACCAAGGAGCCTCCTGCATGTTGTTGTACCTCTTGAATTTCCTCTGGAAGATGAGGCAGGTCAAAAGGCCTGGTCCCTGCTTCTGAGATGTTTTGTGGTCCTCACTGGGACCTGGAGGGAATTCTCATGAACACTGTGCTACACTTTGTTTGAGTGGATTTAGAACTCATTTTACCTGGCAAGGCTGTCCAAACTCTTGACATTTCTAGGACACAATGGAAGAAGAATTGTCTTGGGCCACACATTAAATATGCAAACATTATCGAAAACTGATGAGCAAAAAAAAAAAGTTTAAAGTAAATTTATAATTTTGTGTTGGGCCACATTCTTAGCCATCCTGGGCTGGGGTTGGACACCCCTGTAAGGATTTACATTCATCAGAATATAAATTCACTGTCATGAATGAAGATCAATCTCTGCTTTAAGACCTCTTATTCACCCCAAATTCTCCATTTCTGTGTAACAATCACCCCAAACCTAGTGTAAAAGTGTAAATATATGAATCATTTATTTAATTATATTGAATGGTTGCACACTGATTGAGCTCAGCTGGGTAGTTCTCACTTGGGAAACTCTCATGTATTAATAGTAACAATCAACAGTGACTAGGGCTGGAGTCAGAGCATGAGAAGACTCAAACAGCTTTGTCCATCCCTATCTTCATGTGGTCACTCCTGTGGTTTTCATGGGGGTGTAGTCAGGGCTTCCGAAGTGTGTCCTGAGAAAAAGCACCAAGTGGAAGCTGCGCCACTTTTTCAACTAGCCCTAGATGGTACACAGCATCAGTCTACACCATCCTACTCATTAGAAGTGAGTCACTAATGCCAGTCCCATTTACAGGGGGAAGCTTTTAATACCATTTCTTGATGAGAGGAGTTTCAAAGAAAATGGCATTGTGTTCAAACTACCACACATGTCAATACTGGGCCTTTGACCTAGTCTCTGATTCATCCCTTCTTTCTGGGCCTCCTTTTTTTCTTTCCATGGCTCACTGCGGATAAAAACATAAAGACTAACTGTTCATTGTTCTTTCATCCATGCTTCCCACCACTACTGCATTCATTATTATAGTGGAAAACAGAGGTCAGGTAACTTGAATGATTCAATCCATCTTTAATACCAGAGCAGCAAGCAGCAGAACCCCAGAACGCTTCAATTTTCTATGAAAAATGGGAAAATTAAATGACACAAACTGTTATTCCTAGAGTTATTCAGAGGGACTGAGTGAGAGCTGATGAGTTCCCACTTCTGTGGTGGTCACACTGAGGCTAAATGACCATTTACTCATGTTACAAATGCGCTGAGTATTGGAGAAACACTGCTTTCCAGATGGTCGTTCCCCAAACCCAGCTAGTGTGGACAGGGTGCTCCCCTGAGATGAAGTTCAATGTGCAAGATGTTTATTAAGAAGAGGCTTTGGAAACAGGATGTATGGAGGAAAGCCACAGTGAACCCCACAAGGCATTCTGAAATGGGGTTCTTCAGAGTGGTACTGAGGGGATCCCAGACAGCAAGGCTTTTGTAGGTGTGGCCAATGGTCATTGGATGCTATGCCTAAAAGGGGCATGAGCTGAGCTCCTAACTGATTACACAAGGAAGATGGTCTGTTGACCCTCTCAGCAGCTGGAATCCTTCCTTAACTGGGTCCACTTAGCATATTATCTATTACAGCAAATTATTGTGAATCACAAATGAAATCCCAGAGATTCTGACCCAGTAAGTCTGGGGTGGGGTCATGTTTCCAAAGGGCTTCCTGGTGATTTTTATTCATAGTCACATTTCCTATATACTCCATGGCCCTGTGGTTCTGAAGTCTTCAGAGGTGCTCCCTGGGCTGAGGGTTGGAATGTAATGAACATCCAAAAGTACCACATAGCAAAAGTCAACATAAGGCCTTGATTGTGCAGATTCTCCCAAGTTTAGTAAATTGTCTGAGCCAGAAGTTGTGTCACTCCCACAAAGCAGAGTTGGCAGAGTCCTAGTTCTCACCTCTTGCAGCTGGCACACTCTGGCCAGCCTTGTCATTTCTGACAGCAGGTTCTCCTTGAGAGCCTGCTGAATTGAACTTTCAGCTCACTGAACTGGCTCATTCTCCAGCTTGAGAAAACAGCCCAATTATAAACATTCAGAAATTGAGCTGGGATCAAGAGGAGGAGTTAAAGCCTCTTGCCTAAGTCCAGCCTGCAAAATTGACTTTTTCTGCCAATGAGAACATAGCTCTGCTTACACTTCTCTTGTGTGCTTTGGCAGTTTCAGTATGGCTATAAAATTTATCCAAGGAAAACTGGTATTTATCTTGGGTTCACTTCCCCCAGAAAAACTGATAAACAGATGGGGTTTTGCCAGGCCTCAGTTAATTTGGTTAGCACTTTATAAAATACAAATGTCACCCTATATTTCTTCAGGGATTATTAACTACTAACTGGGAAGTTATCAGTCTGTTATATTCTAACAGGACTGTTCACACAATTTAAAGCACCCACTTCCCATTTTTTGAGAGGCACTAACCATGATAAAGGCAGGGGACAGGGAATGCACAGAGTGGAAAGATACTTTATAATATTGTTGGCAATACAAGAATAAAATAGCCCTGCTAGGTTTGTGTATGCACACACAGGACACTTATCTGTTAAGGGTTGTGAAGAAAAAAAAGAGAGGGGAAAGGAGATCAGAATTCAGACCAAATGTTCCCCTCTTGTGTCTAGGATTTTTTTCTTTTGTGTCCCAGCTAAAGGTGCTGGGATGATGAGAGACCTCATCCCAGCTCTGTTTACTTTGGGAACTATCAGTGGTGTATGAATAATAATGCCTCCCTCTGACCATGGCTAATTGAATTGCAGCATGCAGGCAGCAGTGAGGGGGCTTTGCCTGGCTAGTCCATCACTGTGGCTTCTCAAGTAGCTATGGACAGTGATTGATGCCATGCTGCTTCCCAAAAATCAACCTTGGACACCTAACAGCAGAGGTGTGAAACTGAATTTGCATTTCTATTAACCAGGGTCTCCCAGAGAGGAAGTGAATGTCAAGAGTCAAAAATGGGCTTGGTGGTGAAAAGGGAGGAGGACACAGATAGCTCCCCTATCTCCTATCTCTCCCCTGACTTTAAGAGTCTTGGTCCTAAGGATGAATGAGGAAATGTCAGCCTAATGACAATGTATGCCACAGTGGAGCTGCCCTGACGAGGCCATGCCCATTAAAAGTATCTGTGTTGTCTGGGGCACAGCAGGAGCCTCTCCTTATCAGACTAAAATGACAAATAGACAGATATTTGTCTAAGAGGATGTTTTGATGTTAACACATGAAGTAGAAAGGGAGAAAGAAGACAAGAGAGTGGGAGAGAGCTGTAAAAAGCAGTTGAAAATAGTCCATGGCCATGTCTATATTCTAACAACAAATTGCATGGGAACCTTAACATTTGGCCATCCTGGTTGTATGTGCTGTGTTTACACAGCAGAACCATGCAGCTGGGGCCTCGGCTCAGTCGGACTTTGTTGGCCCTGGTGAACCAAGGTCAGGGAAGCTTACAATACCCACACACCTCTCTGATGGTTGACAGACAGTAGAAGTCCTCCAATTATAGGGTCACTGGTTTCCATCTCAGTTGGATTTAGTTGGGGCAAGCCTCAGCCAGATTGGCATCTTTTGATGAGAGTTGTGCATACCACCCTGGCTATTCTTGGTGGCAGGGGCTGGTTGGAACTCAGTATTTTAAAGGCACCTCCTGGTTTCTAGAATCTCAAAACTTTAAATTCCCCCCAAACACTTTTATTAATTCTCATCAGCTCCCTATACTTTAAAACTAGCCATAGATGTCAGTACCAACAGTTATTCTCTGAACATGTTTCTCAGCTCTGCTTCCCATTAAAAAATTAGATAACCTCTAATATTTTGGTTTTGTTGAAATAAAAGATATCTTATTCTTATAAATAGGATTTTTTTAAAACTTCTAAAATGTTTCTATTTTGCACCTTGGCTGGTGTGGCTCAGTGGATTGAGTGGCATCCTGGGAACAAAGGGATGCTGGATGGATTCCCAGTCAGGGCAACTGCCTGGGTTGCAGGCCAGGTCCTTAAGAGGGGGTGTGTGAGAAACCACTACACATTGATGTTTCCCTCTTTCTCCCTCCCTTCCCCTCTCTCTAAAAATAAATACATAAATCTTTTAAAATAATATAAAATTATAAATTAAAAATAAAATGCTTATATTTTACTTATGTATTTGTTTGTATTCATTAATTGATTAATTAAATCCTGGAGAGAAAGTTGGTGTGCTAAGGGAACAGTCTCTACCCCAGGCAGCAGTAAAGTGCAGGATGCCATTTTATGCAGCCAGGCTACTGTCAGTAATTCTTAATCTATGCAGAAAACAGTCATCTTTTCAGTACATGTTGCTTCTCAACCCCACTTTAACAAGTGGGAAAGAAGATATTTAAGGAAAATGATAATTTTCCTGTGCCTATACCAAATGAGAAATATTTTCAATCCATGATATCCAGCCTGTTTTAGTCTCTGGTTTCCATTTCCCAGCTCAACCTAGTAAACAAATAGGATGACTACTCTGGAGGAGGCCACACTACTGGTATTAAGACATTCCACCTAGAGTCCCTTCACTCTTCATACCTGATATTCATGGTCATTGTTCGTGTGCTTTAAATGCCAAACAAAGGGAAACAACTGGTTCAACTGTGGTACAAATGAGGAGAGGGGAAGAAGAAGGCAAAGCATTTATCCCTTCAATTTGTATTTAGAAAATAAGTATTTCAAATCTTTACTCAGAAGATAGGCTTTTCCCTTTGGTATGTAGCAACAGAATTCATTATGAGATAAAAGCAGAAACCAATTTAATTTCTAGAAAGACTACAGAAGAATACCTGTCTGGGCTCAAAACTATATCCAAACCCATGTAACTACACTCCCTTTGGCTCAGATGCCTGGAGGCAATTATGCCTCATGATTGAGGGGTTTTGAATGGAACCACTCTGCACTGTCTTCACTGTCCTAACATTGTTGTATAAAAACTTCACACTTTGGATCTACATGTCATCTACACACCAAAAATCCTCCACTCCATTGAAATGAGGCTCAAAGAGGTGTTTAAGGAGAAAATAATCAATGCATAAGGAAGAGCTACAAAAAAAGATAACAGAGATTTCCAAAAGAACATGGGAGCATAACAGAAAAAGAAGGGAGAATGAAAATCAAAGGTGCAATCCTATCACAGCACAATTCCCACTGAATAGTCTGGGTTCCCTACTTACTGCAAAGTTGTGAGCAAAGGCAGGGTTTGGCAGGTGAAACCTAGATAGACATAAGATATTATTTTTCTGTAAAAGTCAACCATCATTAGTTACTTGAGACTCTGGAGAAGTAATGACACTTTAATCTATTATGTTTTCCTATGTGCTGTGCACTAAGTACTTCAAATATTCCAAGTTCATTTCAATACTCTCAATAGTCTAGGAGGTAGGTGATATTATCATCCCCACTTTATAGATGAGGCAGCTGAGGCACAGAGAGGTCAGATCAATGCCAGGTAGGCTAACCAAGGTCTGTCCACACGGTCCTATGGAGTCAGCCTTAACAGAGACATTCTACACCCCAATCCCTGCAGTGGGTATTTGGAATATCTGAGAACATTTAACTTTCATACTTGAATACTCAAGAAAAAACATTTAATGAGGAGCAGAATTTGAATAAAGCAGATTATGAGACACACTGAGGTTGTATGGAAGGCTTCCTGCTTTCCAAGAGTGCTAGGCAATGTGTAACAAAGACAAAATTCAGGTCTTCCATGACAAGTCACCTTTTTACATCCATGACAGTAAGGACATTATCGGCTTCTCAAGCAATTGCTTTTCAGGTGCTCCAAGCACAGTTAACTATGATGATGTAAGTTGGTACAACATTTTTGAAACATTAACTTTTAAAATTTAAATGAACATATACTTGCTACTTAATAATTCTGCTTATATGTATATTTGTTCTATAGAAAAACACACAAATATTTCATTCAAAGATGGACATTGGCTTTTTCTGAAATAGCAAAGTTCCAAACACCAGAAATGTCCTTCAAAAGAAGACTGTTGAAATAAATTATATTTTATATACTAGACATTTCTAAAAGCAATAAGATGCATCTATACAACCTAAGTGAAAAATTATTTGAGATATTATAAGTGAGAAAACTACATAAGGAGAAACATCCACTTTTTATAAATAATTGTTTTATGAAATAATAATCACAAGCAATTCTGTAAAAAAATTCTGAAATATTTCAAACAGAAGCAGTTACTTCTGTGTTTAAATCAGAGATGATATCAATACTTACAGAGCTTATCACAACCATTTACGGATGTGTGTCATGTAGCAAAAAACTTGAGTTGTCCAATGTGCACATTACCACCTAAGGATGAAGAAGGGGACGCTTTACCTTCTTGTTTCTGTTCTCATACCATAAACCACTGTCATCTAACAGTCCATTTAGTGCCGTGTGAGGGCATTCCTTTGCTTTCTGATGGTGGTTATCTGTTTCAAATGACCCCCAAGCATAGTTCTGAAGTACTGTCTAGTGCCTCAGCTCAAGAAGGCTGGAATGTGCCTTATGAAGGAAAATATGTATTACATAAGCTCAGTCTGAGTTATAGTGTTGTTGCCTGTAATGTTAATAAATGAACAATATAAAAAACAGCGTTACTTTATTTAATTAAATAGAAACACTTGCAAAATGAAGTTATATATTGATCAGTTGATCAATATATGACCACCAAAGTCTCTCCTAACCTTTAGTTTCCCCCCAAAGAGCAATGGTTCATTATTCTCTCATTCAGTGTTTGTAGAAACTTTATTGAAGTAACTGTGAGAATCAACTCAACTACAGTTTGAACAATGTAATCCCACGAACAGTTTTTGGAATGTCTATCCCATCCACACACAGTCTGCTGCCCTTATCTGAAAAACATACTCTAGGGATGCAGAGCCAGGACTTTAACCGCCAAGGCAACAAGCTGGTTAGAGGAGGCTGCTGAGAGCTCTCTTGTCATCTGTACCTAAATCAACAACTGAGGCTTTGCTAAGGTAGCATACTATTGGTGACATCAGTGGTACTCAAGATTGGAATTTAGAGTTCCACCACACCTGTCTTGGGCAGGTCCACAATCTAGCCAAAACCACTTTCATGCTCTTCTAAGGGATGGCGCCCAAATTGAGCTGATGCCCAGGCATTGAAGGGAGGATTCGAGATGCCTGGGCTAACTATAGGGATAACCAAAACCTCCTGGTCATTGTCAAGTCTTTCTTGAATGTTGTCCCCTCCCCAGATGCAGCATGGAGATAGAAGCACCTAGAAAGGCAATGAGCAGCAACATTACAGAGTGTCTACAAAGGAGAAAGGAGGTACTGTCTTGTGGTTGCTCATTGATCACAAAAAAAAATGTTGTAAATGTCTGAGGTACAGAACTTGCTCTAAGAATTTTCAGGATAACTTGGTGGCTAACCTCCACAAATCAAGCTTTTTAGGAGGTTCATAAGTATTAAGGGGTAGGGGAAAATTGGTTTTAGTCATTTGACAAACTCCACTTAAAGAATTGAGACATCTCTCTGGCCAAACCATAGTCATTGTGGCCTGAGCAATTTGCCTCCTCATTCCCATTTCAACACATTTGAAGTTAGTGAAAAAAAAATTAAAATGGTGTCAAGTTGTCTTCCAATAGTACCAAGAGCTATATAGTACCTGGTTCACTAGGAAAACCCCATAATTACGTTAAGGTGTTAGAAAGAGTTTGCTAGGTTGTATACTGCATTCCCCATGCTTCTCATGCCCTAATGTAACATCAGTTTGTTTTCATCTCCTACAATATAGAAGCATATATATTAATTTAGATACAACCTATGTAACTGTACATAAAATTGCTATCATTTATATATTTGAAATCAAATAGCTTAATCTTACCTAATTACCCTAAAATGGAAATAAAACTCTCACTAAATGAAAATGTAAATTATAATTCTTATATTTCATTAAAAACTTGAGTAGCCTTCTACATACAAGGTTTCATGGATTGTCAACTACCCCCACTAGCTTCATTTTTCCTTCCTCTCTAGTCTTTGTTACTTCTAATGAAAATTAACCTATTTTTCTAAAAATCAAATCTGTTAATTCCCACTCTGGTTGCATTTTAGGCTCCATCAGATCATGTTGTGATGTGGTGTCAGCCTCTGGGCTATTGTGATGTGCTGTCTTCCAAAATGCTGTAGTTGCCCAGAAGCACTAGAACTCAGGCCATGTGCTATCCAGTGACTGGTGATTGTGAGCCTGACCATCTTGGGGACTCAGAGTGACCCTAAAAGTTCTACCCAGCTCTAATGCTGCACCTGACTTGTGTAAGTCCTTGACTAAATTCATATTATTCAGTTATTTTTCTTTCCCCCTTATTTGCAGAATAGACAAATTACTTAAATCCTTTCAAGATAACGAAGAACCTGAATTGCAGTATTTTTTTTTTACATCTCAAAACAACTTTTATGCAATGAATTTCTGGCAGTGTCTTTCTCTCTGCACTGTGTTTAGAAAGCCAATGTCTTCCTGAGGTAGAATATCTTAACAAGAATGAAATGTTCTTTTGTTGGATATTTTGGTCACCCAGCCACTATCTGATTTGGCAGAAAGTACATTTGGCTTAATTAATTCCTTAGGTCTTTCTCTTCTGATTTTCCCAGAAATTCATCAGTTTGGATGACATGGATATAGAAGGAATATGTACATCTTACTATATAGGTAAAAGACCTGGGCTAGAATTGGCCCCAAACTATAGCTCTGATGCTTTTTGCCTATTTTCTTCAAAACTAGATTTCACAATCAAATAATTCTCTCCCATTTGCTTTTTCTGACTCTAATAATTAATTTTTTATATTTTGATATAATTTTTATAATAGCTTAACATTTTCTATTGGAGTTTTTAGCATTTAAAGCTAATTTCTAAATTTACATTTCATGAAATTTTAATATCAAACATTTTTCTACTTCATGAATTTTCCATACCAGCATTTAAACTGTCATACATTTATGAAATCCTTATTTTATAAATTACTAGTGATAAGCAGATATTTGTTATTACATAATGATTTATATTACAATGATGCTAATTCTTAATTTAAACTGGAGACACCAATTTCATCCTTGTACCTTAAAAAACAAGTGATATGAATGGCGGCAGAATATTAAATGTTAGCCCTATGACATTAACAACAAGGTTTTAATTTTTTTCTACATTTAAAAGTCCTAACTCATGAGTTCATTACTCACAGAATCCTTATTTAGTTTCATTGATTTATAGTCTGTTTTTATGCCAGTACCATGTTGTTTTTATTATTATGGCCTGGTAGTATAGTTTAATACTAGGTCAGGAGATTCTTCCCAGTGTTCTTCTTTCTCAAGATTGCTATGGCTATATAAGGTCTTTGTGGTTCCATATAAATTTTTGGAATATTTATTCTAGTTCTGTGAAATATGCCATTGGTCTCTTGATAAGAATTACATTGAATCTGTAGATTGCTTTGGTTAGTATGGGCATTTTAATTATGTTAATTCTTTCTATTCATGAATATGATATATGCCTCCACTCATTTCTATCTTCTTCATTTTTTTATAATTTTCCAAGTACAGGTTTTTTACATTCTTGGTTAAATTCTTTCCTAGGTATTTTATTCTTTTTGAAGCAATTGTGAATGGGAAGGTTTTCTTCAGAATCTTTATTTAGGAACATGGATTATTTTACATGTTAGATGAACACAATCATTTGATTATTGTGCTAATTCCTTAAGTTAAAAAGGAGAGTTACTTCATTAGACCACGACATCCTATAGCCAGCAGCTGGAAATTTTTCATCACAAACAAATTATTCTCCTGCTCTGAGAGTCAACAATGTTATGATAAAAAATAGGAAAGAATGAAAATGAAAAAATGTCAGTGATATGAAGTGGCATCCCATGGATGGGTTGTTTTTTTTATATCACAATTTTACATGATACCTGGGACATGACAGCTACTCAACAGCACTAATAACATCACTTATCAAGTTATGATAGTGCTCTTTTTTCACCTGTAGAATGGGACAATATTTGCCAGACTGTGTAGCATGGAGTAAATACTCAATAAAGGTTAGTTTCTTTGACTGTTCATTTGAGACGGAAATCCCCCTTCTAAATTTGCAAAATTGTAAACATTTTAAACAAAGTTTTTTTTATATATACAACAATATTTGCTTGGTATACCCTAATATGTGGGTAGAAAAGAGTGGTTAACAGGCAAAACTTGATTTTTATTCATTTTTTTAGTAACATAAAAACATAAGCACTTGCAACTTCAGTATACATTGATGGATGAATGAATAAACAAAATGTGGTATACATTGAATACATACAATGTATACATACAATGAAACATTATTCAACTTTAAAAAGGAAGGAATTTCTGATACATGCTACAACATGTATGAATCTTGAAGACATTATGCTGAGTGAATGAAGCCAGACAAAAAAGATCATATACTGTCTTGACTGGTATGGCTCAGTTGGTTGGAGTGTCATCTTCTGCACCAGAAAGTCATGGGTTTGATTCCCAATCAGGATACACACCTAAGTTGTGAGTTCAGTTCCTAGTTAGGGCACCTATGGAAGGCAACAGATAAATATTTCTCTCCCTCATCAATGTTTCTCTCTTTTTTTCTCTCTATCCCTCACTCTCTAGAATCAATAAATAAATTCTCAGGTAAAGATTAAAAATAAAATAAAAACTTTATAAAGGACAAATACTGTACGATTTCAGTAATATGAGGTACCTAGAGTAGTTAAAGTCAGAAACAGAAAGTAGAATAGTGGTTGCCAGATGCTCGGGGAAGGGGAAAAGAGGAGTTGTTTGTTGGGGACAGAGGTTCACTTTTGCAAGATGAAAAATTTCTGAAGATTCATTGCACAACAATGTGAATTTATTAAACATTGCAGAATTGTGCACTTAAAAATGGTTATGATGATAAATTTTATGTTATCAGCATTTTACCACAGTTAAAAGTTGTTAAAAAGTGATTGGAAAGTTATGAAATCTTCCCAGGATGTTATTAAGAAGATGGGAAAGACCATCAAATGGAGCAAAGTGGGAAGCAGGGATTAAAGATTAAAAAAATTCTATGATTTTAAAAAAGTAAAAAATATACAAGTACTTACAGAGTACCCACTGTATTCTAGTCACTGAGGGCACAGTCCACTGTCAGGTGGGCAAGACCAACATGTGAATGAAACAGTCATTATGGAAGAACAATGGTACCTGCTCTAATCACAATACCAAGAAAGAACTTTGAAAATGAGGAAGATGGAGTGAGGAAGATGGCAGCAAGGTAGGAGGGAGCAGGTTGCATTTCCCCCTACAAACAGGAGAAAAACCTAGCTGATCTACAGAGGAACAGAGCAAACAGTCAACAGTACCCCAGCATATATGAAAATAGGAGAAAAAATTGTAGCGGACATTGAAAAACCAGATGGTAAGGAGAATGTCTCAGGACAATAAGGTCCCAGGGACCAGTGTGGGGACCAGGGCAACTGCAGCCCCAGGCCCAGCACCTGCTGGGTCTGCCACAGGGTTCTTGGGAGAGAGCTGAATCAACTGCTCCCTCCCCGGCCAAACAAGGTTTGAGCAGCACCAGCAGAGACCTGGTTGCTTGAAGTCAAAGAGAGGGGAATAAGGACTAAGTGGCAAACACACAGGGGCTGTGAGCACCCACAGAGTCTATAGACACCAGCTGGGGAGAGCTGAAAGTCGAGCCATGACAGGCCCTGACCCCCATAGTCCCTGGTCTGGCTGGAGAATTGGGCTGTGTGAGAGGCCCCACTGCTGTATGGAGTGGCAGGCTTGAGTGGGAGGAATTTCTCAAAAATAAAAAGTGAAAGAGGAGACACTGGGGATTTCTTCTGCAGCAATTGCTCTGGCATCCTCCCCTCCCAGCCAGGCCGCACTCCTGAGGTGGTGCAGAAAGCCCTGTGCACCCCCATAGCCCTAGGAAGAGTGCACACCCAAACCAGTGGGACTGGAGGCAGCCTGGCTGAGTACATGTGCCTGCAACCAGGGAGAGTGTACTTTGCAGAAGGCCTAGATGCCATAAACAAGACCCAAGGGAGAGGCTCCAGGCTAGCTCTAGTGACAGTACAAGGCTAGCTATGGGAGAGAGTGTGCACTAGGCTGAATGAGTGCAGATGGGGAAAGGACAAAAGCTATACCAATTGCCCCTGAGCCAGCTGCAGCCAGTAGGACCAAAAAAACTGGTTTGAGGCTTTTTTTAAGTAATTTATGATTCTTTAATTTTTTATGACTTTTTATCCCTCAATTCCTTTTTCCTCTCTTTCCTTCTTTATTGTTTTATTCCTTCTTCCTTTCTTACCAACTTTATCTCTTCTTCCTTCCTTCTGCTTTTCTTTTTTTTTATAGCTACAAGTGAGACAAAAAAAACCCTGGAACTGTGAAAAAAACCAGAGTTGGACCCAAAGAGGGGGCATCCCAACAGCTGAAATAGTGAGACAAATTTCACTTTGCTACTACAGACAACCTGCAAGTTATTGCATATTTGTATTATTATTTTGTTCATTATTATTACATCTTTTATTTTAATAGTATTCTTGTATTCCTCTTCTTTCTGTTTAGTCTTCTTTGCTTAGCTGGTTATGTTGTATCATTTGACACATTTCCCCTGCTTCTTCTTTCATAGTGTATTACTAATTTACTTCACTTCACTTGTGTTCCATTAGCACACTACTCAAGGTCCTATACTACCTATTCTTGTTATCCAGATCACATAGATTCTGTCATATGATTGTTGCTCTAATATTATTGTAAATAATAGCTGTTCCATACAATTGCAAATACTACATAACACTCCTTCCAGATCATAGCCCACTTCATGGTTTCCCAAACAATATTACAGTAGTGATTCACTCTATTCTCTCACACACTACACATATGGACTATCCTTTACTCATACCTTACCTCAGAATCTGACTTCTGACAAGCTCACTGGTTGCTAGATCGAACTCACAATCCTTCCCTCCCAAACAAGAGTCTTACCTTTTTTCCATACTTTCTAAAAAGTGGCTGCTTGGGTTGAATATTACAGTTAACACTATACATAGCCAAAGGCTCTCCTACCTCTTCGCTACCAGATGCTACAGTAAATGTCATAGAACACTCTCTTGCTGTCTTAAACCATTTTGCCTTCCCCCTCCAACTGATAACAAAAAAGAATAGGTGGAATTGGTGAAAACCAGGATACCTGCTGGAAGAGCAAACCCAACAACAAAGGAACGGTCAACAGATAAAAACAGAAGAAGGTGAGGGAGGGAGTGCAAGTCACACTAACCTCAATCCAGGACCGATCAGGAAATACAAAGAAATAGTGGAGAAATTACCCAGAACAAACAACTGAACAAGAGCAAGAGAGAATCCTCAAAACCTTGTACAAAAAAAGAACCACCTTCAACACAATCTGCCCTCACCAGCACAACAAAACACAAGAGGTGGTGGACAGACTGACCCTCAGTTAAACAGCTGGTGGGAAGGACCCACCAAAGAAAGACCCAACAACAATCAAAACCAAAAAAAAAAACACAGAGCCAACTTAAATGACAGTCCAAGACCAGTGAGCTCCGGAGATCAAGGAGAGTGCACCACTGAATCTCACAGGCATTCTGCCACAGAATTTCACACAACAAACCAGGGAGCAAGAACAGATCAATTTAAGAAGCTGAGGCTAAAAAGAAGAGCCTCGAAAACAATGGGAAGACAAAGAAACAATCCCCAAATGAAAGGAAAGGGGGAAGTCTCAGAAAGAATGCTAAATGAAATAGACACAACTCAACTCTCAGATACTGAATTCAAAGTAATGGTCATCAGAAAGCTCAATGAGCTCAGAGTGAATTACCAAAATCGAGAGGGAAACTACAATGAACTCACTGCAAACAATATCAACATGAAAAAGGAAATAAAAGCCATCCACAAGGGCCAAGAAGAAATAAAAAATAAAATTTCTGAACTAAAGTACACAGTAGAAGGAATCAAAAGCAGGCTCAATGAAGCACAAGATCAGATCAGTGACTGGAGGACAGAGTCGAAAAAAAAAAAAAAAAAAACCCAGAAAGATCAAGAAAAGGAAAAGTGGCTCAGAAAGAATAAAGAGGGATTAGAAGAAATACAAGACAATATGAAATGTAATAGTATCCGTGTAATAAGGATACCAGAAGGAGAAGAAGAAGAGCAACGGATAGAAAACCTATTTGAAAAAGTAATGATGGAAAACTTCCCTAATTTGATGAGAGAAAAAGTCACACAAATCCAGGAAACACAGAGATTTCCAATGAAGAGGAGGCCAAAGAGGTCCACATCAAGAAACATCATAATTAAAATGGCAAAATTTCAAGACAAAGAGAGAATCATAAGGCAGCAAGGGAGAAACAGGAAGTAACATACAA
>CM052547.1:53948784-53992029 GCA_028533065.1 Trachops cirrhosus | reverse complement strand
GCAAGAAGAGGATGCCAAGAAATATCCCAAGTAATGAGAACCAGAGGCCTACAACCATGGCTACTTTACCCAGCAAGGCTCTCAATCAGATAGAAAGCCAAATAAGAAGCTTCCCAGACAAAAGAAGTCTAAAAGAATACACCTCCACCAAGCCAGCTCTGCAAGAGATGCTAAAGGGACTGCTTTAAGGAAAGGAAGCGAGAGAGAGAGAGAGAGAGAGAAACACAGGTATGAAAATGGCAGTGAATAAGTACCTATCAATAATAACCTTATATGTAAATGGATTAAATGCTCCAATCAAAAGACACAGAATATCTGAATGGATAAGAAAGTGTGAACTACACATATGCTGCCTAGAACAGACCCACCTCAGGAGCAAAGACCTACACAGGCTGAAAGTGAAGGGCTGGAAACAAATTTTCCAAGCAAATGGACAGGAAAAAAAAAAAAAAAGCCTGGGTAGCAATACTCATATCAAACAAAATAGACACCTAAAAGGTTTCTTCATAGTACTCAAGGGAAGAATCCACCAAGAAGACATAAACATACTAAATATATATGCACCCAACATAGGAGCACCCAAATAGGTAAAGAAAATCTTAGAGGACTTCCACAAAGATATTGACAGCAACACAATTATACTGGGGGATTTTAACAACCCACTGTCAAAAATGGACAGATCTTCCAAACAAAATATCAAAAAACATACTGTGGCATTGAACAATGCCCTAGATGAAACGGACTTAACTGATATATATAGAGAGCCCTCCAACCTGAAGAAGCTAAATACACATTCTTCCAAATGCACATGGAACATTTTCAAAGATAGACCACATGATAGGACACAAAACAAGCCACAACGAATTCAAGAAAATTGAAATCATACTGAGCATATTCTTGGATCACAAGGGACTGAAACTAGAAGCCAACCCCAATGAAAAAAACCCAAAACACTCAAGATCATGGAGATTAAATAGCATGCTATTAAACAATGAATGGGTCAAGAATGAAATTAGGGAAGAAATCAAAATGTTTCTGGAAACAAACAAAAATGAATTCACAACAACCCAAAACTTATGGGATACAGCAAGGCCAGTCCTGAGAGGGAAGTTCATAGCAATACAGGCTTACCTAGAAAAGATAGAAACATTTCAGAAAAACAACCTAACCTTGTGCCTACAAGACTCAAGGTACAACAAGAAACAGAGGCCAGAGAAAGTAGAAGGAAGGAAGTAGTAGAAGGTTATTTACCAAGATTAGAGCAGAATCAAATGACATAAATACTAAAAGCACAATTCTAAAAATCAATGAATCCAGGCGCTGGCTATATGAAAAGATAAACAAAATCAACAAGCCTTTAAGCACACTCATCAAGAAAAAACAGAGAAGACTCACTAAACACAATCAGTAATGAAAGAGGAGAGCTTACAACTGATACCACAGAAATACAAAGGATTGTAAGAAGTTACTATGAAGAACTGTATGCCAAGAAATTTGAAAACATAGGTGAGATGGACAAGTTCCTAGAAAAGTATAATCTTCCAAAAGTCAATGAAGAAGAAACAGAAAGCCTGAACAGACCAGTAACAGCAAATGAACTTGAAGCAGTAATCAAACAACTCCCGACACAGAAAATCCCAGGACCGGATGGTTTTACAGGAGATTTCTAGAAAGCATTTAAGAAAGAGCTAACCCTTATCCTTCACAGACTATTACAAAAAATCCAAAAATATGGAATTCTCCCTAACTCTTTTTATGAGGCCAACATCACACTAATCCCAAAACCAGATAAAGACACAACAAAGAAAGAAAACTTCAGGCCAATATCTCTGATGAAATATACATGTTAAAATCCTCAACAAAGTATTGGCAAACCGCATTCAACAATTCATTAGAAAGAGCACACACCATGACCAAGTGGGATTCATCCCAGGGATGCAAGGATGGTTCAATATTCACAACTCAGTAAATGTAATTCATCACATAAACAAATGCAAAGACAAAAATCACATGATCATATCAATAGATGCAAAAAAAGCATTTGATAAGGTACAGTACCCGTTTATGATAAAAACACTTAGCAAAGTGGGAATAGAGGGAACATTCCTCAACATAATAAAGGCTATATACGACAGACCTACAGCCAACATCATACTCAACGGGCAAAAACTAAAATCTTTCCCACTAAGATCAGGCACAAGAGAAGTCTGTCCACTTTCACCACTTCTCTTCAATATATAGTACTGGAAGTTTTAGCCACAGTGATCGGACAAGAAAAGGAAATAAAAGACATCCAAATCAGAAGGGGGGAAACAAAACTGTCACTGTTTGCAGATGACATGATAGTGTACATAGAAAATCCTATAGACTCAGCCAAAAAACTCCTTCACCTAATAAATTAATTTGTCAAAACAGCGGGATATGAAGTCAATATCCAGAATTCAAAGGCATTTTTGTACACCAACAATGAAACAGCAGAAGCAGAAATCAATAAGAAAATTTCATTTGATATAGCAAAATGAAAAATAAAATATCTAGGAATAAACCTAACCACAGAGGTAAAAGACCTGTATTCAGAAAACTACCTAACACTGAAGAAAGGACTCAAGGAAGACAGAAACAAATGGAAACATATACCATGTTCATGGCTCGGAAGAATTATCATCATCAAAATGTCCATATTACCCAAAGCAATTTACACATTCAATGCAATCCCTATTAAAGGACCAATGGCATATTTCACTGACATAGAACAAACACTTCAAAAATTTATATGGAACCATAAACGACCCCGAATAGCTGCTGTAATTTTGAGAAAGAAGTGTAAAGTAGGAGGGATCACAATACCTGATACTAAACTATATTATAAGGACACTGTAATCAAAACAGCCTGGCATTGGCATAAAAACAGACATGGACGAATGGAACAGAACAGAGAGCCCAAAAAGAAACCCAAATCTCTATGGTCAATTAATATTTGACAAAGTGGCAGCAACATAAAATGGAGTAACAATAGCCTCTTCAAAAAATGGTGTTGGGAGAACTGGACAGCTACATGCAAAAATATGAAACTCGAGCACCAACTTACACCATACACAAAAATAAATTCAAGGTGGATGAAAGACTTAAATATAAGCCGTGACACCATCAAAGTCCTAGAGGAGAACATAGGCAGGAAAATCTCAGATATTTCATGCAGGAACTTTTTTACTGATTTGTCTCCTAGAGCAAGGGACATAAAGGAAAGAATAAGGAAATGGGATCTCATCAAAATAAAAACCTTCTGCATGTCTAAAGAAAACAGTATTAAAATGAAAAGAGAACCTACTGTATGGGAAAACATATTTGCCAATGATACCTCAGACAAGGTTTTAATCTTCAAAACATATAAAGAACTAACTTGACTCCACTCTAAGAAGACAAGCAACCCAGTTAAAAAATGGGCAAAGGACTTAAACAGATACTCTTCCAAGGAGGACATACAGAGAGTCCAGAGACACATGAAAAGATGCTCAGTATTGCTAGCTATTAGAGAGATGCAAATTAAAACCACAATGAGATACCACTTCACACCAGTCAGAATGGCCATCATAAATTAAACAACAAACAACAAGTGTTGAAGAGGTTGTGGAGAAAAGCGAACCCTAGTGCACTGTTTGTGGGATTGCAGACTGGTACAACCACTATGGAAAACAGTATGAAATTTCCTCATAAAACTATAAATGGATCTGCCTTTTGACCCAGCAATTCCACTACTAGGATTATATCCTAAGAACCCTGAAACACCAATCCAAAAGAACCTATGCACCCCAAAGTTTATAGCAGCACAGTTTACAATAGCCAAATTTTGGAAGCATCTTAGGTGCCCGTTAGTGAATGAATGGATTAAAAACTATGGCACAGTTACACAATGGAATTCTATGCAGCAGAAAAAAAGAAGGAGCTCCTACACTCTGTGACAGCATGGACGGAGATGGAAGGCATTATGCTAAGGGAAATAACCCCTGTTGTGAAAGGCAAATACCATATGAATCTCACCTTTAACAGGAACCTAAGCAACAAAACAAACAAACAACCAAAATATAACCAAAGACACTGAAATTGAGAACAGGCTGACAGTGACCAGAGGGGAGGGAATTTCAGGGGAAAAGGGGAAGGGTTTACAGGAACAAATATAAAGGACACATGGAAAAAAACTACGGGGAGGTGGAATGGAAGGGCTGGGACGGTGGGCTTGGATGGAAATAGAAGACAGAAAACTGTACTTGAAAAACAATTAAAATAAAAAAATTTAAAAAAATAAATAAAAATATTTAGAAAATAAGGAGAGTTATTTGAAAATGCAAGGAGGACATGTATGAATGCTTAGTCAATAAACGCTTTTTATTCTGCATCACCCTAGCCTGAATGACTTCGTCTTTGCCAATGCCACCATTTTTAGTGTGGAACTTACAGAAAGTCTGAGTCAGAATAGAGTTAATAGAGCGTCAAAGCCTGCAGTGCAACCTTCTTCCCCTTATGGGTGAGAAGGTGGTGGACAGCTCACATAGCTCTTTACTCACTGTCCAGTGTAATTCCTTCAACTTTACTTCCAGTCCTTTCCCAGTTTCTCACACTTCTCCACAGATTATATATCCTTATCTTTCTCTCTGCCTGAAGAAGCTTATTTTTAAAAGTTTTCTAAATGGTAAGAAGCTTCATTAAAGGACAGATGGATGATTTAAATTGACTAGCTGAAACAGGTGACTCTCACAGGTTTGGGCATAAAAATTTCAGGATGAAAAATCTATAAGCAACAATTATTTTTTCTAGCATTTTCCAAATGATAAAAATTAGTTTGAGTGGGAACAAAAGCCATATGTTATTATTGACAGTCCCATAATCCTTGTTTTTTTGTATTGGCCTGACTTCATAGATGCCCCATATCATTCTGAGTGAGGTCTTTTCCTGGCAATGGAACCTTTTTGGTCGTCTTGGCATTGCAGACCTTAATCCATGGTTTAGCAGCTACTTCCAGCAGCTCTCAGCCAATGGCTGACAGGAGATGGTGGTAAATACCCCAACTCCTTCACTCCTCAGTTGGAATAACCAAAGACATATATTCTATGCTGTCCCCAGAGGTCCCCAGTGGCATGAGGCTTCAGTGGCTATGGTGGTATTTTGTATTTGAACACTCCTTGCATTGGTTATCTTTCCTCCCTCTCAGCTCCCAGGGTTTCCTGCAGCCATCTGCCAAATGAATGACTTACTTATAATTCTCATCTTAGGACATTCTCTCCTCCATCAGACTCTGACACCCTTACCAATTATTTTCATAGTGCTTATAAATGTCCTGTTTAAAACAAAATCATACAAAAATGGAAGCCACATATAGAAACAATGAAGGCAGACCATCTCGGTCTCAAACTTACCAGATGTTTTCATTCAAATAGCCAGTCAAAGTTCCAGGGTTTCCTTATTAAAACATGTTTACTCAAACAAGGTATAGACACAGAAATCTCTGCCAACCCAGTATGCATGACAATTTCAGGTCTGTGTATACTTCATAATTTCACTGCTCTATAAATTTTTCACAGGAAAATCAATGTCTGCTTGTATATTTATTTGTTTGTTTTTTGAGGTCAGGTGGGCTATCTGCATTTATTAACTCAGTCTGGCTTGCATTTATATTGAAGATAAGGAGAAATCAGGTTGCTACTCACAATGCTTTCTGTTTTGTTTTTTGTTTTTTTTTGCTTTTCTATTTCTTAATATTTTCACAACTGGAGGGAAACAGAGAGGAGAGACAAAGGAGGGGAAAAATGTCACTTACATTTTTGAAAGCAGATATAATTACCTTTACAAAGAAGCTGTTATGTAAAAAGAATAATATGATTTGTCTTCCTTAAAGAGAGTGAAGCATCCCTGCCTCTTTTTCACATAACAACAATGGAATGGAAGAGAAGAGAAAAGATATAGGGTTGAACTGTACACTCAAAATAAAGTGATAAATTCCCATGATGTCAGATTATAAAGCAGTCTCCAAGATGGAGCCACTAGTGCCAGCTTGTAAAAACTGCTGCTCCCTTATTCCAGAGTGGGCAATAGGAATAGAAAGTGTCAAATCCTTCAGATTTAGATTCAATAAATACATGGTGAATATGCCTCTCTGATTTAGATATTCTGTGAATATAGAGAGAACAACACTATTTTTATTCAAGAATTACACAATTTGGTAGGGAAAATAAATCAAATATATGCAAAAATTTCAAATAATAGAACATTTTAAAATAAAGGAATATATATATTTCATTGCATATATATGTGTGTGTGTGTATAAGCAAGGTAGCAAGATTATATATATATATATATATATAATGTATATATATGTGCAAGATAGCAGCAGGGTTGAGAAGTTTAATCCAAGTGGAGAGATTAGGAAAGTTTTTATAGACAGTGTCTCCTGGGATAGATTTTGGAGGATGAAAGGAGTTGGCAAAGTGAAGAAGATGGGGAAGGGAATTTTCAGCTGAGGGAGCAGCAGTGCAATGCAGTTGCTGCATCAAGACTGCCAAAAAACAACAACGACAGCATCCAAGCCCTACCTCCAAATCTAAAAAAAGATTATGATGGCATAAATAGTGTTTTAGAAAATCTGTAATAGTGCTGGGGAATAAGAGGTAAAATCTTGGGGGAGTGGTGGGAAGAAAATACAGACAACTATAATTGAACAACAATAAAGTAATTTAAAAAATAAAATAAAATAAAAAATAAGAGGTAAAATCTCAGTGAACCTGAAATGTTAAGGAATCTTAGTAAGATGGAATTGCAATAAAATCAGTTGAAAAGGCAGAAAGGGTCTTTTGTGAAACAGAGACTAGACCTTTTTCAGGATTCTAACCACTGAGGCAGTTGACAGAAGTGATCAAAGAAGTCCAGGGCCACCCAAAGTGGTAGTTTGGGAGACTAAGAGCAGCCCCACCCCTAGAGGTCTGACTTTTATTGCACAGCAGCCAACACTCAGAGCGGGAAGCAGTGAGAGCAGAGCCCCAGCTCAAAATATGGGTAAGGCCTGTGGAACTGCTGATGCACATGAAGAGCCTAATACACTCAGCCTCATGGAAGCTCTGGCCCACATTCCAGTCAGGAAAATGTCCCACCCACCCTTCTCCAATAGTGGAAGCAGATGGGGCAGTTAGGCTGATTCAAACATGGGCTAATAAGGAATAGCACATATGAGAAAAACATACAACTAAGAGTCATCTAACATTTATGATTAAATAATGGTGTAAATGTAAAGACTCCATGAAGAAAACTTCCAGGCAAATGTGTTGACTCAACAACACTTTGTACTGCCTAAATTTTTTCTGTATGGTATAAAAGAGAGGAGTTAAGCAAAGAGACTTAATGGGGATCCAGAGATTAGTATTAGTCATTGTGTGGACTCTGCATAGGTTTGTCAGAATTTGTAGACTAGATGAGTTGCCAAGAGTAAGCTGTCTTACCTTTAGTGAAAAAAAATCAAACATATGTGTTAAAATAGGATGGAATAGGATTGGTTCTGACCAAGATGAAGGCATAGGTAGAAACCCTTTGCTTCCTCACACAACCAAAAGGAGGATAACAGCCAATCTAAAATCAATAAACAATCAGAAGTGTCAGAAAATCAAACTGCATGGAACTCTGACAACCAAGGAATTAAAGAAAGAGTCAACCATCCCAAACAGACTGATAAGACCCCAGATGGAGAGAAATCACAGCAAGGTGGCAGACTGCATGGGTAGAGCTGGCTGAACAGGAAAACTGGAACTCAGAGCTGACTGTGAACTATGGTGGGGGTTGCCATGATGGGAGAAACTCCCAGTTTCACACAAGGGATTCTTAGAAAGTGTGCTAGAGCGGAGCAAGCCAGCTGCATTGTTCTCTCTCTGGCCCTACAGGCAGCGTCCACTGCAACAAGGAGGATTGCCTTGCCCTGGTGAAAACCTAAGGCCCCACCCCATTACAACTTAACAGGGTCCCAAGACAAAGAAATAGGGCCAAAATGAAAGAACAAAGAAAAACTTCAGAAAGAGAGCTAAGCAATGAGGAGATAGTCAATCTATCTGATGGCAAATTTAAAGCCCTGCTAATCAAAATGCTCACAGAACTGATTGAAGTCGGTTGAAAAATGAAACAACAAATAAAAGATAAACAAAATGAAATAAAGCAAAATATTCATGGAACTAACAGAGACAGGACTCTAATCAATGATTTGGAACAAAAGGAAGAAATAAACATTAATCTGGAACAGAATGAAGAAACAAGTATTTAAAACAATGAAAAGAAACTTTTGAACCTCTGGGACAACATGAAATGTTCCAATATCTGAATTATAGGGGTGCCAGAAGGAGAAGAACAACAGCAAGAAATTGAAAACTGATTCAAACAAATAATGAAGGAATACTTCCCCAATCTAGCAAAGGAAATAGACTTCCAGGAAGTCCGGGAAGTTCAGAGAGTCCTAAAGAAGTTGGATCCAAAGAAGAACACACCAAGACACATCATCATGAAGTTACCCAATATTAAAGATAAAGAGAGAATCTTGAAAGCAGCAAGAGGAAAGGAGACAGTTACCCACAAAGATTTCCCATTAGACTATCAACTGATTTCTCAAAATAAACCTTGCAGGCAAGAAGGGGTTAGAAAGAAGTATTTAAAGTCACGAAAGGCAAGAACCTACATCCAAGAATAGCCAAACTATCATTTAGAATGGAAGGGCAGATAAAGTGCTTCCCAGATAAGGCCAAGTTAAAGGAGTTCATCATCACCAAACTCTTATTATATAAAATGTTAAAGGGACTCATCTGAGAAAAAAAATATGATCAAAAATATGAATAGTAAAATGACAACAAACTCAAAACTATCAACAAATGAAACTTAAAAAAGGAAAAACAATGAAAACAAAAACTAAGCAAACAACTATAACAGGAACAGAATTAGAGAAATGGACATCATATAGAGGGTCTTTAGTGGGAAGGGGGAAGGGAGGAATGGGAGTAAAAGGTACAGGGAAGAAGAAGAATAATTGGTAGGCATAAAATAGATGGGGAGAGGTAAAAAATGCTATAGGAAACAGAGAACGCAAAGAACTTATATGTACAACCCATGGACATGAAGTAAAGAGGGGGAATTCTGGAGGGTTGGCAGGTACAGGGTGGAGGGGGTAAAGAGAGGAAACTGAGAAAAGTATAATAGCATAACCAATAAAATATACTTTAAAAATAAACATATAAAAAAAAAAGATAGGATGGAATGGTCCCAGTGGTGTTATGAGTAAAAATGACTTGCCTCTGGTCTTATCATGAGTATATGCACCTGAAAAAGCTGAGTTCAAACAATTTAAGAGTTTGTGTTCTGGGTCCTGGCTGGTGTGTCTAAGTGGATTGAGTACTGGCCTGTGGATCAAAGGGTTGCCAGTTCAATTCCTGGTCAGGGTGCATGCCTGGGTTGCAGGCCAGGTTGGGGATGTGTGAGAGGCAACTGATAGATCAATGTTTCTCACTCACATAAATGTTTCTTCCCCTCTCTTTCCTCTTCCTTTCCCCTCTCTCTATAAATAAATAAATACAATCTTAAAAAAAGAATTTTGTGTTGTAGGACATGACATGGCACAGTTTTCATTGTGAGAATCATTGTGGTTTTGGTCTCATTTTTCAGAAGCAAGACACAAAATTCAGCAGAGAAAATCTGTAACTGAAAGCTGGTTCACTTCCAATAAGCAAGATTAAAATCCTTATGGGACAAGAGAGAAGATAATTTCTGTGACACCAAGTGAGCTGTTACAGAAAAGAACCAAACAGAAACCTTTGAAATAAGAATCCAGTTCTTTGACAGACTGGATAAGCTAAATCAAGGAATAAATGCAAACACACACACACACACACACACACACACGCACACACAAAAATTAATGAGTTAAAAGCAGAATTAAAAAAAAAACCAGATGTTGTGGAAGGCACAAGGTAGGCAAAGATATAGTGTAAGAAGTTTTCCCAGAACTAAGAAGAACAAAAAAAAAAAAGTTTTTGTTTCATGAGCTTAAAACACAGGGAGAAAATGGAGAAATACCTATACTGTGGGTGAAACTGGTAGGCACTAAAAGTGGAGAATAATTTGTAAAATCTTCTAGAAATAATAGTGAATTACCTATAGAAATAGCAAGAAAATGACAATGTAGGCTGTAATTCAAGGACTGGGCAGGGAATCAAAAGATCTGAAAGAAAGAGAAAAAAATGAGAAAAACCTGTGTACTGTATAAATATTTAATCCAGAACTAAAATCCTACAGTAGCTCTGTCCCATAGAAATATAATGGAAATATAATGTGGGCCATATGTGGAATTTTAAATTCTCTAGTTAGCTACATTAAAAAAAAAATTGCCTTGCCAGTGTGGCTCAATTGGTTGGAGCTTTATCTGTAAACCAACCAAAAGGTCATGGGTTTGAGTCCCACTCATGGCACATGCCTAGATTGCAGTTCAGTTCCAGGTCAGGGCACATTCACAGGAAGTGTTGGAGAAACAACTTATAAATGTTTCACATACTGATGTCTCTCTCTCTCTCTCTCCAAAATCAATGAGCATGTTCTCAGGTGAAGATAACAATAATAATAAAGGAACATTTTAACAATACACTTTATTTAAACCAATATATCTAAAATAGTTCCTTTTGAACATGTAACCAATATTAAACTATATTGATGAGATATTTAATAACTTTGTCTAAGTCATTGAAATATGGCATACATTTTACATTTATAGCACTCCTTTATAGACATATTTCAAATGCTCACTAGCCACATTTTGCCAGTGGCTACTGTGCTTGTGAACAGTTCTAGATTACTTCACCATGGTTCCAGGTATGGGAAGGAGGAGGAAAGAAATGAAGTCTTGTTTGGGAAGGGAAATTAACCCTAGACATTAATGAAAATAAAATTGTAATGCATTTAACAATAGAAATGCTTATTAAAATAATGACTAAAGGATAAAAATAAAATGTATAATTTCTAAAATGTTGCAAAAAATACTAAAGCAAGGAAAAGTTGATCAATCCAGAAAGAGCCTTCATGTACCACAGCAAGCATTGTAAAAAGGAAATTTAAAAGTTAGATGATGTAAATATGTCCAAGTAAATCAGTAATCACAGTTAATGTGAAGGGGTAGGATTCACTTGTCAAAAAACAACAGATTCTCAGATTGGATTTGAAAAAAACAAGTACCTGGCTATGTTCTGTTTAGGACAAACACATATGTTTGAAATAAAACAAAGAGAAATGTTGAAAACAAACAGTAAAAAAGATTCAAAACAAATGCTAACAAAAGAACCAGATATAGTTAATGCCCCCAAAATAGAATTCACACCAAAAAAACTTTAAAATAGCAATATATCATATTAATAAAATCTATTATTTATGAAACTTTGTGGGTTCAAATAATATAAAACAAAAATTATGAAAAATAAAAGGAATTTATAATTCTAAAAATGTAAGAGATTTTAACACCTTCTTCTTGGAATTTAACATAACAAATACACAAATAATAAAATAAAGAAGATTTGAATAATAAAGTTAATATACTTGATCTCAAAACTGTATTAATCTTTCTCACACAAAGGCAGAAAATGCACATTTTTTCTTAAATATTATAAATTATGAAAGTCTCTAAATTGCATGCAAAATTGCAATGTACCAGGCCCACTAGTTCTACCCAAGAAACTCAAAACTATCAACAACTGAACCTAAAAAGAACAAAACAAAAACAAATTAAGCAAACAAATAAAACAGGAACAGAATCACAGAAATGGAGAACACCTGATAGAGGGTTATCAGTGAGGAAGGAGAGGGGGGGAAATGGGGCAAAAGGTACAGAAAAGAAGAAGCATAAATGATAGGTATAAAATAGACAAGGGGAGGTTAAGTATAGTATAGGAAATGGAGAAGCAAAAGAAGTTATATGTATGACCCATGGATATGAACTAATGGAGGGGGATGCTGGTGGGAGAGGGGTACAGGGCAGGGGGGAATAAGGGGAAAAATGGCACAACTATAATAGCATAATCAATAAAATATATTTAAATTAAATAAATAAAAGTTTGTTAATGGTGTGTATTTGTTATGTCTCTTGATCTCTGTTCATATCTGAAATCATCCCCTTTTTTCCCTATGGTATTTTCTTGTTGAAGTGACTAGGCCTACTGAGTGTCACATTCTGAATTACCTGACTGTGCCCTCTTGGTGTCCTTTAATCTGATTTCCCAACCCCCACATAGCCCATTAACTGGGGAGATTGAATACAAAGACCTCATTAAATATGTTACTTTGGGAATTACACCATCCAAAAACTTATATAATTCACTATGGTACTTTCATAGATTCTAAGGTTGATCTGTGTGCTCAAGTGAAAGTTTATATTTGGAAGTATAGGAGGCTTTTGTAGCTGTTATATTTTATGTATTTTTAAGAAAGAAAATGGATACATTTTACCACATCAACATTTGAAAATTGGTAATGACACATATCCCCCTTAATAAAATTAAGACAAATGACATACTGGGAGAAAATATTTTCAAAATATAGAACAGACTAATTATCTGAGGCATAAATAACTGCAAAGAAAGAATAAAATTCAACTAATGACAAGCAATGAAAAATAAAGAAAAACAAGTAATAGAAATGTAAGCAAAGGTTGACAACAGGAGAGTCAAAGAAAAGTACAAAAAATAATTGTCAATAAAAGTATGAAAGGGTGCAATTTCAGTAACAGTCAGGGAGGAAATTAAAAATTTTAAGATATTTTAGCTTATTTTATTGGCAAATTTTAATAGTTTGATAATAACATTCACTCATTTATCTAAAAATATTTTTATGTTCTAAACTTATGCTGGATATAATTCTAAGTGTAGTTGAGAACAAAGTAGGTGTTCTATTTTTGAGAATTGTGCAGATAGTAGTCAATAAATAAGTAAACAAATGCAAGAACAACTTAATATCAGATAATGACATCTTTACAAATAAACAACATTACTTAGTTGTTGTTTAGCCCAGAGTGAGTATTAGATGAAAAATAAAAGCAAGGCCTCACAGGATGAAAGATATTGCTGACCATATGATGGGGATGGTATTGGGGTGGGCATGGTGTGAGAAAAACTTATCACAGTAAAGAGCTGAGCAAAGATCCAGAGACCAGAATGAATACTCCATTTTGAAGGAGTAAGAGGCCAGTGTATCCAGAGCACTGTGGATGGTGTAATATGTGCCATACTACATCATGTCAAAATTTACATAATATACCCACTTATCAATAGGAGGGTAGAAGTGAAGTTCAACAGTAGAATGGGTCAAGACCAGGTAAGAATCAACAGCCATTTAAAAAAATTTAGATTTGATGAAAAACACTGTAAGAATCTCTGTAAACTTTGTAGCAGATGAGACATGTGATCTGATTTTTTAAAAATTTCATTCTGGGATTATGTGAAAAAGATATTGAGGGTAAAAAAATGGAAGTAGGGAGACCAGTTAGGAACTGAAGAGGAGTGAATAGACACAGGTCAAATTTTGGAGGTAGAGCCTCAGAGAGTCTTGCCAATTGGATGAATAAATGAGAGAAAAGGTGGAACCAAAGATGTCTTCAGGTTTTGGTTTGAGTGGCTGGTTGAATGGTGGTCTCATTGACCTAAATAAGGAAAAAGTTGTGGGGAGGAAGTAGAGCTCCTTGGAGTGATTTAAATATGACTGCTGGCTGATGAAGCTACTAAACTCATCAGTGAGAGAGAAAAATAATCAGATTGTCATTTTTGAAAAATGACTTGATGAAGAATGAGCTTGGAGATAAATGTAGGGGCTCTAAAAACAATCCAGGGGACTCAATAGTGAGACCTAAACCTAAGGCCATGGGAAGGGTGAAGAGGAGAGTATAGTTTTTGGAGAAATGAATAAATGTAGGGTAAGGCACACTGCTGGGTCAGAAGGTAAAAGAGGCTTCCTTTACCTTTACCTAAGGAGGGTAAAAGAGCCCATCCTCAGCACTGGCTTAAAGACACATAGGTGAGTCTCAGTCAGCTAAGCTCAGCCTTTTGTTACTAATGTTGAAATACTAATATTTATAAAGAATATATATCAGGGGTGTTCAGCACACAAGTATTCAACTGATACTACTGAATTGAATAGAGGTCTATATTCATTTCCATTCATCTTTAGCATTACTAAAAGAATATTTTTAATGGACTGATGTGCTTTCTTTTCATTTTATTTTATTTCATTACTTTAATTATTGTTCAAGTACAGTTTTCTGTATTTTACTCTCATCCTAGCCTACCCCCAACCCTCCCCATCTCCCCTCATTTCCACCCCACCCCTAGTTTTTGTCCATGTGTCTTTTATACTTGTTCCTGTAAATGCTTCCCTTTTCCCCTGAAATTCTCTCCCCAAATTTCTATCTGGAGAACTATTTAATTTTCTTTTGTTCTAATAAGTGAATGAATGAAACTCAGATTAAATGTCATTTCCTTCTAGTAATTATTTATTACATGTTTCTGAAATATATTTCAAAAATCGTATTTATACAATGCTGAATATCAACTTTAAAAAGTATTAATTCAACAGATCCAATTTAATTTCCCGTCTAAGAAGAAATGAAGTGATTTTATAATGTGTCTCAATATTGACCTTTGTTCTTCAATCTTTGAATATTTCAGTAGTAATACAAGGGAAATACCCACCAGGGATTAAAATCCCAGTGTTGTGACCATTGCACATTGTGAGCTGTGTAATGGTACAGATGGACATGGAAATAGTAAGCACCAGTTAATCCTTAGGCCTTATAATGCCTCTCATTTGTCATATCTCAGCTGGGGAAATTTCAGTTTTTGTATCTATCAACAATGAATATTATTTTCCTCCTTGTACAATTATACAATGCTCTGTTTTCACTCTAATTTATATTCTGACTAGACTAAATATGAGATGTTGCAACTCTTAGTGACATACTACATAACTCAGAGTGTCACATAGTCCTCAGATCAAGAGTTAACCAGATAGTAAAATATTGTTAGTGTGGTTTTCTTTTAAAACCAGAAAAGATGTTTGAAAGGTATAATATCATCTATTGAACTTACATCCCTACTTTCTACATCTCTTGGGTATGAGATAATTTATACAGCAGTATTTCTCCATGTGTTATTCTAAGATCAGATATACCAGAATGGCCTGGATTGTTTATTTGTTTTCTATAGAACTTTCCACCTCCTAAAATAAGCTGCCGTTCCTTTGTTTCTCTGATATTTAGAATTATAGTTTACAGCATTTTTTAAACTTGTTTTGTTTGCTCTAACCTAGAATCTCATGAGACTAGTGTATATTTTTTCTCTAGTAACTTACACATCCTTTGCATTCTGTGAAGTGCACATTTACCAAAATGAATGTGTATGGATAAAGAATAGTCATATCTTTAGTAAGCATGACTGACCCAAAGAAAAGTTCATAATTTTACTTCTTTTGCTTTCTAAATTGTAAGAACTGATCATTTTCTAGAGAAAGGAAATAAGTGTACATGAACACTCCAGTATGGTCAAAGCTGCCTGTCTGTCACAGTATTAAAGTACTAGAAAGGGCAAGTTAACAGGGATAAGCATATTAATAATAAATTATCCAGAATAATGATATTTTTTAGTAATCTCATCTAACTCTCACTTTAAAGGTGATGGAACTGAGGCTAAGAGCAAATGAAACCAACAAGTGACATTCCTGGGAATGGAACCCAAGTGTCTTATTTTCTAGCCCAATGTTCTTCCCATGGAGTGACCCTTCCTCCTTCGTACTTTGAGTAATACTGGCCCTGGTTCAACAAGAAAGGATTTGATATCAAGATAAAGCAGTGAACCTGACTTCAAAGACAGCCTCAAGGCCAGAGGAATGGAATGAATGAAAGAAATAAGGATGTAACTGAGGCAGGGAGCTTGATTTGTGTATATCAAAGACATTGCTGCTGCTTCCCCAGCCACCTAAGCTCACAGCAGTTCAGTGAAAAGCCCTGCACTCCGAACTGCCAATCCCTGAATTCCTTTACTTGAGGCCTTTGGTTGCTGGGGTCAGCTCTTCCTAAAGGTGCTACTGGCTGGAGTAGCTAAGGAATTAGTATTACTGGGAGCAGTCCAAGACCAAACACAGAGAGGGAGTGGATAAACGCCATAGCTCTCTAGCCTTTGGTTGGGGTTGACTCTGAGACAGGTTTCAAGGAGATTCTGAGAAGTCCCCAGAAGGATAAATCTCCTTTGCCCATATTGGTGACTGGATTGATAACTCACTCTTTACAAACTGCCTTCTGGTCTCACTTTCCCCATTCCCTGAGTGGTGTTTCCTGAGACCATCCCCTAAATAAACTATTTGCACTTGAACCCTTGATTTTGATCTGATTCTTGGGGAACGCCAAGTCAGACAATGGAACTTGACCCAAATGTCTCCTTAGATTTGTACTGAGTGAGGTTAGTAGCAAGGTCTGGGTGCCATGAAAGCTGAATTTCTTGTGGAGTGGTCTCTGGCTCATGAGTTTTCTGAGTTCCAGTTGGGTAAGTGTGATTCACTTCTGCATTTCTTCCAACTTGGCACATCCACTGCTGGGAAGAGCAGAGAGTATAGGAGTAAACATGACATTTTCCTCATGCTCAGCAAGACAGGAAGTTCATTAAATTTGGTAAAAACCTTTGCCTTTAAGTGCCAGTTGATGATTTACTGTCTCCTTCTGTTTAGAACCCAAAACCCCAAGTGAAGTCCTATTGATAAATCAACAAAAGCCCTGTTTGCACAATGCCAGCCAAATGTAAATCCCTTATCCTTAAGAGTGAGTCTAATGATCATTTTTCAATGTTATGAAAGGGGCCATGTCAAAGCATCTTACTAATTCTCATTTTGACTTCTAAAAAACATTCTCTCACTGCCTTCCTTCAAAGAAAATCCACAGATAAATAAAATCTCTAAAGGAACACTAAGGCAGTAAACACATCTGAGGGGAAAGAAAAATTGCTTGAGGATGCAATTGTCAAGCATATTCCCCTCTTACCTCTATGTTTGAGCAGCACAGTTCCTCAGTGCATGCTTCTTCAGCTATTAAGGGATTTTAACATGGTTTTTACACAGAATCTTCAAGAAACCTACATATAGTGACTAAGACATTATTAACTTCTGCTTGCTATTAGCTGAGAATTGGGCATGCTACTGAATTTATCTGATCCTCTGTTTTCTCATTTTTGGACTGCTAAAAGAATTAAGTCACTTGTTTGTTCATTTATCCAAGAGATACTTATTGGGCATCTACTCTGGAATCTAGGTGTTTCTCACTTATTTATATGAAGACAGCTGGAAAATACACACTCATTGTCATATGGAGCTATAGTTGCAATTTTTGAATTGCTTATGTGCTAGGGGTTCCAAAATTTGGCTAAGTGTGGGAAGATAAAAGTGAACCAAACCATTATGGCCAATGGAAATAAGGTGACTGGCAATGAAGCAGTGAAAACAAAGACACAGAGTAAAAATAGCTGATAATATTGGTATGTGCCAAATCATGCCAGGCCTGAAAGCCTAGGATAATCTCTGTAGAAACACCTTTTGGAAACAATTAAAGGATGTTTAAAAAGTCATGAGAATAAATTTGGGAGCAAGAAGAGAATGGATGAGAAAAGAAATAATAACATGAGGAACCTGGATCATTGTGACACAGGATAGGATTCAACAAATATACCTTTTTGCCACTCTGCTTTACCTACTTCCCCTCAGAAGCAAGAGTTATCATCCTGCCCTTAACCACTTTGTCTAAGGCAATATTACCTGGTAACTATTAAGCTGTCACCCAACGCTGTGATCCAATTATCTCCTGGGGGCAAAGACCATTTATTTTGTTACACATTTCATATAAATCCACATAGTGAAACAGAAAAAACATTATGAGATTTAGAAGTCATATTGTATGGTCAAAGACAGATCAATGGCTGAGCAAGTGTGAACAATATGCCTTCATAAATATAAGGTGTGTGTCCTTGAAAAGTCCTTGGGAAATTATTGAATCTATTTTTCATAAATTGAATAAGTATTCAAAATAATAAGGGCAGTTAAATCAGGTATAAATATTGTTCATTAAAATTTATCTTCAGGTAAAATATAGTTTTTAATAATAAGACAAGTGGGAAAATATATGCATATATAGATCTGTATATATGAAGGCATCTAAACAATTGAATGTGACTTAACAAAGATACTTTTTGTTGAATATATATCATTAAAATATACAAAAGATGGACAAAAGACAAACACAGAGGCTCACAAGGTGGCTGGCTGACCAGGCGGTCCCACATTCACACACTGATAAACCAGGCGAAAGTGGGGAGCAAGACAAACCACGTAACCCAGGTTCCCAGCACAGGGAAACAAAATCTCAAAACACCTATTGACAATGCCTGTGGGGGTTAGGGTGCCAGGAGAAACTCCCAGTCTCACAGGAGAGTTCATTGGAGAGAACCACAGGGTCCCAGAATGTACACAAACCCGCCCACATGTGAATAAGCACCAGAGAGCCCAATTAGCTTGGGGGAAGGAGGGGAAGTGCATGAATCTGGCAGAGAGCTGAGCAAGCACCATTGTTCCCTTGCAGACCCCTGCCCCACAAACAGCATTACAACCCAAGGACTGGGTTGCCATGCTCTGGTGAATACCTAAGGCTCCACCCCTCACTATGTAACAGGAAGGTCAAGACAAAAAAAAAAAAATTGCCGAAATGAAAGAATAGATCAAAGTTACAGAAAATATACAACTAAGCAATGAAGAGATAGCCAACCTATCAGATGCACAATTCAAAACACTGGTTATCAGGATGCTCACAGAATTGGTTGAGTAGGATTGCAAACTAGATGAAAAAATGAAGGCTACGCTAGGTGAAATAAAGGAAAATGTGCAGGGAACCAATAGTGATGGGAAGGAAACTGGGACTCAAATCAATGGAGTGGACCAGAAGGAAGAAAAAAAAAACATACAATCAGAAAAGAATGAAGAAACAAGAATTCAAAAAAAAATAGAGAGTCTCAGGAACCTCCAGACATCTTTAAATGTTCCAACATCCGAATTATAAGGGTACCAGAAGGAGAAGAGGAAGAGCAACAAGTAGAAAAGTTCTTTGAATAAATAATAAGAGACCGTTCCCATTCTGGCAAAGGAAATAGACTTCCAGGAAGTCCAGGAAGCTCAGACAGTCCCAAAGAAGTTGGACCCAAGGAAGAACACACCAAGGCACATCATAATTACCTTAGCCAAGATTAAAGATAAGAAGAGAATCTTAAAAGCAGCAATACCAAAGACGAGTGTTACCTACCTACAAAGGAGTGCTCATAAGACTGTTAACTGATTTCTCAAAAGAGACCTTAGAGGCAAGAAGGGGCTGGAAACAAGTATTCCAAGTCATGAAAGGCAAGGGCCTACATCCAAGATTGCTCTATCTAGCAAAGCTATCATTTAGAATGGAAGGGTAGATAAAGTGCTTCTCAGATAAGGTCAAGTTAAAGGAGTTCTTCATGACCGAGCCTTATTATATGAAATATTAAAGGGACTTATCTAAGAAAAAGAAAATAAAAAACACGTACAGTAAAATTACAGCAAACCCACAATTATTAACAACCACACCTAAAACAAAAACAAACTAGGCAAACAACTAGAACAGGAGCAGAACCACAGAAATGGAGATCACATGGAGGCTTATCAACAGGGGAGTGGGAGGAGGAGAGAGGGGGAAAGGTACAGAGATTAAGTAGCATAGATGGTAGGTAAAAAATAGACAGGGAGAGGTTAAGAATAGTATGAGAAATGTAGAAGCTAAAGAACTTATAAGATGACACATGGACATGAACTAAAGAGGGGGGAATGTAGGTGGCAGTGATTGTGCAGGGTGGAGGGCAGTGGAGGAGGGAAAATGGGAAAACTGTAATAGCATAATCATTGAAATATATTTTTAAATTTTCAGATCACAAAAAAAATAACAAAGAAAAAAAAGACGTATCAGGAGCCAAAATATGTTCATCAAAAACAAGTGCTGAGGGACTTCCAGTCAAGATGAAGGCAAAGGTAGACATGCTTTGCCTCCTTGTGCAACCCAGAAAGAATTACAACCAGATCTCAAAACAACACCCAGAATCATCAGAAAATTGAGCTGTATTGAAGTGCAACATTCATCCAGATGGGTAGGAGGGGCAGAGTCATGGGATGGGTGGGAGGCAGTGTGGCACAGAGAGGTGGTAGTGGCAGTGGCAGAGCAGATGGTCCCACACTCATGTATGGTGGATAAAAATTGGGAGGAATACCTTGGGAGAAAGGAATCCTAGACCCAGGCCTGATCTCAAAGCCCAGGGTTCCAGTACTAGGAAGATAATCCCCATTACCTCTGGCTGTAAAAACTGGTGGGGGTTGAGATGGTGCAATAAACTGCCAGATTTTCACTACTTAAATGGTCCTCATGGACTTAGAACATACACAAACCCACTTAATCTGGGTTTCACCACTAGGGCATCCACTCACAAACAAGAAAAAAGGACTGGAAGTGGGGTGAGTACCAGGCAAAACTCCAGAAGCCAGGGAGCAGCATTGTCCCATCTCTGAGCCCTCCACCAACACAGAGCCACAAAGTGGTGAAGCAAGTTGCCCCACCCTGGCAATTATTTATGGCTCCACCGAACACAATTTATAGGTGCCTCTTCTACATAGGCCACACTACTAAGAGGGAGTAAAAGCAGTTCTGCCTACTACATAGAAACAAACACAGGGAGATTGCCAAATTAAGGAGACAAAAATGTATGGCCCAAGTGAAGGAACAAAACAAAACTCCAGGAAAAAAAAAACTAAATGAAATGGGGATAGCCAACCTATCAGATGCAGAGTTCAAAACACTGGTGATCAGGATGCTCAAAGAACTCATTGAGCACAGCAGTAAATAAATAAATAAATAAATAAATAAATAAATAAATAAGGGAAGAAATGAAGGTTACACTAAGTGAAATATAGAAAAATCTACAGGGAACCAACAGTGAAGAGAATGAATTCAAGAATCAAATCAACAATTTGGAGCATAAGAAAGGAAAAAACATTCATTAAGAACATGAAGAGAAAAGAATAATTCCAACAAACAAGTATAGGATTAGGAACCTCTGGGATTACTCTGAATGCACCAACCTTCAAATCATAAGGGTGCCAAAAGAAGAAGAGGAAGAGCAAGAAATTGAAAACTTATTTGAAAAAAAATAGTAAAAAAAAAACTTCCCAATTTGGTGGGGGAAATACACATATAAGGTCAGGAAGCACAGAGTCTCAAATAAGTTGGACCCAAGGAGGACCACACCAAGATATGTCATAATTAAAATGGCAAAGGCTAAAGATAAAGAGAGAATCTTGAAAGCAGCAACAGGAAAGCAGGGAGTTACCTACAAAGGAATTCCCATAAGTCTGTCAGCTGATTTCTCAAAATAAACTTTGCAGGTTAAAAGGGACTGGCAAGAAGTGTTCAAAGTGATGAAAAGCAAGGACCTACAGCTTAGATTATTCTATCCAGCAAAGCAATAATTTATAATGGAAGGACAGGTAAAATGCTTCCCAGGCAAGGTAAAGCTAAAAAAGTTCATCATCACCAAGCCATTATTACATGAAATGTTAAAAGGTCTTGTTTAAGAAAAAGAAGATCAAAACCATGAACACTATAAAGGCAACAAATTTACAGCTATGGACAGCTGATTTTTTTTAGAAAGCTAAGCAAACAATCACAACAAGAACATAATCATAGGTGTGGAAATAATTTGGAGGGTATCAGCTGGGAGGGACAAGGGAGAGAATCGGGGTAAATGTATGGGGATTAAGAAGCTTAACTGGTAGGAACAAAATAGACAGGGAGAGGAACAGTATAGGAAATGGAGAAGACAAAGAACTTACCTACACAATCCATGGACTTGAAATAAGGGGGGAATTGCTGGAAGGAAGCAGGGTATTGGGCAGAGGGTGACACAGGGGAGAAAATTAGGACAATAAAATATACTTTAAAATTCTGAAAATATACTTTTGCTTCTGAAAAGCAAACTAAAAAATATACTTCTCCATGGCTATTGATTCTCAATGCATTACCAAAGAGAGAGATCAGGATTACACAATAGAGCCAGTTGGGTTTACTGCCTATAGACATGGACAATAATCTATTAGAAGAATGTTGTGCCTAGTACTGCTAAATGGAAAGGTTCACTGAAGATTGAAAATGAAGGTGAACTCTGTACTGCATTCAATCACACTTCAGTCACTCCATCTAGTTTGGATTCAGATTTTTATTCTGGGTTTCATTTGAGTGTGAGTGGACAAATATACTTGTAACTTCTTTATGCTAATTAGATAATTAGAGTTGCTAACCTGTGAAATGTGAGACAAATGCCATTTCCTCTCATTACTCTTACTAATATTTAATGCTATCTTTTCTAACAGATGAACAATATTACTATCATTTTCTGGAGATGAAGAGAAAGCTTTAGTGACTTGTAAAAAAGCAATTGTGTTTGGAATTAGCTGTGAAAATCATTGTATTGTCCTAGGCTGATAAGTCAAGAGAATAAAGTTGAAGTTCTACCAAGGAAAGAATCCATCCTTTTGCAAAAGTTTCAGCTTGTCCAGATAATTGGCCAGTTTTTTGTTAACATGGACAGTGGATCCTACATTCTGCCTGCTCCATTCCAACATGCTCCATTCCAACATGGCCCCAGGGAGGCTGTGCAAGGCAGAGCCCCTATATCATCTGTACTATATGTACACTTGGTCAGGCTGTGTAAACTTTGACATGTGGGTGTCAATCATTCTCATATTTGCAGATGGCTTTATCAGAGTGTGATTAGTTTCCAGAACAAATTTGAGCAAAAGAAAACATTACCTACAGTATGTAAGCCAACAGACCAGCTAGTTTTCAGATTTGTCTATTTACATGGGCACTGGATGTTTTGCTAAGGCTCTCTAAAACTGATGGTAATTGAACAGTGCCAGTGTGTTAGTGGAAGCTGATGAGTTGTAAAGGTTTTACAAACAACCAGGGTGGATTTGGCCATAGCCTTTCTAGTAATGTTTGTTAATCTCCCTGAGCAAGTGTGCACCTAACACAATGTAAATACTCCAGAATTTGGAGGTGTCAATAGTGTAACTTTTACTGTTTGTAAAATCATTCTTTGATATCATCAGTAAGTTTACCGAATGTCTCATGGCCAAATATAATAAAACCTTAAGTAAGTGCTTGCAGAGAAATAGGGGAAAACATGTGTTTTATTTTTACCCCACTGCTTGTTTGTTAAAGGATCACTATAGAGTGATAAAGTGATGACTGTGCCTGTGTTTAGATTTCTGTTTGACTTCTGGAAAAAGCTAGTTATTTATATTTCACTCTAAGAAGGAGAAGTATCTATTTAAAATTATTAGATGGCTTAGTTTATGTATTTTGTTGAAAGAGACTATAGAACTTCCAGGGAACATCTTTATTGTCCTGAAATTATCACCATCTAAGACAAAATTTCTTCAAGATTTACATTAAATAGAATTCAAGATGTGAATTTAGGCAGTAATAGTTGTGTTCAGGTATAGAAATATCCTTACATACACCTGTTTGTGGGTGTGGTTATGCTTTCAAATGGTGTCGAATATTGTCCAATGAGGCCTCCTGTTATTTCTGAGCACCCTTAGGGACCATTAGAGGGCCTATCTATTTGCAAGTGTTTTCTGGACAAGGAGGAAAATTCCTCCAGAATATCAGAGAAAAATGTTTGAAACACCCCGTCTTTTTTTGTGTGTAAAGAACTTTACTGACTACACTCTGAAACCACTACCTCTCCATTGTCAATATCTGTGAAAACTGGAAATCTTTAGGGCCCTGGGGTGCATCAAATAAGACCACAGCTTTCAGGCTTAACATCCAGTTCCTCTGGCCACAGTATGGATGGATGGCAGAGGAAATAAAGCTGCAGTGACATTTTAAAGAGGAATTTGTGGACCACAGATATGAGCATGACTGGTGCAGTATGGCAGTACATAAAATCAATATAAATAACCCAATCCTTAATACCTTGATCCAGGGAAGAGTCTAGCTTTATCAGACACTGGGAGGGGAGCAGCCCAAGGCCACCTGCTTGAGGCATGTTATTGGCTTGCCTGCAGAGGCATTAATCCAACAACAATTAGGAGGCTATTTTTTTATTTTTTTATTTTTGAGGAGTTTATTTCCCCAGAATTTCCTGGGGAAATACTTACAAGAGTAAAAAACATCTTGGAAAAGCAATCTTACAGTGACATTGATCATGCCATATTGTCACTGCAATAATGAATATTTATGTTGATCTCTCCACGTTCTACAAGTTGTCTCTGTTTTTGAATCTGTTCAAATAATCTGAAGACATACACTGCCTTCCTCTGTGGGTTTTAAAGGCTGGGCAAGAGCCTTTTGTTTCATGTGCTGATAATTACACTCTCATTGTTCATTGCAGGATGGATGTCATTTCCTCTTCCTTGTGGCATAAAACTCTTATGAGTGCAACTAAGTTTGAGCTGCTAGCCATACAAATCAATGGGAGCTAAGACCCAGCTTTATAGAAGGGTGGTATGCTACTGATTATGTGGTAATATTAAAATTTCCCTTTTTGCATAATTATACTTAAAGGAATGGACTAAAAAGAGCCCTGTGCCCAAGTCCTTTGAAAAAATGTACTTTTTAAGAATATTTTTTTCTATTTCTTGTTCTACTTCTTGTTATGTTATGGCAAAGGGTAACTTCATTTCCAAACGTGAAAATTCAGAGTTAACAATCTTTTAGAGTTTATTGGTATATGAGAAATATGAAAGAGAGTATAATTGTTTTAAGCATGACTATTTAGTTATTTTTCATGTGTGCAGCCCTTGTTATGTTCTATTTGGAAGGAATTAAAAAACCCAATAAGCACTAGACATATGTGTGTGTGTACTACACCTAATATCAGGGTGGAAAACTGAATGCTTGATGAAATCACTCAACCTCTTGTTTTTAGCTGGATGTCTAAAGAACCAAGAAGCCTTATTTATAATAAGCAAAGACTTGGCTTACTAAAATAGGGCAATCTTTAAATAACAGGAGTCTATATCTCTCACAAAATAGAAAAAATAAAACTAAAAATTTATTTTCTTACTCATATTATTCAATGCTTAGAAGGAAGGCAAATAACTGGCTTTTCCCAGCAGTGTGAGTAGGAGGTGAAATGATAAATTCTTCTTCTATTACTAATTATTTACTTTTTAAAAAAGTAACCCTCTTATTTTTAATTATGTGGGATGTGGGATGTCTGGACACAAGATGCATCTTTCTACAACGCTGTCTCAGTGAACTGTGAGGAAGACAAATGGTGCACATACTTGAGGACGGTCTAGTGTTAGGATTAAGTGAATACCAAACACAGTCTGAACTGTAGTTTCTCCCCTGCTCCCCTCTGTCACAGACAATTCAGGTACAAATGGCCTAAAACTGAAATCTCTCAAGAGAAAGAGCCACTGGATTCTGAAATCTGCTGGTCCTGTGCAAAAGCATGTTTGAACCCCAAGCCCTACAAAATGAAATACCATGTGGAATGTCATTTGTTAATTTGTGTACAGAATAACTCTGTTTATTTGTAGGTCCTTAGTAGATGGGTGTTTTATGTTGACTTCTTGAGGCTAAAATTGTTTGAATTTTCTATTCCAACTCTAAGCTACTTTATAGAAGGCTCATTTTTTTCTATGCTATTTGTACATCCATTACCTTCTTTTCTGGTATTAACCAAGTCTTTTATCTTCTGTTAAAAATACATTTAATTGATTATGTTACTACAGTTATCTCAATTTTCCCCCTTTGCTTCCCTCCACTCAATACACCCATTCCCTCCGCAGTCCCCTTACTTAATTCATGTCCATGACATATACATTCTTTGGCTACTCTATTTCCTATATGTTCTTAACATATCCCTGTCTATTCTGTGCCTACCAATTTGTACTTCTTTTTTTTTAGATTTTATTTATTATTTATCTTTAGAGGGGAAGGGAAGGAGAGAGGGAGAGAAATATCAATGTATGGTTGCCTCTCGTGGGTCCCCTGCTGGGAACTGGCCTGCAACCCAGGCATGTGCCCTGACTGGGAATCGAACCACCATCTTTTGGTTCACAGGCCCGCACTCAATCCACTGAGCTACACCAGCCAGGGCTAATCCCTTCATCTTTTCCCCCATCCTCCCTCTTTCCCTCCCAACTGATAACCCTTCAAATGATCTTGATTCTGTTTCCATTCAGCTTGTTTTCTTAGTTTGCTTTTTTTAGATTCGATTGTTAATAGCTTGAATGCATTGCCATTCTAATGTTCACAGTTTTGATATTTTTTAAAAATAAGTCCCTTTAACATTTCACATAATAATGGCTTGGTGATGATGAACTCCTTTAGCTTTACCTTGCCTGGAAAGTACTTTATCTGCCTACCATTATAAATGGTAGCTTTGCTGGACAGAATAATCTAGGTTGTAAGTCCTTGCTCTTCTTTGAATACTTCTTTCAAGTCCCTTCTAGCCTTCAAGGTTTCTTTTGAGAAATCAGCTGACAGCCTTCTGGGAAGTCCTTTGTAGGTAACTATCTACTATTCTCTTGCTGATTTCAAGATTATCTTTTCATCTTTAACCTTTGACATTTTAATTATAATTTATCTTTGTTTTGACCTCTTTGGATCCAACTTGTTTGGGACTCTCTGAGCTTCCTGGACTTATATGTGTATTCCCTTCATCAAATTAAGAAAGTTTTCTTTCATTACTTTTTCAAATAGGTTTTCAATTTCTTGCTCTTTCTCTTCTCCTTCCAGCACCCCTATGATTTGGGTGTTCATGCATTTGAGTTGCTCCAGAAGCTCCTTACCTTATCCTTTTTTTTTTTTTTTGATTCCTTTTTCTCTTGCTGTTCTTTTTTTTTTTTTTTTCTTCTGTGTGTTCCAAATCACTGATTTGATTCTTGGCTTAATCCACTCCACTGTTGGTTCCCTGTAAAATTTTATTTCACTTAGTGTAACCTTCATTTATGCCTGGGTCCTTTTTATTCTATTGAATTATCCAATGAGTTCCTTGAGAATCTTGATAACCAGTATTTTGAATTCTGCATCTGAGATTGCTTATCTCTATTTTGTTTTGTTCTTTTTGTGCACTTTTGTTCTGTTCTTTCATTTGGGCTGTATTTCTTTGTCTCCTCATTTTGGCAACCTCCCTGTGTTTGTATCTAAGCATTAGGTAGACCAACTTTTACTCCCTATGTTAGTAGTATGGCCTGTTGTAGAAAATGAAACCTGTAAGTTAGGTGGGGCAGAGCATTCGGTAATTGCCACAGCAGGGCAACCCATGTGAACCAGGTTGATGGAATCTCTGATATGGGGACACCTCTCTGTGGCTCTGTGGGGGAGGGCTCAGAAAAGGGACAATGCCACTGTCTGGCCTCTAGAGTTTTGTCCAGGAGGAGCTGTCCCTCAGCTCTCGCCTTCATGCCAGACACTTCAGTTTCTCCCTGTATGCCACTAGTGCCCTTCCAGCTGCTGCCTCAGTTCTAGAGCCCAGACAAAGTGAGTCTCTGGGCCATGTCAGGCTCCCTACAGACAACCCTAGTGGAAGGTGAGAGGAAAAGTTCATAGCTAGCAGAGCTGCTGCATTTTCCAGTGGGCAGGAAGCTGTGTGCAGTGAGGATCTCACTGGGCCAGGAAGATCCGAATGGTTGGTAAGAGTATTGTTACCAGATCTCTTAGAGGAAAAAGGAGCAGGCCTTGTGGGTGGGCCAAACTTGAGCCATTTAAATAAAAATCTAAAGTCTCAATGCTTACCAAAAGCAAGCCAGGCCTCCAGACCCTTTTTAGGGCTGTGGATCTCAGTCTTCATTAAGGACCTTTTCTTGGGATTAAATGAAACTTAAACCTGCTAAATAAACACAGGCACAAAAAAAATCATTGGGAATTATTTGGCATCAATCATTGCTTCCCCAGTGTTTCACAACCTGACAGTTTACTTTGGGGAGGGAACCCTGAGCAGTTGGAAACAAAAGAGGGAGAAAAAGAAAGGAAAATGGCAACAGAAAAGCAAATTATTACATTGCAAGCTCAGGAAGAAAATTAAATCAAGGGAAACAGTTATCAACAGAAAGATAAATCCAAAATCAGACAAGAGGTTTTTGTAGGGGAATAAACTGTTTCACTGTACTGATCCCTTTCTGTGGCAAATATTGCCTTGAGTATTTCATTTATTCATTTATACATTCATTCACACCTTCACTTATCTACTCATTCATTCAAAAATATATTCCATGTGCTAGAGATTCAATGGTGAACAAGGCAAAACCCCTGCTAAAGGAAGGAGACAGAAAAGAAACAAGTTAATACATGAGTATATCATGTTGAGAGTGATATAAGCTATGAAGAAAATAAATCCAGTAAAGGGTCAAAGGCTCTTTGAGGTTAACTGGTCAGAGGAGGCCTGTTTGAGCAGGAGGCCCTAGAACTGAGACCTGCAAGTAAGTGCTATCATGGAATGATTCTGGGCAGTGTGTTCCAGAGAAAAGAACAACAGTTGCATAGGACTGTGAGGAACCTCCATCTGGTGTAATCTGAGGGGCAAATAGGAGGTCATTGGACTGACTTGCACATGGAGTACTACCAATGAAAATACAGTGAGTGGAAGCACCTAATGGTCAGGAACGGCAACCTTTCATCTGAAACTAGATTATTGTTTTACTATAGAGCCAAAGAAAGCTGTTTTTTGACTCCTAAAAATCTCAAGTTTTTCACAGATATGTGTGTGTGTGTGTGTGTTTGTTCAATTACAGTTGACCCCATTCCCCCCCCTTTACTCTCCCTCACTCCCTCACCCTACCCATTTCCACCTCCCACATTCAATCCTCTCCCCTACCCCATTGTCTTTGTCCATGTGTCCTTTATACATTCCTCGATGACCCTTGCCTTTCTTTCTCCCATTATCCCCCATCCTCCTCCCCTCTGGTTACTGTCAGTTTTTTCTTCATTTCCATGTCTCTGGTTCCATTTTGCTCACTTGTTTTGTTGATTATGTTCCAATCATAGGTAAGATCATATGGTATTTTTCTTTAACCACCTGGCTTATTTCACTTAGCATAATGCTCTCCAGTTCCACACATGCTGTCGCAAAAGATAGGAGCTCCCTCTTTCTTTGATCCACTCATTTACTGATGGGCACTTGGACTGTTTCCAGCAAGTGGCTATTGTAAATTGTGAACATTGGGGTTCATAGGTTCTTTGAATTAGTGTCTCAGGATTCTTCGGGTATATAATCCCAGCAGTGCATTTGCTGAGTGAAAAGGTAATTCCATTTTTAGTTTTATGAGGAAATTCCATATTGTTTTCCACCGTGGCTGCACTAGTCTGCATTCCTACAACAGTGTACTAGGGTTCCCTTTTCTCCACAACTACACCAGCACTTGTTGTTTGTTGATTTGTTTATGATAGTCATTCTGACAGGTGTGACATTATCTACACAAACCAAGAGGCAGATGCAAGTCCACTGACAAGGAGATGCGAAAGAAATACTGGACTAAGTTATTTCCTGAAAACAATCACAGAGCCTTCCCCATGGGCCTAGGAGAGCTGTCAGCGGGAAAATTATCTTCAGAAAGACTACAGGGCAGTACTCCACTCTCCAATTCAGGTTTTATCTAACTTTGTTGTTGCCATCATAGGTAACCATCTGAGTTCCTCAAGCCCATAGCCCCTGGGCTTCTTCCTCTACCAAGAATGGTTTGTGGTATGTGTCTCCTGAGTCCCTCCAGGTGATTACCATGTATCCTGGGCTGGCAAGTAGCCATTTATGCATGTGGTCCTTTGTCATCTTCCAGTTCTAACAACCTGCAATGCTTAGATTTCTGAAGATTATACCAACCTAAGGGGCAGGTCTGAGTTCCAGAAAATTGTTTGTGCAGATACCCCACTTTTGTGTTCCCATGTAGGACAACTCTGAGACCCTCAGCAGGATAGAACCCCAGTTATTAACAGTTATCATACTGGAGGATGGCAAACCTTCTGTTGGCCTCCTTCCCTTCTCTGTTTCATTTCCTCCCCTCCCTCTTGGGGCTCTTAGCATCAACTCCCAAGTAAATGCTTTGTCCTTATATCGTTTCAGAGTCTGCTTTTAGAGAAACTGAGTATCAGGCATTCCTAAAGTACTAATATTCATTCTTTATGACTTTGAAACTTAGGAGTTATGTCTTCCTGGAATCTTTTCTTGATCTCCTAGCTCCCCTTCCCAGAACAGACATGTCTTGCTCAGGAATCTTTTCAACTGGTTTGCTCAACACATAGAGGATGTTCAATGCTGTCCTTTAACAAATTAAACTGGTAAATCTCTAGATAACTAGCAAATGGAAGGAGTGAGACCTGAGACCACCCCCAGGTCTCCTGCAGAAGCTTCTCTCCATCTCCAGCTGCCCTGGCCCCACCTTCTGACTGGGATCCTTCCTCTAGAGGATATATTGACTAGTGCTCTCTGAGAATAGTCCTATTGACAATTTGGCTCTTCTCAGAAAAGCACAACGAAGCAAACTTTCAGATTTAGGCCAACCTATATTGCTCAATATTAGTTGTTTTACCTGTAAATATCTGTTGAGAGGGAATGTTAAATACCACTAATAGAGATCATTTTCCAAACAACACTAGACACATGGACCCAAGCACATAATTGACAGTGAACTCCAACTTTTAATCATTAAGTCTTGTGTTTCAGGATTTGGCTTTGTCCATGATGAAGATATTTTCACCCCACTCCCCACCCCCAGGGACTTCTACTGGCAAAGAGGCCTCCCCAAGTTTAAATTATCCAAGCAATGCAGCACTAAGTCACATTTCTACAGTCTAAAGAACAAAAGTACTTAAAATTGATCTTCATTGTTCTAACTTGAAATTATTTCACCTGCAAACAAAGAAGATTAATTTCTTGGTCTGAACCAAAGTAAATGAACCAAAGTTCATCATATTGTAAGGTAAATGTATCTCTTGAAAATATGTACTAGTTCAATGTTAGCAAAGAGCTGATAAGGCATTTAGAGATTCATTAGTTATTTTCAGAAGAGATCTCTACCAAAAGGTCCACCTACTGAGTAGTGCAAGCATGTTTCCCAGGAACTAAAACTATACAAACACAGATCTTTTTCCTGCAAACAAATCGGAACAAGAAAAAAGTTTCTGCAATAAAAATTTGAGGTGTAATTTCTGGGATCTTTGGAAAAAGAAAGATGTTCTGATGGCCATATTTCTCAAGACCATTGGAAAAGTACTGGTACTGTTAGGCATCTGCTAAATATTGAAGGAAATTCATAACACTCTAGGTGGGGTAAAAATAACTGAAAAAGTCATTTTTCAAATCCTCCCACTGAACAGTGGGACTCTACACTGAGCTTCCCATTTAGATGAAGAGGTGAGATCAAGACAACAGGTGACTAGTGTACCCAGGTTTGCTTCTTTTCTGTGACATATGGATGCATGAAATGAGACACCAGTGTTCTGAGGCAGACTGAATGGGCTGGTAAATTTTTTTTCTTTAACCTCATCATGCTACTTCAGACAAACTTCAATAGTGGAGCTGATGACTGAAGTCACAACACTTATGAGTACACATATCTACACTGTCATGAAGGTTGGGAAACAATCGTCCAAAGACAGGACAGAGAAAAACTGTAAAGGAAGGGAATGGGAATATAGTAGTAGTCCCCATTGTGTGACACAGGGTCCAAGAGAAAGCTGTAGACTGTTGCAAATGAAAATTCTAGGCAGGTACTCAGAGAATAGCTATTTTGCACAAAAAGATAGCTCATATTAAAGCCACTGTGTCTACTGTACAATTATATTTACTTTTAACATATTCTGGACATTATTCACATGCTTCATTATTGCCCAGCAAACATTTTATTTTACATAACAAGGGGTTGATTCTTCATTCTGTTCCTACCAAGCATCAGTACTCTTTCAGAATTAGGGAAACTGGCACAGTTACTGAGTCCAAGTCTGAAAGACTTTTCCCTGACAGTTTATAAGAAGGCTAACAAAACTTGGGCTCTTTCCCATCTGATTCCATGTGTCTTTTTAGTCAATAAAGCACTGAACCAAACTCAAGTTTGGTATGGCAGAGGGAGAGATTGAGCAGAGCAGTGGTTCTTCTTAATGTTACAAGGACTTCTTCATGTTACATAGCACCAGACTTACTAGCCCCTCTCACTTAAAAATAACCACAATGGAATAAACCCTCCTTTATTTAATAAGTAAACATAATTATAAAATTATGACAAGTTTTCTGGAGATCACATCAAAACTAACCTCGAAGAAACTATCACTTGTATGGCATTTTTAAAAAGTATCCACAGTTATATATAAACATTATAAAAATACCTCTGACTTTCATAGCAGCAACCCAATAATATAACTTCAGCACAATAGTTAACCCCAAATAATATAACACAACAGATTGAATGCACAAGCAGATATAAGAATCCAGGTGTCTTTATTAAGACAGACATTAAGGAACTCTACAAAAAAGTGGAAAATGCCACTCTTCTCCCTAAATGTTTTTGTTTAGAAATATATAGTATTTTTTAGTGTTACCCATGTTAACATTTCCTGGACAAATTATAGTTATTTCAAGATAAAGTAATAAATAATTGTATTATTTATATTTTCTCAGTTTCAAGTTCTAATATACTAAATATCACCATCAGTAGATGTAGCCCACATAAATAAAAGTTTTTGGGGGACTTCAATAATTTTAAGGTTGCAAAAAGTATCAAAGACTAAAGAGTTTCAGAACTACTGATATCTAAATTGTCACCCACCTTAGCTTTATAATGAAAGGTAGAGCCTTTGGTCTACCAAGTTTTGTCAGTTTCAACCAGAGAAAAGTCAAAATCTTGAAGGAACCTCTGAGGATTTTACACTCCAGTCTTTTAGTTGAGCTCCAAGCTTAGTCTTTTGACAGAAAGCTCTTCCATGGGTTCAAGCCTGTATAGTGAAACAAAGACTTAATCTCACTAATCCTTCTCCCAATCAGTCCCTCCCCTTTTAAGGAAGGGACTTGTATTATTAAGTGACTGTATAAGGGAGGGGCAGGCATATGTCAGGTCCCAAGAGCATGCTTCCTGTGCGGTCTGTGTTCTCACACAGGATTTCTTTAACACCTCATATAGATAAGGACTGCCCAAAGGAATAGATGCAAAGTAAGTCACAGTTCCCAGACCTACTTTGCAGGAACTAATGAAGAAATAAAATCATGGCAGAATTTGCCTTTTAGATACTACCTGCATTTCTTTGTATTCCTTGAGGAAAGTGAGTTGGATCTGGCAGCTATGCTAACAAGATGTTCTAAGCACCCCACTGTGATTCCCTACAGGGTGGAATACTCCTGTTTACTTACCTACAAGTACTAGAGTGATCACACCACTTATTTTCCCACCAGTTCTCAAAGTATTAAGAGATTAGTGCTCTTGATGTATCTTTAATTTCCTCAAATTGCTGCTGCTGTTTCCTGAAGCAAGCAAAAATTTCATGTACATTGTTTTATATAACTAATGTGGACAAAGGGTAGAGGTACTTGAAAGGTCTCTAACTGCAGGAGAGATGCTCAAACTTAGAAATTCCAGAGCAGTTAAAAATTATAAGCTGAAAATACAGCCTTGTCAACAGTGGAAATGACAGCTTGGCTGTTAGAGTTGATCAACTTTGCCAAGACCAAGTACTCTATTCCACACTCTTGGTAATGCCAAGAGCCTGTATCCTTTAGCAAGTTTTACTTCAAATAGTCACCTGGAAAATGGCCAAAAGGGACTATATCAGATTGGGAGCCAAACCTGGTACCCTAGGCTTGTGTCTGGACCAGGAATGAAGCCTACAACCTTTCCATTACTCGAAAGTGCTCCAACCAATTTAGCCACAGCAGTCAGGGCCCTTTGTAGCCTAGTTTGTATCAGGTGAAAAAACATCTTGAACCCTGGCTGATGTGGCTTAGTGGATTGAGTGCTGTCCTGTGAACCAAAATATTGCTGGTTCAATTCCCAGTCAGGGCACATGCCTAAATTGCAGGCCAAGTCCCCAGTTGGGGGCATGTGAGAGACAACTGATGTATCTCTCACATCACTGTCTCTCTCCTTCCCTTCCTCCCTTCCTCCCTTCCTCTCTCTCTAAAAATAAATCCATAAAATATTTTTTAAAAATCTTGAGAGTAATTTGCTGCTTTGATTCTCAACTGAAGTCTGTATATTACTATCTACATGATCTTTTTTTATATTTCAGGTTTGCAAGTTATAAAACATTTAAGTTATAATTAAAATGATACAGATAACTTGCTTACTATAAGGGAAAATAGCAAAACTAAAAAAAAAAAAAAGCATTTCTATTCCTCAGACCACAATGCTTCATCAATCATACCCTTTTTCTTTTTAAAATTAGACATGTGCTCATTTATTCATTCAACAAAATTCAAAGCATCTTCTAAGTAATGGGAATTAAAAATATGAAATATTTCAAAATGCAAGTAATGGGAAATATGGCAGAAAAAAGTCACAATCAATTAATAAATATAAGCTAATGTTATGTGAGGTAGCTATTTTTAATGCACTATCTTTTACAGATAATTTGTAAATTATATTCAGTAACTTGCCCGAAATCACACTTAATATTTCCAATAATGAAAAAAATAGAAATACTTCTCTCCCACTGCCAATCCCCAACTAGATACAGTATGTCATAAACATTAGTTTCTTTCCCTTTTTTTCTGAATTCAGATCCTAGTCATTTTCCTCCAATTTCTATTTCATTCTCTCCTTGGCTGTCACATGGAATTGAGTTTTTTTTTTTTTTTTATGAAATAGACCTGCAGACAACTGTAATTGAAAAACAATCAAAATAATTATTTAAAAATAAAATAAAATAAAAGAAATATTAAAAAAAGAAATAGACCTGCTGACTCAGTCACAGAGAATAAAGATGATAAACAGTTCTGGTTTCAAGTGAGTGCAGCTGACAGATAACTCCCAGCTCCTGGGGACTGTACTTAAAGAGATAACCTGCCTAAGTTGGTTAAGGAGAGATCTATTTCTGTACAGGGAATTGCCATAAATCACAAAAAGATAAAAGCATTTAAAAACAAACATAGGCAACAATTTTTGAGTAATTAAACCTACTTTTGGAAAACAAGAAATTTCTGTGTCAGTCCTTGTCTTTCAAACATTATTCTCCTGTTTAGTTAAGCTATATAAACACCAGGAATCTGAGGTGAGAAAGACTTTTCTTTTTGTACATTATACATAAATGTCTTTAATCTTCCAAGTTAGGAATTTATCAGTTGAGTGTCAATGGGTAAATTTGGAAAAATTCTGAAATGTCTTTTTCTCCAACGAAAATAAATAGAGAAGGAGGATGCAGAGAAGGGTCAGAGGCTCATACCAGAACCACCCCCCACAACAAAAAAGTGTTTTCCTGATACAAGAGAGTAATTGAGAGTCCAGCCAACCTTCGGACAGCTGACCTTTGGGGCCTGGGTGAATGTACCTTGGGTCAGGCAGGAGCGAAGGAACTGTAGTTGAATTGACCAGTTGAAAATTAAAGTTCTTTCCTGGAATTTCAACAGCAACAACCAACCAAACAAACCTGCCACATCACAGGTAAGCCTCCCAGCTATATCCTGGCCTCTTGCTCTGGTTCTCCTTTATTTTTTACCTTTTCTACGATGCCTTGATTTAGGCCAGGTCATAACTTGGACTGGAAGCCAACTTTCCTCTCATTAATGGGCTGTAAAGAACAAGCATGAAGTGCTTCATGAGCTGGATGGAAAACAGAGAGTGTATAGAAACAGAGATCACTGATTCTGGTTTCAGTTCATTCCCTCTTTATCTTTCCTCCTCCCAGTCCCTATCCTATATCTGTAATCCCAGCTCCATGAAAAGATTTCACACACACCACATACACCTAATATGTACTCACATAATACACCCAAAACATACACATCCCATACAGCATACATACATATACATATAACACATATAACATATACATACCACCTATTTTATATTTATCATGCCACATGTACTACCACCACCATCACTATAATATCCTATGTACATACACATACACCACCCTACACATACACATGCCTCACACTCTCCCACATGCATAAACTTATCCAGGACATATACCACCCTATATATATAAACCTCATATACCACACACACATAATGCATATACTATACATCCCATTTATCACACACATAACATATACCACAGGTAATACCACCACATCACTATCACAACCTGTGCACACACACATCACACACATTCACATACACATACCAACACACCATACACCAAGACATACCCACATATACACACCTCATGCAGCACAACATGCCTCCACCTCAGACACCTTCACACAAAATACACATCACTCACCACACACATCCATACACGCATGCTCACCACCCCTAGGCACTCACACCTCTAGGTTCCTCCTGATTGTTCTGAGTGTTTTAGTGATAGTTCTATTGATGGTCACCACACATGGCTTTGTGTTATAGTTATTTCTATTTCTATTTCCTCCCAACTTTTCCTTATTTGGTGCTTAAGCAGTTTCTATGTCTGGTTAATTTTTGTTTCCCACAAAAAACTGCTGTCAAATGTACAGTGGCCTCAGTGAACACTGGATGAATTAAACTTAACACAATAAAATTATAGTTAATTTAACAGGTGGAGGACATAGAATAAATAAATGCACAGCAGTAGGGACTTCACAGGTCATTAGGGAAGGAGAACTGGGCATTTTCCTAACTATTATGGCAAAGACTCATTATCTAACTGACTGCACACCAACTGTGACATAGATCTCAACTTGTAGGAAACAAATATCTGTGCTGGGTCTAGCCACTCAAAGGTCCACTTTGATAAGAGCATTAAAGGACTTGGAAACGGAATTCAGTCATAGGTGGGAGGCTGTTGCTGCTGAGGACTAGACAAGCCAGGCCAAGGGCTTAAATTTCAATTGGAAATCATGGAGGCCACTACAGATCTTGGAGCCAAAGTACAATATAATTGAGCCTGCCCTTTAATAATGGACCACTAGGTATATTTATGTGGAAAAATCTTTAAATTTTGCAAATCAGCCAGGTATGTATTGTCTGCCTCATCAGGAATTCCACACATAGCGTGATGTGCTCACAAATTCACAATTCAGAATTAATTGGTTTGTAGCCCATGCATTTAGGTCACATCACCCAGACACTCCATTTCATGTGGTGAAAAGAAATTAAGTCAATTTTCCCCCACCAGACCCTCGGCTTTCATCTCACAAGCTTGGTGAGCAGTCCCCTGCATATTCAGGATGAATACAACCTTTAAAGGCATTCTCATTATTTCTCAGGGAGATGTCATTAAGCACTGTAAACATGTCCTGAATGAGTCCATGTCAAAAGACTGCAAGGTGTTTATAGAATAAAAACCTATAGCACCAAAGTGAGATAAAACAGTGGAGGGGGGAGAGAAAAAAGCAAAGTGAGACCTAATAAAATGTCTTTGTGATCAAAAAGATGAGCTAAAGTTGTGAACTATAAGGTAAACTTGCTCCCCTAGGAGTTTTGACCACATACAGGAGAACAGGGAAGGCACCAGGTCTAAGTGCCCACTCTCCCTGTTCCCGGGCTCCTGGCAGACATCACTAATCCATCACACACATATTACTCTCTGAATTTACAACTGGCAGGCATCACTAATTGATAACACTCATCTTGCCCTCTGATTCATATCTGGCAGACACTGCTAATCAATCACACCCATCTTGCCAGCTGAATTCATACCAGACCTCAGAATTCTTGGCAATAAAGCAGTTTAGTCAAGCAATTTAAACTGCAGTTGAAATTTACTGTTTCTATTTGTGAAGGGCTCGTGTTACCTTATTTGGAGACCATGATACTGCACTATTACAAAAAGGGTGATTGGCCAAGATGAAATGAGCACACTACCTTAGTTGAACATTGCCTTATTTGTTATTTACTATGCATTCGTGTTTACATTCAAGTTAAGGAGATAAAATACTCAGAGATCTGCACTGGTTTGAATTCATAAGAGTTGACACTATGAGTACACACAAGCCCCAGGACAATGTCTGGATAAAAGGTGCACAGAATTAAAGAGGATCAGTGTGTTCATTTTCAAGGAAGAATAGCAGCATCAAGGCTGTCTTTTGGGGTTCTGCCTTCAGCTCCCAGAAACCCTTGGTCCACCTCATGCAGACAGCATAAGGGCCTGGGGATTTATATTCCCCAGGGAAAGCATTATCCATGGATTGGCAATGTTAAATCACAGCCACCTTGTCTTGGGGTGGGAAAACTCTGAGGCACATGTTAGGCTCCAGTGTCCCCAAAGGTCATGCCAAAGGTACCTTCTTCACCACTTTGAGATCACACAGTTACTTGTCTTTCCCCCTCCTGTCCTGCTTCTCCCCATTTCCTCACCATCACTAGGAATACTTTCTTAATGCATTGTCACTTGCACATGAATTTTCATCTTGGTCACAGAAAGAACTGTAGATAATAAGCTCTTACAGGCATAATGCAGACTTCATCTGTGTTTCTTCACAGGTTCACCAGACCTGCTCATGGGACTCTACTTGACCTCTTCTCCCATGGTATGCCTGGCTAGGTCTGTACCCTGGTGAGCAAAGGGCTGGAACAGCTGGGGCAGATCTAATGGACTGTACAATTGTCCTCCCATTGTGAGGACACACATCATCTGCCTAACCATCAAGGAGCTCCAGGCAGAGTTTGTACCTGAGAACCCTAAGAAAAATGTCACCACATCAGCTGACACAAAAGCACTAAATACTATTCAAAATATTTCCAGGAGTAAGCATAAGTAGAAATTATAGGGGACCACCTGTCTCTGGTAGGAATTTTTGGAAAAAGTTTTAGGTTTATAAAAATATTGTCTGAAGAAAGTACAATATTAAAATGAATTTAACTTTAAAAATTACAGTAGATGTTTTTGTAATTGGCTTCATTTAACCTTAAATGCTAATCACAGTTAGAGTTTGTGAAGCTATTAAGTAATTAAAAAAATAGTTTTAATTATTTTATTTACTGTATTTCACTGATATAATAATTTGTTCTGGTTTTAAGTAAAGGGAGAACTTTTACACTAAGATCGGTATTAGCTCCTTCAAATCAGTAATCTGAGGGCACTATGTTGTATTCAAAATAGGCCAATTGTAAAATTTACCCTAGAGCCTATGTTACTTCTTCAAAAGACCCCAAATTATGGAGCTCTTCATTTGTTTAGAACACTGTTAAAGTCAATCAGAAAACATAGATGAGAGAAATAAGTAAAAGCATCAACAGTCAAAATTACAATGTGACAAAGAGGCAGCAGGATCTGATGTTTTGAAGCTGGTGCTGGGAGGGAATCTGTGTTTCCCAGGAGGACCACACACCAGAGTAAGTGAACATTCAGTAAAACACCAGCATTGAAAGGTTATCATCTACTTGGATTTATACTTGCATTTTGTTATGTTTATTTATTAAACAGTGGTCTCATTCACGGGATATAATTTTCATTTTTTTCCTACACTGGACCTCCACTCCAACTGTGGTCTTAGTCTGCAATACCCCATTCAAGACTTCTCAGAGCCCTCTGCCTGAATTAGTCTTTCACTTGCCCATCTAGAGAGAATGCAGTTCCCCTCCTGTTCTGGTTACTGTTGGAGCGTTAGACAAAAAAACAAACAAACAAAAAAAAAAACCCCTACTTTTCCATCTTTGTTAGCCCCACGGTGTTGCACAGTGTTTTTCTCAGAGTTGAAAGTTGAAACTCTGAGCTGAAAAGACCCACTCCCATATTTTCACATGACAGAATCTAGAGGTTATACAACTTGTCCCTCTCTGCCAGGCAACACTCTGATGCTGAACCACGGTACCTCAACACATGTCATGTAGCATTTACCCCAGACTCTTGTTTTTTTTTTTTTTTAAATTGCAGGGCATGTACAGTAATCACGCATTCTGAAGCCAGCAATTTTTAGTCTCTCTTGAAGTTTTCTGTGCCTTGTTTTCCACCTGGAGCATAGCTCTCTACATCAGAGCTGAAATTCTTCACCTGGAGTCTATTATTTGGGAAATTCTAAAATTGAATGGACTTTTTTTCTTTTCAAGTAGTATGTGTAACTTCCAGTAGATTCTGAAAGGAGTCTATATGCATTTTTTAGTGCTACTGTAACAAATTAGAAGATTAAAACACAACTTTCTTTTCAGATGTTTCTCTAAGTTAAAGGTTCAGCATTGGTCTCATGGGGCTAACATCATGATGTGGTAGAGTTGTTCTCCATTCCAGCATCTAGAGACAGTCTGTATTTCTTGGCTCAAGGTGCTATTCATCTATCTTCAAAGCCAGCAAGGGAGGGGTGAGAGTGGTGTGAGTCCTTCCTCTATATCCATCTTCTGTAGTTAACTCGTTCTCTGAACTCTCCTTTTCTACCTCCCTCTTCCAGTTGTAAGGATCCTTATGATCTCATTGGGTTTCCAGTATGCTTTCCTAAAAAAAAGACCAAAAAGTGTGTAATAAATATCATATGTACTCATTCCTCAATATGTCATCTATGTATTATTTATCAAGTATTTCTTAAGTATCTATGCTATGACAGTGTGCTTAGATGGTAAGATATAATTACAAACAAAAGAGGTGTAAGGTAACAACTATCCTGATTTACCCAAAACAGAGGTTTCCTGAGATGCAGCATTTTCAGCGTTAAATCTGGGACAGTCTAGGTTTAAACTAGGACCATTGGTCACTCTGGTTGTGGTCTCTGCTGTGAGTAGTTTACAACCCAGTGAGAGATATGAACAAAATGTACTTATGAAGTCAAATGGACTTCATAAGTTGTCATGTGTACTTCAAAGGGAAGAGGAAGGGGGCTCAGACAGACATGTAGAGAATGAGTGGTACACCTTCCTCTGTCAGCACCGTTTTGGGATAATATTGACTGAGCTCAAAATGCATGCCAGACACTGTCACACACATGATCTTGTTTAAACCACAGAACAGCCCTATGAAGGAAAAACAATTATTGCCAGAAGTTTGCAGAGGAGGAAATAGAGAAAGAGAAACAACTAGCCTAATGTCACACAACTGCTGTCTTAGAAAGAGACATAAGGGATCATGAGCAAGCAGTTTATTAAGGAAATGCTCCCAGAAGAAGACTGTAGAGAGTTTAGGAAGCAGAATAAGAAAGGGAAAAGAAGACAGCAAGGATGAGATTTCAGGAAAAGTTCCAGAGAGGACACCTTCATCCTAAGTTGTCAGGGGAACTCCAGGGTTTAAGTCAACCCTCAGTTTCCTCTGACAGGTGGTGGAATTTGTTCTCCCACACATTTCGTTGGATGGCTATGAGCTACTGAGGCTATGTAAAACTCCGGGCATTTCTGTCTCTGTTTGTTGAATGGGCAAAGTGCTTGCTGCTCAAAAACTGGCTGCTAAAGAATAGTCACTCTTGTGGGCTGTAGAAGGAGAGACACCGAGGCTGAGAGAAAGAAGGCACCCTAGGTGGTCTATGTAGAGTATGAGCAGCTAGTAAGAGGTAAGGTAGACTGTGAACCCAACCTAGCAAGTTCCAGAGTAAGGTAACTAATATTCTCTTCCATTCCATCTATGTTCATATACTTACATGTTTTCTTAAAACTTAAGATTTCTGAAATTTTTTTCAGAATTTTTCTTTTGCAAAAAGACTTTCTATCCACCGGGACTATTGACACAAATATGAAGATTCAATGTGTTTTGCCATTCAGAATCAACAACCAGTGAGTATTGTGGTTTGTAGGTACATTATTCTTATTTCCCTCTGACACTTGATTTGCTAACAAGACTAATTAGCATGTCACTGAGGAAATTATAAAGAATAAATACAACTATCTGGATCTCAGTGATGTTTCAAATGGTTTTTAGGCACTGTAATCCATCTCAGAATTTTCATACACATACAGATTGTAGTTATGTCAATGTCTGTGTAAATGGGAGACTAGGAGGCAGTATTGTGTCTTTTCAAAATTATCATAGGAGTGGTAACACCTAATTTCAAATATCATAAGGCTCTCTTATTCACTGAAAATGTGATATTTTAGTGTCACCTTGGCTCTTTACTATCTGAAATAACAGATCCTTTATGGACTCCAGATGGAAACCACCACCCCTATGCTTTCCTCCAACTACAGAGATGTACTTTGCTGATAATGTCATTTACTTAAATGAAATCAACATATATAAATGGTGATAGACTGCTGTTTCTGAATTTTGTTCTAGACATATCAAAAAAGAAAAAAAAACTTAATTTAGTCACCCAAAAGTCTGAAAGAAAAAGTGGGTCATCCATATGGTGATTAAGAATCACCAACTCTTTTGTAATTGTATTTATGCGTGACTATGTATGTTTGAAATAAGCCATTCTCAAGCCCAAAGATTACTGTTCAAACCTGTCAAATATTTATGTATTTGTATTACTTAGGACTAGGTTTGGTTGCAATAAATAGAGATACACAGTGGGTGACTGAAACAAGAAAGAAGTTTATTTCTCTGAGACATAAAAATCCCTATTCTGTTTCAGAAATTTCTTGCAGCTCACCAATTAACTATCTCTAATCTATGGCCCTGGTCTTCAAGATCCAAGATGGCAAGCTATATTTTCTTTTCAGGCAGGAGGCTAAATCAACTGTTTTTAAAGGGAGGCTAGCAGTAATACTTCTACTTGTATCTTATTGGTCTGACCTTGGTCACATGGTCAAAGCCAGTCCCAGGAGAGGCTGGGAAATGCCATCTTTTACATGAACAGCCAAAGGCCCTGATACAAAATGAGGATATATTACTGTGAACAAGGAGTGAAGGGATCTCAGAGAATAAAAACAATTATCTACCACAAGTATTTACATTAATTTGTAAAGTTGTCATAAGGCTAATTCCTGTTTTGTTTACCTCTTGCCTTGCTTACTCCTGGATGAGAATTAAATCTGAGGTTAACTCATTGTAATGTTGAACAAAGTCCTTTTGAACATGTGAACTCAATCTGTGGCAAAACTAGGCCTCTCTAGCAGGACTGTATTCTGTAATGAATAATTTTATTGCTCGGGCAAAAAACCTCCTCA
>CM052547.1:53927430-53948684 GCA_028533065.1 Trachops cirrhosus | reverse complement strand
ATTTTATTTATTTATTTTTAGAGAGGGGAAGAGCGGGAGAAGGAGAGAGAGAGAAACATCAATGTGTGGTTGCCTCTCATGTGGTCCCCACTGGGGACCTGGCCTGCAACCCAGGCATGTGCCCTGACTGGGAATCGAACCTGCGATGCTTTGGTTCGCAGCCCGCGCTCAATCCACTGAGCTACGCCAGCCAGGGCCCAAGCCTACCTCTTAAAAAACATTTCCCAATAAACCTGTATACCTCATTCTCCATCTCAGTAGCTGCTTCCTGGGACAGGAATGAATCAAACCAGCTGAAATCCATATTAGATCACTGTCCAGTCATATTTCTTGTACTTATCAGCTTCCTTTGTAGTAAGGTTCTTGGCTTACCCTTCCAGTCAGTAAACATCTCTCTACTTCTAACAGAGCTCTCCTCTCCCATCCTGGGAATTCTTCCAGATACTCCAGGAACCTTCTTTGTGGGAGCAGATATTCAATGGTTCATTATAATCTTTAAAAAGAATGTGCTATAACAAGGAGAAAGGGAATCTGGCTACCTGAGTTCCATCTCGGTTCTGCCCCATCTAGGCAGTGTGATGCTGGCTGAAATGTTCTCCTCTCCAACATGAGGATAACAATTTCTGCTTCACACAGTTATTGAATTATATAAGCTAATTTACATCAAGTTTTCAATACTTTCCTGCCCGTTTCTTGTATACCCCAGGCTAATGTAGAATTTACTTGCCCAAAAGGTCAAGGAAATATTTTGACTTTCTAATTGAACCCTGCAAAGTTCAGAATATCTTCAAAAGAAATATTCAAAACAGCCTCACTGCATTGAGAGCTCTTATTTTTCTGTTGGTGGACAACATTTTCCTCTACTTCACAGCCACTCTACCACAATGTATATCTGTCATAGTTTAGTTTTTGACCTTGTGTGGCTACTCCAGTTGTTGTCAAGTGCTGGATTATTCCTCCACCCTTCATTGCCTCTATTACCAGAAATTCTCAGCTCAGAAAAACATGGAGATTTAATGTGTTCATTCCGAGAACATCATGCAAACCGCTGATGTAAAATCTGCTCAGCTGGGAAAACAAAATAGCAGGTTAAAAAGTAAGTCCTCAAAGTAGGGTCCCTTCACCAGGAGCATTAACATCAGTTGAAACTTGTTACAAATGTAAATTCTGGGGCCTCAGCCTGGGCTTACTGACTCAGGAACTCTGAGAGGCAGACTTTTTTTAAGATTTAATTTATTTTTTTTTATTTTAGTTTATTCAGTACAGTTTCTATCCTTTATTCCCATTCCAGCCCACCCACCCATTCCTCCCCTCCTCTCTCCCCTTTCCAACCACCCTAGTTTGAGAGGCAGACTTAACAATTTATATTTTAACCAGCCCTCAAGAGGAATCCTGTAAATTTTGAGAGTTCATTGCTAGAAGGGAAACAAGAGGGCTTTCCCTGAGAGTCTTGCACTAACATCAAATCCCCGCACCCATATGGAAATGAGTGTTTGGGGGCTTACCTTAACAGAAACATGTTTTCTAATATTGGTCCTATGGCTTTGAAAAAAGAAAACTACATTTTTGTGAAATTTTTAGAATAAATAAATACTTGACATGGCAAATCTTTTCCTAACTGTCCTCAGCATTCCAGAAAAAAAAAAAAAAGTTGTTAAACCTTTAAGCCACATGACCTGGAAATTACTCCAGCTGCTGACAGTGTATCTGACCACACTGCAGGCAATAAAGGGCTAACTGACCTGCCTTTATTTGCTTTCTGCTTAAGGCAAACATTTATCAATGGGAGTATTGATTAACACCATATAACTTCCCTTCTCACACTTTCACAAAGGAAACAGGCTCCCTTGGGTATTCAAACCTTTGGGGGGCTCAAGAGATGCCAAGTGCTCACAGCTACGAAGCTCTGTGAGCTTCAAGAAGGTATAGGACGCCCTCTGCCAGGGAGAGCCCAGTCAGTACTCCAGAGTTGATTTGAGTATTAATGATGCTTTTCCAGTGGGAGCCAGTCAGAGAATAAACTGGTTGTGGCCCAGTTAGATGTGGAGTCCAAAGTAGGATGTATAGGACTTTAGAAAGTGACATTGCTGAAGTGCAGAATATCTGCTAAAAATGTCTACATTACTCATGACCTGGAAAGTAAACTACAAATAAACCTTGTATTTCATTAATTTTTTTGGCTTTGTTTTTTCTTTCTACTTTTGCTAATGATTGGAAAGCAGGGCTAGAGAGACATCAGCAATATTGGCTTGATTACAATTTACAAATGACATTAATGAATAACTATGGTCTATGAGTATTTTAATATTTGAGACTGACTCAGTTCTTATCTGGAAGTGGGTTGAATACAAATTATAAAAAATGGATTGATTCACCACCAACTCTTTCTGATTTTTTGTTTTTGTTAACAACTATTCCTGTAGCTAATACAGTTTTGTGTTTATACAACTGGTTAATTAAATTATCTATATTTTAAAATCGTAATTATGCATCCTGAAAAGGGTATTTTTATTAAACATAGTATAAGTAGTCAATTCATAGTTATGTACTTTGACTACACTAACCTATCATTTTTAATCAAATTATTCTGACAGAAAATTTGTTTCTTATTTTGCTATCTCAGTTCTGGAGAGAACCTTGGAATCTGTCCTTTAAGGGAGCTAATGTCAAAAGGCACGGGGCTGCATGTATACATCTGCGTAGAACTAATAGATGACATTAGGATTATTGGCTGCTATTGTTTCTTCATGTGTTTTCGCAAATAAAAACATAACATCTTAAAGTTTTTTAACTAAAAAATTTAACTGTCATCTTTCTAATAAACTTGGTAAAGGTTTTTTAACTTTTATTTTTAGATAATGAGATAATTATAGATTCACATGCAACTGTAAGAAATTTAAAAACTGTAAGAATCTTATAAAAAGATTCCAAGCTCTCTTTAGCCAATGGTAACACCTTATAAAATTACTGTACAATACCACAACAAGGATACTAACATTTATATAGTCCAGATATAAAACATTTCCATCACCACAAGGATTCTCCATGTTGTCCAATTACAGCAAAACCCATGTATTTCCCATCTTGCCTTCTTTTTAACCCCTGGCAAGAAATGACAAATTTGTTCTCCACTTCTATAATTTTGTAATTTCAAGAATATTTTATAAATGGAATCTCATACTATGAAATCTTAGGAAAGTGAATTTTCCCTTCAATGTAATTCTCTGAAATTCATCCAGATTATTGCATGTATCAATATTTTGCTCCTTTTTATTGCTGAGTAGTGTTTCAATGTATGGATGTACCACATTTTATTTAACAATTCACTCATTAAGGACATCAGGATTGTTTCAGGTTTGGATGTTATGAGTAAAGCTGCCATAAATATCTGTGCATAAATTTTTGTGTGAACATAAGTTTTAATTTTTCTAGAATAAATGTCCAAGAGTGTAATTGCTGGGTCATATGGTAGTAGCATGTTTTGTTTTTAAAGAAATTACTGAATTGTTTTCCAGAGTGGCTGTCACATTTTCTGTCCCTTCCAGAAATTTTAAAACAATTCTGTTTCTGTACATATTGGCCAGTATTTGGCATTGTCACTATTCTTCACTGTGGTTTAAATTTGCATTTCTCTAATGACTAATGATTTCCCTAATTTTAAATTTATTTTCATGTGCTTTTTTGTAATCTGTATATCCTCTTTCATAAACTGACTCTTCATGCACATTTTTAAATAAGATTGTTTTTTACTGTTGAGTTTTGAAAGTTCTTTACATATTTTATATAATAGTCTTTGAATGAGTGGTTTGCAATTATTTCTACCAATCTGTAGTTTGTTGTCTCATCCTCTTAATGGGGTCTTTCACCAAAAATAAAGTTTTTTTTATTTTTTATTTTGAAGAAGTCCTACTTGTTTATTCTTTCCTTTATGCCCCTTGCTCTAGGGGACATATAAGTGAAAATATACCTGGGTGGAATATTGGAGATTTTCCTGCCTATGTCCTCCTCTAGGACTTTTATGGTGTCATGATTTATATTTAAATCTTTCATCCCTTGAGTTTATTTTTATGTATGGTATAAGTTGGTGGTCGAGTTTCATTTTTTGGTTGTCCAGATGTCCCAACACCATTTGTTGAAGAGGCTATTTTTACTCCATTTTATGCTTTTTCCCCCTTTGTCAAATATTATTTGACCATATGATTTCACCTATAAGTGGAACCTAATCAATAAAACAAACAAGCAAAGTATAACCAGAGACACTGAATAAAGAACAAACTGACAGTAACCAGAGAAAAGGGAAGAGGGAGATAACCGGAGAAAGAAGGAAAAGAGTTGTCAATAAACATGTATAAAGGACCCATGGACAAAGTCAAAGGGGAAGCACTGAGGGTGGGAACTAGGGGTGGGGAGTGTGGTAGAAGGAAAATGGAGACAACTGAACATAAACAACAATAAAAAAACAATTTAAAAATAGAGAAAAAATAAAGTTTTTAATTTTGACAATGTCCAGTTTATAAATTTTTTTAATGGATCATGCTTTTTGTGTCAAATCTAAGAAGTCTTTGCCTCACCCTGATCTGTGTGGCTCAGTTCATTGGCTGTTATCCTGCAAAGTTCAAGTTGCCAGTTTGATTCCCAGTCAGGGCACATGCCTGGGTTGCAGGTTTGTCCCTGGCTGGTGCATGTACCAGAGGCAACTGATCGATATCTCACACTGATGTCTCTCTCCCTCTCTCTAAAAATAAATAAATAAAATCTCTTTTAAAAATGAAATCTTTGCCTCATCCTAAATCCCTAAAATTTTATCTTATGTTTTCTTCTAAAAATTTTATAGTTTTACATTGACATGTAAACCCACACACAATCAACTTTTGAGTAAATTTTTGTGTAAGGTTCATATTTTGCCTATGGTTATTCACTTACTTCAGTAATGTTTGTTGTAATAAAATGATTCCTCCCACTTTATTTTGCTTTTTCTAAATTGTTTAAACTATTTTAGTCCCTTTGCCTTTCCATATAAATTTTAGAATAATCTTGCTTATATCTGCAAAAGAAGTTTGCTAAAAAATGTATTAAATCTGTATGTGACTTTGGGGAGAATTGACATCTTTATCATGCCAGACCTTCCAATCCATGAACACAGCATGTATTCTCAATTTATTTAGACCTTCATTGGTTTCTTTCATCATCATTACATATTTGTCAGCATACAAGTTCTGTATGTGTTTTGTTAGATTTATACCTAACCATTTCTCTTTTTTAATAATTTTAAATGATATATTTTAATTTTGCTCCCCATGTGTTCATTGCTAGTATATAAAAATAAAAACTAATTTTGTTGTGCTTATCTTGTGTCCAGCAAACTTGTTTTGGGAAAATTTTTGTAGATTCCTTGGGCTTTGCAATGTAGATAATTTTATGACCTGTGATGAGAGACAGTTATATTTATTTATTTTTATCTATACACATTTTATTTGCTTTTCTTGTCTTATTGCACACGCTAAAAATTTTACCACTATGCTGAATAAAAGCAAAGTAGAGAAAATGAACATTTTTATCTAATTTCCAGTATTTGACAAAAGCATCCAGCATTTAACCATTAAGTACAATGTTAGATGTAGATTTCTGTAAAAGGTCTCTATCAAGTTGAGGATGTATACAACTATTCTTATTTTCCTAAGAGTCTTAATCAATATGTATATTGAATTTTGTCCAGTATGTTTTCTGTGTAGATTGATATAATCATGTGATTTTTCTTTTGTAGCCTGTTAATATGGTGAATTACATTGATTGATTTAAAAACCTTGACCCAGCCATGCATATCTGAAATAAACCCCATTTGATTATGGTATATAATTATTTTTCTTTTTTTAATTTATTTTATCGAATATGCTATTACAGTTGTCCTATTTTCCACCCTTTATTCCCCTCTGCCCTGCACACACTCTCCCACCCATGTTCCCCCCCTTTAGTTCATGTCCATGGGTCACATATATAAGTTCTTTGGCTTCTACATTTCCTACACTATACTTAAACCCCCCTGTCTATTTTCTAGCTACCATTTAGTCTACTTACTTTCTGTGCCTTTTCCCCCTGTCTCCCCCTCCCACTCCCATGCTGATAACCCTACATGTGATCTCCATTTCTGTGATTCTGTTCCTGTTCTACTTGTTTGCTTAGTTTATCTTTGCTTTTATTTTTGTTTTAGTTGTGGTTGTTAATAGCTATGAGTTTGTTGTTATTTTACTGTCCATATTTTTTATCTTTCTTTTCTTAGATAAATCCCTTTAACATTTCATATAATAAGGGCTTGGTGAAAATGAACTCCTTTAACTTGACTTTATCTGGAAGGCACTTTATTTGCCCTTCCATTCTAAATGAAACCTTTGCTGGGTAGAGTAATCTTGGATGTAGGTCCTTACCTTTCATGACTAGGAATACTTCTTCCCAGCCCCTTCTTGGCTGCAAGGTTTCTTTTGAGAAATCAGCTGACAGTCTTATGGGGACTCCTTTGAGGGTAACTGTCTCCTTTTCTCTTGCTGCTTTTAAGATTCTCTTCTTATCTTTAATCTTGGGTATCCTAATTATGATGTGCCTTGGTGTGTTCCTCCTTGGGTCCAACTTCTTTGGGACTGTCTGAGCTTCCTGGAGTTCCTGAAAGTCTATTTCCTTTGCCAGATAGGGGAAGTTTTCCTTCATTATTTTTTCAAATAAATTTTCAATTTCTTGCTCTTCCCTTTCTCCTTCTGGTACACCTATGATTTGGATGCTGGAACTTTTAAAAGTGTCCTGGAGATTCCTAAGCCTCTCCTAATTTTTTGGAATTCTTGTTTCTTCATTCTTTTCTGGTTGAATGTTTTTTTTCTTTCTTCCTTCTGGTCCACACTGTTGATTTGAGTCTCAGTTTCCTTCCCGTCACTGTTGGTTCCCTGTACATTTTCTTTTATTTCACTTAGCTTAGCCTTCATTTTTTCATCTAATTTGTGACCCTACTCAACCAATTTTGTGAGCATCTTGATAACCAGTGTTTTGAATTGTGCATCTGATAGGTTGGCTATCTGTTCATTGCTTAGTTGTAATTTTTCTGGAGCTTTGATCTGTTCTTTCATTTGGGTCATTTTTTTGTCTCGGCATGCCTGTTACATAGTAAGGGACAGAGCCTTAGGTTTTCACCAGGGCAACCCACGTCCCTGGGTATTGATGCCGTATGTGGCAGAAGGGTCTGAGAGGGAACAATGGCACTTATTCTGCTCTTTGTTGGATTTCAGTCACTTCCCTGCGCTACCCACAATCAAATTGGGCCCTTCTGGTGCTGATTCCCAGGTGGGTGGGCTTATGTACATTCTAGGACCCTGTGGGTCTCCAACAAACTCTCCCTTGAGGCTGGGAGTTTCTCCCAGTGCCACCTCAACTCCCACAGGTGTTTTCAATCAGAGGTTTGAGGATTTATTTCTCCCAGCTGGAACCCTAGGTTGCATAGTCTGTCTTGCTCCCCAGTTATTCCTCCTGGTTTATGTACACGCAAATGTGGGACCACCCACTCCAACAGCCACTGCCTCACCAGGTCTGCCAGCTGCCACCTTGCCAGGAATCCTCTCCACCTAGCTGCCTTTCTCCACTGCTCCTATGGGTCTGGATTAATATTTCTTCTTTAACTTCTTGGTTGTCAGTCTTTCATATAGTTCAATTTTTCTGTCACTTCTGCTTGTTTTTTGTTTTAAAATTGTTGTTGCCCTGGCTGGTGTGGTTCAGTGGATTGAGCGCTGGACTGCAAAGCAAAGGGTCGCTAGTTCAACTCCCAGTCAGGGCACATGCCTGGGTTGCAGGCCAGGTCCCTGGTGGGGGCACGTGAGAGGCAACCGCACATTGATGTTTCTCACCCTTTCTGCTTCCCTTTCCCTTTCTCTAAAAATAAATAAATAAAATATTTTAAAAAATAAAATAAAAAATAAAATTTTTGTTGTCCTTCTTTTGGTAGTGCTAGGAGTCACAGAGTGTCTACCTACAACTCCATCTTGGCCAGAAGTCCAGTAGATAATTATTTTTATATGTTACTCTATTCTATATTTTGTTAAAGTTTTTTTGCCTATATTCATGAGGGATATTTTTCTGTAGTTTTCTCTTTGAAATGTCTTTTTTTTTTTATTTTGATGTCAGGGTAATACTAGCTTCATAAAATGAATTAGGAAGTGTTTTCTCTTTTCTATTTTTTGGAAGAGTTTGTATATAGAATTACTATTAATTCTTCCTCGCATATATATTTAATAGCACTCTCCAGTGAAACCATGTGAGACTAAAGATTTCTTTGCAGGGAATTATTAAATTACAAATTTAATTTTCTTTATATATATGACTACCCAAATTATTCATATTAAGTGAAATTTGGTGGTTTGTATTTTTAAAGAAATTATTCCATTTTGTTTGTCAAATTTATGTATGTCAATTGTAGTTATTTCTTTTTATTTCAAGGTTTTATTTATTTATTTATTATTTTTAAATTTAACTTTATTTTCATTGTTGACCCTATTACAGATGACTTTTTAAATTTAGTCTTTATTGTATTTTTTCCATTACCATTTAGTCCTCTTATATTAGTCTCCCTTCAGCAATTGCCACACTGTTGTCCATGTCCATGAGTCCTTTTTCCTTTTTGCTCCATCCCTCCAACCTCTAACCTCTCCCCCTCCATCTGCGAGCCTGTGCCCATTTTCTATGTTAGTTCAATTTGTTCATTAGATTCTACATATAATTGAAATCATAAGGTATTTGTCTTTCTCTGATTGGCTTATTTCACTTAGCATAATGTTCTCCAGGTCCATCCATACTTGAAAATTGTAAACATAACTTCTTATTTTATGGCTGAGTAGTATTCCATTGTGTAAATATCCCATAGTTGTTTTATTCACTCATCTGCTGATGTACATTTGAGCTGCTTCCAAATCTTGGCAATTGTAAATAATGCTGCAGTGAACAAAGGGGTGCTTATGTTCTTTTGAATTAGTGTTTTGAGTTCCTTTGGATATATTCCCAGAAGTGGGATCACTGGGTCTAAATGTAGGTCCATTTTTAATTTTGTGAGGTATGTCCATACTGCTTTCCATAGTGGCTTAACCAATCTGCATTCCCACCAACAGTGCAAAAGAGTTCCACTTTCTCCACATTCTCATCAGCACTTGCTGTTTGTTGATTTATTGATGATAGCCATTCTGACAAGTGTGAGATGGTATCTCATTATGGTTTTAATTCACATTTCTCTGATAATTAGTGATGTTGAGCATCTTTTCATATGTCTATTGGCCATCTGTATGTCCTCCTTGGAGAAGTGTCTATTCAGGTCCTTTGACCATTTTATTTGAAAGATTTTTATTTATTTATTTTTAGAGAGAGGGGAAGGATAGGAGAAAGAAAGGGAGAGGAACATCAATGTGTGGTTGCCTCTCATGTGCCCCCTACTGGGGACTTGGCCTGCTACCCACGTATGTACTCTGACTGGGAATTGAACCAGTGATCCTTTGGTTCACAGGCTGGCACTCAATCCACTGAATCACACCAGCCAGGGTTCAAGAGGTTTTTTTTCCTAGTGCAGGTCTTTTCTGAGTACAAGTCTTTTACATCCTTCATTAGGCTCATTTCTAGGTATTTTATTCTTTTTGAAGCAATTGTGAATGGGATTGTTTTCTTAATTTCTATTTCTGTTAGTTTGTTGTTGGCATTTAAAAATGCAACTGATTCTGGATATTAATTTTGTATCCTGCTACTTTACTAAATTAATTTATCAGTCCCATTAGTTTCTTGGTAAAATCTTTTGTGTTGTCTATGTACAGTATCATGTCATCTACAAATAAAGACAGTTTTACTTCTTCCTTTCCAATTTGGATGCCTTTATTTTATTCTTCCTGTCTGGCTTCTCTGGCTAGAAGTTTCAGTACTATGTTGAATAAGAGGTAAAAGTAGACATCCCTGTCTTGGTCCTAATCTTAAGGAGAACGCTTATAGTTTGTGCCCGTTGAGTATGATGCTAGCAGTGGGTTTGTCATATATGGCCTTTGTTATTTTTAGGTATGTACCCTCTATTTCGACTTTGCTGAGAGATTTTATCATAAATGAGTACTGGATTTTATCAAATGCTTTTTCTGTATCTATTGATATTATCATGTGGTTTTTATCCTTCATTTTGTTTATGTGGTGAATAACATCTATTGATTTGAAAATGTTGTGCAGACCTTGCATTACCAGAAAAATCCCACTTGATCATGGCATATGATATTTTTTATGTATTGCTGTATTCAGTTTGCTAATATTTTGTTGAGGCTTTTAGAGTCATGTTCATCAGAGATATTTGAGTATGATTTGCTTTCTTTGTGGTGTCTTTATCTGGTTTTGGAAATAGGATAATGGTGGCCTCATTAAATGAGTTTGGGAGCCTTCTCTCCTCCTGAATCTTACTAAATAATTTGAGAAGGAGAGGTGTTAGTGCTTCTCTCTCTGTTTGGTAAAATTCACCTCTGAAGCCATCTGGTTCATGGCCTTTCATTTTTTGGAAGTTTTTTTTTTTTATTACTGCTTTAATTTCACTAGGTTTGATTTGTCTATTCAGATTGTCTGATTCTTTCTGATTTAGATGTGGAAGATTGTATGTTTCTAGGAATTTATTCATTTCATTCAGGTTATCCAGTTTGTTGGCATACAGTTGTTCATAATATTTTCTTACAATCCTTTGTATTTCTTTGGGGTTACTTTTCATTTCTCCTCTATCACTTCTGATTTAATTATTTCAGTCCTTTCTCTTTTTTTCTTGATGAGTCTGGTGAAAGGTTTGTTAATCTTGCTCTAGGATTCATTGATCTTTTGTAATGTGTTTTAGACTCTATTTCATTTTTTTCCTGCTCTGCTCTTTATTATTTCCTTTCTTATATTCACATTGGGTTTTTTTTGCTGTTTCTTTTCAAGTTCCTAAGTGTAAAGTTAGATTATTTATTTGAGCTTTCTTTGTCTTGTTTTGTGTTTTTATGATAGGACTGTAATGCTATGAATTTCCTTCTTAGGATTGCTTCCCCAGTGTACCAGAGATTTTGGATTGTTGTGTCCTCCTTTTCACTTGTTTCAAGGTATCCTTCAATTTCTTCCTTGATATTGTTGTTGACTCATTCATCATTTAAAACAATGTTATTTAGTTTCCATGCCTTTGCATGTTTTTCTTTTTTAGGTATGTTTTATTCATTTTGCTATTACAGTTTTCCCAAATTTTCTCCCTTTATCCCCCCTCCACACCTCAACCCTCCAGCATCCACCCCCCCACTTAGTTCATGCCCATGGGTTGTACATATAAGTTCTTTGAGTTCCCTGATTCCCATACTAATTTTGACCTTTCTCTGTCTACTTAATGCCTACAATTATGCTTCTTCTTCCCTGTACCTTTTACCCCTATTCCTCCCTTCCCCCTCCCCACTGACAACCCTCCATGTAATGTCCATTTCTCTGATTCTGTTCCTGTTCTAGATGTTTGCTTAGTTTTTTGTTTTCATTGTTTTTCTTTCTTTCATTTTTTAGGTTCATTTGTTGATAGTTTTGAGTTTGTTGTCATTTTACTGTTCATATTTTTTATCTTTCTTTTCTTAGATAAGTCCCTTTAACATTTCATATAATAATGGCTTGGTGATGATGACTCCTCTAACCTGACCTTATCTGGGAAGCACTTTATCTGCCCTTCCATTCTAAATGAAAGCTTTGCTGAGTAGAGTAATCTTGGATGTAGGCCCTTGCCTTTCATGACTTCAAATACTTCTTTCTAGCCCCTTCTTGCCTGTAAGGTTTTTTTGAGAAATCAGCTGACAGTCTTATGGGCACTCCTTTGAGGGTAACTCCATCCCTCTTGCTGCTTTTAAGATTCTCTTCTTATCTTTAATCTTGGGTATCTTAATTATGATGTGCCTTGGTGTGTTCTTTCTTGGGTTCAACTTCCTTGGGACTCTTGGGCCTTCCTGGAGTTCCTGAAAGTCTATTTCCTTTGTCAGATAGGGGAAGTTTTCCTTCATTATTCGTTCAAATAAGTTTTCAATTTCTTGCTGTTGTTCTTCTCCTTCTGGCACCCCTATAATTCAGATATTGGAACATTCTGAGTTGTCCAAGATGTTCAAAATTACTCTTCATTTTTTTGAATTATTGTTTCTTCATTCTGTTTCTGTTGGATGATTATTTCTTTCTTTTGTTCCAAATTTTTGATTTGAGTCCTGGTTTCCTTCCTGTCACTGTTGGTTCTCTGAATATTTTGCTTTATTTCATTTTGGGTATCTTTCATTTTTTGACCAGGTTCAATAAGTTCTGTTAGCATTTTGATTGCCAGGGCTTTAAATTCACCATCAGATAGGTTGGCCATCTCCTTATTGCTTAGCTCTTTTTCTGAGGTTTTGCTCTGTTCTTTCATTTTGGCCCTAGTTCTTTGTTCAGAGTCCCTGTTAAGTTGTAAGGCGGTGGGGCCTTAGGTATTCACTCCAGCATGGCAACCCTCCTTGCTGTGCTGTGGTCCTGCTTGTGGGGGATGGATCAGAGAGGGAACAATGCAGCTCCCATACTTGGCTCTAGCCCATTTTTCAACAAACTCTTGTGTGAGACTAGGAGTTTCTTCCACTGTGGCAACTGCCATAGTCCACAGCCAGCTTTGAGTCTCAGTTTCCACTTTAATCAGCCCCTCCCGTGCATCCTGCCACCTCACCGCAGCCAGCTCTGCCAGCACAGTGTGCTGCCTTGCTGAGGCTTCTCTCTGTCAGCTATCTTACCGGTCTGGTTGTTCTGTTTGTTTCTTTTTTTTCCTAATTATTTTATTTTTGTTCAATTACAGTTATCTCAATTTTCCTCCCACCACACCCCCACCCCAGCCAAATCCACCTCCCTCCCTTGCTTCCACCCTCCCCCTTGTTTTCTTCCATGTGTCTTTTGTAGTAGTTTCTGAAAACCCTTCCCCCACTGTCCCCTCCACCCTCCCCTTTGGTTATTGTTGGATTGTTCTTAATTTCAATGTCTCTGATTATATTTTGATTGCTTTTTTCTTTTGTTGATTATGTTCCAGTTAAATGTGATATAATATGGTATTTGTCCCCCACTGCCTGGTTTCACTGTTTGACTCTTTCTTTAATTCCATGGTTGTCAGAGTTCTATGCAGTTTGATTTTCTGGCACTTCTGGTTGTTTATTGATTTTAGATTGGTTGTTATCCTCCTTCTGGTTGTGCACAGAAGTAAAGGGTTTTGACGTACACCTCTGTCTTGGCCAGACTCATATCTCTTTGCATGTTTTTCAGTGTTCTTGTGGTTGATTACTAGTTTCATAGCATTGTGGTCAGAGAAGATGCTTGATATGATTTCAGTCTTCTTAAATTTATTGAGACTTGTTTGTATCCTAACATGCAATATGTCCTAGAAAACATTCCATGCACACTTTATGTATATTCTGCTTTGGGGTGAAATGTTCTAAAAATATCAGTTAAATACATTTGACCTAGTGTGTCATTTAAAGCCACTGTCTCCTTTTTGACTCTCTCTCTCTGAAGATCTATCCACTAAATCAGTGATGTGTTAAAATCCCTGACTATGGCTTATTTTTGTCAATCTCTCCCTTTAGATCCATCAGGATTTGCTTTACACATTTAGGTGCTCCTGTGTTGGGTGTGTAATGTTTACTAAGGTTATATGCTCTTCTTGGATTGTTCCCTTTATCCTTATGCAGTATCCTTCTTTGTCTCTTACTATAGCCTTCATTTTAGTCTATTTTCTTGGATACAATTACCACTACCCCAGCTTTTTTCCTTTTTGATTTGCATTAAATATCATTTCCATCCCTTAACTTTTAGTCTGTATGTGTCTTTCAATCTGAGATGGATCTCTTGGAGGCAGCATATATATGGGTATTTTTTTCTTATCATTTCAGCTACTCTGTCATTTGGTTGGAGCATTTAAGCCATTTACATTTAAGATGATTATTGATAGATACATATGTAATGCCCTTGTATTGTTAGACTGTTTTCCTCTGGTTTTTTCTTTCTCTTTTTCTTCTTCTTGAAGTAAGTCCTTTAACATTTGTTTCAGTACTAGTTTGGTGTTAACAAACTCCTTTAGCCTTCTCTTGTCTGGAAAGCTCCTTATTTCTCCTTTGATTTTAAATCATAGCAATGCTGGGTAAAGGAGCCTTGGTTATAGGCCCTTGCTTTTCATCACTTTGAATATTTCATGCCACTCCCTTCTGGCCTGAAATATTTCTGTTGAGTAATCACATGCCAGTCTAATTGATGCTCCCTTGTAGGTAACTACCTGCTTTTCTCTTGTGGTAGTATTCACTTTTTATCTTTTAGGATTCTCTCCTTGTCTTTAAGCCTTGTCATTTTAGTTATTATGTGTCTCAGTATAAGCTTCTTTGGGTCTAAATCATGTGGGATTCTCTGAGCTTCCTAGATTTGTGTGTCTTTTTCTTTCACCAGACTAAATGAATAGTCAGTCATTATTTCTTCAAATACATTCTTGATCCCTTGCACACCTTCTTCTCCTTCTGGCATTCCCATGATGCAGATGTTGTTATACTTCATGTTGTCTAAAATGTTTCTTAAACTTTCCTCATTTTTTTAATACTTTTTTTTTCTTTTTGCTGCTCTGTCTGGGTGTTTTTTTCCCTATTTTTTCTTTCAAATTACTGATTTGATCCTCTGCTTCATCTAACCTATTGTTTATTCCTTCCAGTGTATTATTTTCTTCAGATAGTGCATTCTTTATTTCTGACTGACCCTTTTTTTATGGTTCCTACGTGTTTTTTCATGCTGTTGAGTATCCTCATAACCATTACTCTAAACTCTCTGATAAATTGCTTGCCTCCATTTCATCTAGTTCTTCTTCTGAAGAATAATCTTGTTCTTTTATTTGGAGTCTATTCTTTTGTCTTTTTATTTTGGCTGCTTCTTTGTACTTCCCTGCCTTAGCTGTAAAACTAATCAATCACCAAATGGCTCTGTTATTAATCTAAGCAATCTGTGGTCAGCAGCCTGACTTAAATTGCACAAGGCAGGGCAGAGTAATTCCTGTGCACAAGGCTGTTGCTTCCCCTCAGGCTGATACCATTTGGAGGGGAGTGCTCTGCCTGAGAAACATGGCTCCTGTAGTATGGGGAATGATTCAGTACAGTGACCCAGGTGGCTGTCCCTTCATTCTTCCTCCTCAGAGCCACCAACCCCAGACTTTCCTCAAGCATCTCCAGTCTACTCTGCCCTCCTTTTGCCAGAGCCCTAGGTAAATGGCTGCAAACAAAATTTTATGTTGGCTCTTTAAGAGTCTCTCTGCATCTCCAGATATCTTTCCATGGTAGACAGAAACACTGTTGCCTTTCCCAGCTGGATGTTATCCAGGTTACTCTCCAACTCTGGTACTATATTCTGGGAAGCCCAGGTTGGGGTTTAGATACCACACTTCTCATGGGGAACCCCCTGGCCACTGAAATATCCCTCTGGAACTTTAGCTGCCACCCATTGAAGCCCAGCCAGCCCTCTTGCACCCCCTCCACACTCCCTATCAGTCTTGTTGTGGTAAGGTGTTTTCTTCTGTCTGTCCTTGGTTATAAGGCTTCTCTCTGGCCAGTGTTCAGTTGGTTATTCGAGATGATTTCTCTACAATTTAGTTGTAATTCCAGATGGGTCCTGGGAGGTGGTTAGTGTAGCCTTTACTTAGTCCTCTGCCATTGTGTATGGTAGTTATTTCTTTATCATCCTTTTACTGTTTATACGGTCTATAGCAGCAGTCCCCAACCTTTTTGGCACCAGGGACCAGTTTTGTGGAAGAAAATATTTTCACAGATGGGGAGGAGGGGGTGGAGAGACAGGAGGTGGACCTCAGGCTGTAATGTGAGCAAAGATGTGCTTGCTCGCCAGCTGCTCACCTCCTGTTGTGCAGTCCTGTTCCTAACAGGTCATGGACTGGTACCAGTCTGAGGCCCAGAGGTCAGGGACCCCTGTTCTACAGTGCTATCACCTGTTTCATTCTTGATATTAGTAATTTGAGCCACTGCTTTCTTTTATTGTCAATCTCACTAGAAATTTATCAGTTTTATTGATCTTTTCAAGGAACCTACTCTTAGTTTTATTGATTTTTCCTTATTGCTTTTTGTTTTAAATTCCATTGATTTACTATTTTTATCAGTTTCTTCCATCTGCTTGCTTTGGACTTATTTTCTCTTCTTTTTCTGGATTTTTAAGGTGGGGGGTTATATTATTGATTTTACACCAACTCTTTGATAATACATATGTTTAATGCTATAAATTTTCCTCTCAGCACTCTTTTAACTCTCTATCACAAATGGTTTATTGAAGTCAATTTTGTTTCTTACTAGAGGCTTGCTATTTATTCCTGTATTATTTAAAAGTGTGTTGTTTAGTTTTCAAGTGCTTGGAATCTTTCCTGTTATTTTTCTGTTACTGACTTTAACTTTTATTCCACTGTGGCCAAAACCACACTCTGTATGATGTTAATTCTTACAAATATTTTTATATTTGTTTTATGGCCCAGAGATGGACAAAATTGGTTTATGTTCCATTACCAGTTGAAAATAACGTACATTCTACTATTGTTTGATAGAACATTCTATAGATGTTAAAGGGACCCTGTGGACTGATGGTGCTCTTCAGTTCTCTCTTTTGTTGGTCACTCTAGCTGAAAGTTTATCTATTCTGTTGACCTTTTCATAGAACCAACTTTGGATTTTGTTTCTTTTTTCTATTTTTTATCTATTCTCTATTTCATTTATCTTCTCTGTAATTCTAGATTTTTTTCCTTCATTCTAATTGCTTTAGAGTTAGTTTGTTATTCTTTAGATTATTGATTTGAGATCTTTCTTCCTTTTAAGTATAAACAAACACTAACAATTTTTAATTTTTTGGCCAAATCATTTAAACTTTAAAGTAAAAAGAAGGATTTTTTTTTTGTACAAATAGCTTTCAACCTGTGACCTGAAATTTTGTATCTCCCTTACAGTGCTGTTTTCTCAAATTATAGAAAACAATCATTTATTTTAATTGCTGAAGTGAATCAGTGAATAATCTCTGTATTTTTCCTAATTAGTTATATATTTGAATAAAATTAGAATTGAAAGAAAGGAAAGTTCCATTTCTGTTGTATTCCACTGAGCTCTGCCTTCTCAATATGGTTGCTCTCCAAATGATGAAATCTCTAGTAAAGTACTAGGTGAAGGTGTCATCTTACTTAGTCTTGGTTTTCCACACTTTTCCACACTCCACATATTTCTCTTGTCTTTTTCTTTCCAGTACTGACATCTGTTATTTGTTAATTTAAAACTTTGTTGATTTATAAATTCACTGGCCCTTTCACTGAACAAGCTTACAATGTTTCTACTGCAAGCAGGTACTGGTATGTGAAGACAAATGAAATAACCTAAAACTTACCCTTGAGAAGCCCATTTTCCATGAGTATCCACTGGTCAGAAACAAATCCCAGGAGCATCTTGCCATTGATGTGTTACTTATTCCTTCACCACAGGAACTATATTTGACTCAAGTTAGCCTGGACTATAGGGAATAATAATAAAAGAAAGTCTCTTACTTTTAAGAAACTAACCAGCACACATCTCTTTAAGTTGTAGAATCCTTCAGAAGAGTCACTTTGAAAGACTAAGCTCTTCTAGTGGTGTTCAAATGGTTTAGGAACTTGTAGTATACCCTGTCAATGCCCTTTCCACATCCACATCCCCTTGACCCACTCCAGGGGTCTCATGACAAAGGATCCAAACATGCATGAGGCTTTCACCCTCTCTTTGCCTGAAGGAATTCTCAGCACAGGAGTGTGGTTAGGTACATGTGGGGCAGGTTGAAATCTCTCAATTACTAACATTATAAAAGTTGCCACTAATCAAACATATCAGGGAGTTAGTGGATCAATATACAGTTTCTCATCCTTGGTAATATGATTCTGAGACATATTCTACAGTTTCCCAGAAGCTTTCTAGTTGATTTTAATCCCAATTGTCCATACTTTATGTTTTAAAATAGCATATATGTATACACACATATTTATGCATGCATATATTATTAACTAGAAAAATATCCCAGTGAATAAATAGATGGAGATTGAGGCATAGAAGGGAGAGGGAGATTATCATTTCTGGGAACTAGATTGGCTGGATTTCAATCCAAGCCCTGAAACTGGCTGTATAACCTTGGGCAAGTTACTTAACCTCTCTGTAAATTAGGGATAATGACAGCATATATCTTATGGTTTATTTGTGAAGATTATACTAGCAAATATATGAAAAATGCTTAGAACAGTGTCTGGCACATAGTAAGCATCACTTAAAGGCTAGTTGTTATTATTTATATATATTGTTTATTTTTGTTATTTTGAAATCTGTGCCATATGTATTATGTATTAAATTTAAAAAAACTTGAAAACTTCAATAGGCAAGTGAGAAAAGTTTTCCGACTAATGAACCAGTAATCATTATTTAAGCCACAATTGCATTTTTCAGTGGGTAGTATAATTTATTTGTATTGGTAACTTTAAAGAATTTAAGGAACACAATTATATCTTTTTATATTGTTAAGTAACACAAAGTGGGAGAAAAGCCTTTGGAAATATACCTATAGCTGATTTTTCAATTCATCCCCTTGATAATATTTCTCTATCCCAGTTTCACAATCATGCTCCTTATAATCATTTATTTAATTGGCTACTAAAGTGTTTTTACTTAACAATGATTCTTATCTTCTAAGTAATGCAGGCAGTAACAGTGCCACCTGTCTGTGAGTACTTGCAAGAGAAAACCAATTAGTTATCAGCTAAAAATAATTAATTATCCACTAAAGTTGTTTGGTGTCATTGAAATTCATACTGGGTGTCTGTACTCAGGGGTAACCAAGTCTTCCTTGCAACTGAGGCCTGTAACTATACCATCTTCATCTAAAAAATTCAAAGCTTAGGAACAATAGGGAAGTATGCAGAATAACACCCCCACAGTCCCCAATAAACACCACTAATAGATTACAGTAGCTTGATCAGGGAGTTTGGGGCTAGAAGCTGATAATGCTAATGTTTATTCTGTGGTCAGCATCAACTGGATGAGAAAAGCTGCACCCCACACATCGCAGCTGTGTTTGAGTTGACATTTGCCAACTCTGAACTGCATTGGAGTAGAAAGACCACACAGGATTGTTGGTTTGTTTCTTTGTTACCGTTAACTAGGAATCCAGTAGAATGCTAAATTTAAATATCAAACATTGGTAATCATGTCACTTGTTTCTTTGGATAAAATGTCTTTCCTACTGTAGTTAATTGCTTGCAAATTAACATACTCTTTGTAGAAATTTATGCTGTCCTTCTCAAATAACTTTGTTTCTTTTTCTATTTATTTCTGGTATTGACTCAAAGGGCTTTTATCACTGCACACTGATAATCTGTGCTTTATGGCTGCTGATGAGATTGGGAACAATTGAAGCAGCATGCAGTAATACACATATATGTTTAAATGAAAATCTGTTTGATGTAGGCCAAGAAGAAATGCATTTAAACTAATAATGGCACTAGAGGAACCTTGACTCTAAACCAGCACTAGGCGAGGTCACCATCTCTTTGAACTACTTGGAAGGTGGTTCCAAGTACCATGGCTGATTGCAGAGTCAGGTCATTCCAGGCTTCAGGGTATGCAATGCCTAGAGGAGTCCACTCTGGCAGACTATAACATCATTACTGCAGCTTGCTGTCTGGATCACTAAAATCATCTCTCTGAGAAGAATAAATTTGCTCTTGCTGGGAGTTAACGACCTGAGAGGTTGTAATCAGTTTACCCAGGCTTTGAGTTTGGTTGCCGCTTGTTAATTGTTACTGCAGGGTTCAAAGAACATGACACCCCATCTCCCTTTCCCATTTTTGCATGGGGGTTTCCTCCCACCTTTTTGCACCTCTTCTAAATAATTAAAAGTGAACACAAAGTGACATGTGATTTGGAAAGTAAGAGCACCAGGAAGCAAAACTGGAAACAAACAAGAGCAGCTAATTTTGCCAGGCATAGCTGTTGCTGGCCACGGTTGTCCCTGACAGCAGGGCTGACTAGGAACCACCTGTGTTTGCTCACTAGCTTTCTCCAATCTGCGAGAAAATGGCCTTAGCTGGTCACATGGCAGCCAGATAGGCCAGGCACCACGAGAATACAAAAGCTGGAGCTTTTAACAGAGTTAATCATTAATGTGTCTTTTCTTTGTCCCATTCAAGAGCACTGATAGGGCTTTGATAGCCCATATTTGCCATTGGGTGACTGCAGACATGGCCAGGTACCAATAAACCCCCGGCTCCTTCACAGTGATAGTGTCCACAGAGCCTGCATCTGGACCTGCACTGCCCTCCACCTGGATCCTGCCCCCTGAACACAACCCCTAGCCCCAGGTTGTGCCCCACCCCATCTGGGTCCTGTTATTAGACACCTACCAGGCTGGGGTCCTGTGTTTTTCTACATATTTCTGCATATTTTCCACCTGGAGTCCAGTAGAACAAGGCTAGAATATGTGTAATTAGGAAAACCCTAACTCTCCCTTTACCATTTCTTATCTTCCCCCCAACCATGAAAAAAAAAAAAGAAGCTAAACTGAATCTGGTTTTTGTTCCTTTTAATGTGGACTGGGAAAAGACTACTTCGGTATAGCAGCAATGCTTAGCTTGAGGAATCATCCATGGCTATATTCTGATGTTTCCATCTCAAGAAAATGAAATGCTGGTGTCCCTGACAGCTATTTTTTTTAAGGGAAACCCCACCTTAACAGCCTTCACAGTAAGTAGCTTGTATGTTAACAGACTGGAGTTAGGGTAAATGGGAACCACATGAAAACCGTCTTGCTACTTGTCCATTCACCTGATTACTGACTGTCTTGCTGCCAGTAATAAGATATCCAAACCTCCCATCTCTGTGCTTTTGCCTTCAACTTTGCTGAAAATGTTCTTTGGGTTTATGCAGCCAACTTCCTACCAGTCCCTTGAAAACATAAGCTACTGTTAAGATACAAGCCATGAATGTCTTATTGTTCTTTAAGAATAATTGAAAGCACCATAAAAATGGAGTAACAATAGCCTCTTTAACATATGGTGTTGGGAGAACTGGACAGCTACATGCAAAAAAAATGAAACTTGAACACCAACTTACACAATACACAAAAATAAATTCAAGGTGGATAAAAGACTTAAATATAAAGTGTGACACCATTAAAGTCATAGAGGAGAACATAGG
>CM052547.1:53844464-53926930 GCA_028533065.1 Trachops cirrhosus | reverse complement strand
CTTGGTGTGTTCCTCCTTGGGTTCAACTTCTTTGGGACTATCTGAGCTTCCTGGACTTCTTGGAAGTCTATTTCCTTTCTCAGATTGGGGAAGTTCTCCTTTATTATTTGTTCAGATAAGTTTTCCACTTGTTGCTCTTCCTCTTCCCCTTCCCCTTCTGGTACCTCTATAATTTGGATATTGGAATGTTTAAAGATGTCCTGGAAGTTCCTAAGCCTCTCCTCATTTTTTTGAATTCTTATTTCTTTAGTCTTTTCTGATTGTATGTTTTTTTCTTCCTCCTGGTCCACTCCGCTGATGTGAGACCCATCTTTCATTCCATCACTATTGGTTCCCTGTGCATTTTCTTCATTTCACTTTTTGTAGCCTTCATTTGTTCATCTAATTTGTGACCAAAATCAACCAATTCTGTGAGCATCCTGATCACCAATGCTTTGAATTGCGCATCTGATAGGTTGGCTATCTCTTGGTGGCTTAAAAGTATTGGCTGTGGGGCTTTGATTTGTTCTGTTTGAGCCATTTTTTTTTGGGGGGGGGCGTCTGATGGAGCCTGTTATGTATGAGGGGTGGAGCCTTAGGTGTTCACCTGGGTGGGGCACCTCAGTCACTGGGTTGTGATGCTGTATGTGGGGGTGAGGCCAGAGAGGGAACAGTGGTGCTTGCTCCACTCTCTCTGGGACTTCAGTCCCTTCTGCAACTTCCCACAAGCAGATTGGGCCCTTCTGGTGCTGGATCCTGGGCAGGTGGGCTTGTGTACATTCTAGGACCCTGTGGGTCTCCCCAAGGAACTCTCCTGTGAGGCTGGGTGATTCTCCCCACTTCTCAACTCCCTCAAGTGTTTTCAATTGGTGCTTTTAGGCTTTATTTCCTGGCCCTTGGTCCCTGGGTTGCGCGGTCTGTGTCGCTGCCTGTTTTCACCTGGTTTATCTGTGTGTGCGAATGTGTGACTGCAGACAGCCAACTGCCTTGCACACCTCACTGGGTCTGCTCGTTGCCTCCCACACCCGGGGTCTGCCACCGGTCCATCAGCTGCCCCTGCATGACTGGGGTCCAACAACTGCAGCCTTCGCCCTGTGTGCCTGCATCTGCCAGCCACTGGTTTTTCTTGCTGGGACCCCTCAACCCTTCTCCATCGGTCTCCAACTCTACCCCTCTTACTGGTCTGGATGAATGGGTGTCAGACTTCCAAACAGTTCATTTCTCTCTGTTCTGGTTAGGTTTTTTTTGTTTCTAAATTTTTGTTGCCCTTAATTTTGGTTGTGTGAGAAGGCACAGTGTGTCTACTTATGCCTCCATCTTGGCCGGAAATCCCACATAAAGTTCTTTAAACTGGTTTCCCTGGGAGGAAGTTGTACATTCCAGTTCCGCAGAGCACACTGGAAGTCAGAATCCTAAATACTTTTAAATTTTATTGTTGTTCAATTACAGTTTTCTGACTTGTCTTCCCACCTTTTCTCCCTCACCCCAGCCATCCCAACATCCCCCCCACCGATTGACACCCACCCTTGGTTTTGTCCATGTGTCCTTTATAATCTTTCCTGAAAACATTTCACACTTTCCTCCCTATTATCCCCTCCTATTTCCCCTTTAGTTACTGTTCATTAGTTCTTAATTTCAATATCTCTGATTTTACTTGCCTGTTTGTTTTGTTGATTAGATTCGAGTTAAAGGAGAAATTATATGGTATTTGTCTTTTACCATGTGGTTTATTTCATTTAGCATAATGCTCTCCAGTTCCATCCATGCTGTCAAAAAGGGTAGGATCTCCTTCTATCTTTCTGCTGCATAGTATTCCATTCTGTAAATATACCCTGTTTTTTTGATCCATTCATCTACTGATGGGCACTTACATTACTTCCAGCACTTGGCTATTGTAAATTGTGCTGCTATGAACATCAGGGTGCATAGGTTCTTTTGGATTGGTGTTTCAGGGTAATTAGGATATAATCCTAGCAGTGGGATTGCCAGGTCAAGGCAGTTCCATTTTTAGTTTTCTGAGGAAATTCCATACTGTTTTCCATAGTGGTTGTACCAGTCTGCAATTCCACCAAAAGTGCACTAGGGTTCCTTATCTCCACAACCTCTCCAACACTTGTTGTTTGTCCCTTTGTTTATGATGGCCATTCTGACCATTGTGAAGTGGTATCTCATTGTGGTTTTAATTTTTATCTCTCTGATGGCTAATGACACTGACTATCTTTTCATATGTCTCTGGACCCTTTGTATGTCCTCCTTGGAGAAGTGTCTGTTCAAGTCTTTTGCCCATTATATAATTGGGTTCTTTGTTTTCCTAGAATGCAGTCATGTGAGTTCTTTATATATTTTGGAGATCAAACCCATGTCCAAGGTATCATTGGCAAATATGTTTTCCCATACAGTAGGTTCTCTTTTCATTTTAATGCTGTTTTCTTTAGACGTGCAGAAGCTTTTTATTTTGATGATATCCCTTTTCTTTACTCTTTCCTTTATGTCCCTTGCTTTAGGGGACATAACAGTGAAAATAATGTTTCATAAAATACCTGAGATTTTCCTACCAATGTTCTCCTAAAGGACTTTTAAGGTGTCATGACTAATATTTAAATCTTTTGTCCACTTTCAATTTGTTTTTATGTACGGTGTAAGCTGGTGATTGAGTTTCATTTTTTTGTTTGTAGCTGTCCAGAGCTGTCCAGATCTCCCATTTGTTGAAAAGGCTGTATTTACTCCATTTTATGCTTTTATCCCCTTCATCAAATACTAATTGACCACAGAGACTTGGTTTTATTCCTGGGCTCTCGATTCTCTTCCATTGATCCATGTGTCTGTTCTTATTCCAGTACCAGGCTCTTTTGATTACAGTGGCCTTGTAATACAGCTTGATATCAAGTATTGTGATCCCTCCTACTTTGTTCTTCCTTCTCAAAATTGCTCTGGCTGTTCAGGGTTATTTATGGTTCCATATAAATTTTTGAAGTGTTTGTTCTTTATCTGTGAAATATGCCATTGGTACTTTAACAGATATTGCATGGAATCTATAAATTGCTGTGGGTGGTATGGACATTTTGATGACGTTAATTCTTCCAGTCCATGAACGTTGTATGTTTCCATTTGTTTGTGTCTTCCTTAATTTCTTTCTTCAGTATTGTGTAGTTTTTGGAGTACAGGTCTTTTACCTACTTGGTTAGGTTTATTCCTAGGTGTTTTATTTTTCTGAATGGTATATCAAATGAGAGTCCCCCCCCCTCATTTCTGCTTCTGATATTTCATTGTTGGTATACAAAAATGCATTTGATTACTGAATATTGACTTTGTGTCCTGCTGTTTGGCTAAATTCATTTATTAGGTTGAGCAATTTTTGGTGTAGTCTATAGGATTTTCTATGTACCCTGCATAGATAACATTCTATATTATCTGCAAAGAATCAAAGTTTTTTTTCCCTCTTTTTCAATTTGGATGCCTTTTATTTCCTTTTCTTCTCTGATTACTGTGGCTTAGGACTTCCTAAGTTGAATAGAAGGACTTCTATGTTGAATAGAAATGGTGAAAGTGGACAACCTTGAGGTGTACCTGATCTTATTGGGAATGATTTTAGGTTTTGCCCATTGAGTATGATGTTGGATGTAGTTCTCCCATGTAAGGCCTTTATTAGGTTGAGGAATGCTCCCTCTATTCCCACTTTTCTCAGTGTTTTAATCATAAATGGGTGCTGTACCTTATCAAATGTTTTTTCTGCATATACTGATATGATCATGTGATTTTTGTCTTTGCTTTTGTTTATGTGATGTATTATATTTATTAATTTGTAAATATCGTACCATACTTGCATCCCTGGGATGAATCCCAATTGGTTATGGTGTATGATCTTTTTCATGTACTATTAGATGCAGTTTGCCAACATTTTTTTTGAGGATTTTAGCATCTGCAATATTGGCCTGAAGTTTTCTTTCTTTATCTATCTTGTTTTGGGATTAGCATATTGCTGGCTTCATAACAAGTTTGGGAGTCTTCTGTCTTATTGGATTTTTTGGAATAGTCTGTGAAGGATAGGGGTTAACTCTTCCTTAAATTTTTTGTAAAATTCTCCCGGGAAACCATCCAGTCCAGGGTGTTAGTGTGTTGGGAATTTTTTGATTACTGCTTCAATTTCGTCCGCTGCTATTGATCTGTTCAGACTTTCTGCATCTTCTTCACTGAGTTTTTGGAGATTATATTTTTCTAGAAATTTTTCCATTTCACCTAGGTTTTCAAATTTCTTTAAAATATCAAAGTTCTTCATAGTAATTTCTTACAATCCTTTGTTTTTTTGTGGTACATCTGTAATCTCTCCTCTTTCATTTCTGATTGTGTTTATTTGGGCTCTCTCTCTCTCTCTCTCTCTCTCTCTTTTTGATGAGCCTGTTTGCAGGCTTGTAGATTTTGTTTATCTTTTCAAAGAACCAGGTCCTGGATTTATTGATCCTTAGAATTATGATTTTAGTCTCTATGTCATTTAATTCTGCTCTCATCTTGGTTATTTCCTTCCTTCTATTTGTTCTGGGCTGTCTTTATTGTTGTTCCTCCAGTTCTTGTAGGTGTTGGTTTAGGTTGTTTATTTGAAATGTTTCTATCTTTTTTGGGTAGGCCTGTATTGCTATGAATTTCCCTCTCAGGACTGCCTTTGCAGTGTGCCATAAGTTTAAGATTACTTTGCGTTTGTTTTCATTTTTTTCCAGACACATTTTGATTTCTTTCTTGATCTCATTCTTGATCCATTCATTGTTTAATACAATGCTATTCAATCTCCATGAGTTTGAGTGTTTTTGAGATTTTCATTGAGGTTGGTTTCTAGTTTCAGTCCCTTGTTGTCAGAGAAAATGCTTGATAGTATTTCAAGTTTCTTGAATTTGTTGAGGCTTGTTTTGTTTCCTATCATGTGGTCTATTTTTGAAAATGTTCCATGCACATTTGAAAAGAATGTGTATTTTGCTTTTTTTTTGTATGAAAGGCTCTATATATATATTATTTAAGTCCATTTTATCTAGGACAGCGTTCAATGCTACAATGCCTTTGTTGATATTTTCTTTGGAAGATTTATCCATTTTTGATAGTGGGGTGTTAAAATCCCATACTATAATTGTGTTGCTGTCAGTATCTTCCTTGAAGTCCTCCAAAATTTTCCTGATATATTTTTGTACTCCTATATTAGATGCATATATGTATTTACAATATGTATGTCTTCTTGATGGATTCTTCCCTTGAGTATTATGAAGTGACCTTCTGGGCTCTCTTTTTGTGGCTCTTTTTTTGAAGCCTACTTGATCCAATATGAGTATTGCTACCCTGCCTTTTTTTCCCCCTGTACATTTGCTTGGAATATTTGTTTCCAGAACTTCGCTTTCAGTCTGTGTTGGTCTTTTGCTCTGAGGTAGGTCTCTTGTAAGCCGCATATGTGTGGGTCATGATTTATTATCCATTCAGTTATAATATGTCTTTTGATCAGAGCATTTAATCCATTTATGTTTAAGGTTATTATTGATAGGTACTTATTCATTGCCATTTTCATACCTGTGTTCCTCTCTCTCTCTCTTTTCCTTCCTTTGCTTAAAGCAGTCCCTTTAGCATCTCTTGCAGAGCTTATTTGGTGAAGGTGTATTCTTTGAGGCTTCCTTTGCCTAGGAAACTCCTTATTTGGCCTTCTATTTTAATTGAGAGCCTTGCTGGATAGAGCAGTCTTGGTTGCAGTCCTTTGTTTTTCATTACTTGCAGTATTCCTTGCCAATCTCTACTGGCTTGGAGTGTTTCCATTGAAAATCAGCTGCTGGTCTCATCAGGGCTCCCTTATATGTTACTTCCTGTTTCTCCCTTGCTGCCTTTAAGATTCTCTCTTTGTGTTGGAATTTTGCCATTTTAATTATGATGTGTCTTGAAGTGGACCTCTTTAGTTTCATCTTGATTGGGACTCTATGTTTCCTGGATTTGTGTGACTTTTTCTCTCATCAAATTAGGGAAGTTTCCCATCATTACTTTTTCAAACAGGTTTTCTAACCTTTGCTGTTCTTCTTCTCCTTCTGGTATCCTTATTATATAAATATTGTTACATTTCATGTCATCCTGCATTTCTCTTAACCCCTCTTCATTCTTTTTGAACCTATTTTCCTTTTCTTGCTCTGTCTGTTTTTTTTTTGTACTTTTTCCTCCAGCTCACTGAATCAATCTTCTGCTCCATCCAGACTGCTTTGTAATACCCTCTTGTGTGTTTTTTATTTCTGAGATTTTATTTTTCATTTCTTCCTGGTTTTTGTTTATAGTTTTTATTTTGTTTTTCGTACTGTTGTAGTTCTCACCCAGTTCCTTGTAGTTGTCTGTGAGTTCCTTGAACATCTTCATAACCATTATTTTGGATTCTATATCTGATAGTTTGCTTACCTCCATTTCATTTAACTCTTTTAGTGGGGAGTATACCATGTCTTTTGATTGAAGGTTCCTTTTTTGTCTCCCTATTTTAGATGAGTCTTTTTGTTTTTTCTGAGCTTCCTCATGTTTTGCTTTGCTAGTTATCTTTGTAGGGTGAACTTCTATGGTAGGAATTCTATTGGGTCACTGGTGTGGTCTCTTTGATGTCCTTGTCTGGATGCTGTAGGTTTTCCCTTTCTTCTTTTTGTGTGGACTATCTTGTCGTACTTGGGTTTTTACCTTTTGGTGGTTCCTTTGTTGGTGATTTCTCTCCTCTGGTGGGTATACTGATGTTTGCAGCAACAAACTATTATTGTATGTGATCAGTGGCAGAGGGTAGTCAAAATAGATTAAGACAGTGGGAGACTATTTTATGGGCTTTAAAGTACCACCAAGTAGAGAAGAGATAGAAGATTCTTTGAATAAGTATACCATTAATCATTGTATTTCACCCAACTAGCCACTTTGTATGAAAGGTGAAAGAGAGATAAAACTGTTGTTAGAGGGGAGGAGGATCGTGAACTGAATCCAGAAAATAGCACTTGTGCAAGGTTAGGTGATGAGATATAATGAGAGTAAAGGATAGAAAGTAGACGTAATGTGTGAGAGAACAGAGTTAACTGCAACAATAATGATGCTCAAGATTAAAGTGAAGTGGGCTAAGATCAGGGAGGGTGCTGTGTAGTATATACAATTGTATGGAATAACAATTTACAATAGTACTGGAACAACAATAATATGACAAGAAATATATGATTTGGATAACTTCAATAGAGAGTACATGAGTAGTGTACTCTCTAGAGTAGTATGTTATTGGAACACAAATGTGATCCAAATGTGAAGTGAAGGAAGGAAAATTAAAATACAATAAAGCGAGAATAAGGAAAACCAGTAAAACAATGCAATTAAAAAGAGAAATAAATGAGGAAAACTAAACATAAGGAAGAGAAATAAAAAATGCTAATAAAATAAAAGTAGTGACAATAATGAAAAATAATAATAATACACATAAAAAATAAAATGCCAATTCCATGGGATAGCAAAGTGACATTTGTCTCAGTTTCTCAATTTGGGGGTTAGGCTTATGCTCCCCCTTTCAATCTATGTCTGGACCTTTCATAACTCCACATCTTATTGTCTCACTTGGGGGAAGAAAAAAACAAAAAAAAAAGAGGGAAGAAAAAAATAAGCTTCCTGTTGACTTTAAACCCATTGAGTGAGTTCTGCTGGTTTTCCTGGATGCCACAGGAAGAGGGGGGCTGGGCTTCACTTTTCTGCCTTCCTATGGTTTTGTGAGGATGGGACCAGGTCTGAGCCACAATATTCACAGTTTCCCAGCCTCCAGCCCAGGTCTTCCATGAGCTGCCAGGTTGAAATCAGCCACTCAGTCTCTGGGGCACAGAGTGAGCCAGGCCTGGGCCCACAGCCCAGATCAGCCACTCAGTCTCTGGGCCTATAGCTCGGGTCAGGCCTGGGCAGGCAGTTCAAATCACCTTCAGGGTGAGTCAGCTGCTGCTCAAGAGTTCTTTACGAAGCAGCTGCCTGCCATTCTTAACAAGCGCACAGTTTTTCACACAGCCCAACTTTCTAACAAGTCTGTAGACTATCCAGGTCAGGGTCTGACATGGCCCAACTCTTCTCCCTTCTCTAGGTGTTGCACACATCCCAATTTCTCTGGTAATAACCTAGCCGGTGTCCATAGTCCCAAGGGATGTATATCACCCCTGTGTGTCTCCCATTTCATCTCTATTCCCCCCAGTAATTTTCAGCATTCAGGTCCCTCCTGGTGCCAGCCTGCCCTCCCTGCTCTGGGAGGGGAGGGAGCTGGTGATCTAACTCTCCTTCCTGTATCTTGCAGCATGTGCTGGGCTGGGGGCCACAGTGGCCTAGGTCCCTACGCAGATCCCAGGGACCTTACCGTTCCAGCAAAATCTCCTCACCATCTGTTTTTCAATGTCCTCTACGCTGTTTGGCCTCCAAACTTCATATAAGCTGGGGTTCCATTGACTGTTCACTTTATGTCTCTGAAGATCAGCTAGGTGTTCCAGCTGGGCACAGAGAGAACTGGTCTCCACTCCCACCTACGTCGCCTCCATCTTCCAAGCAAGATTTTTAAAAGTTTGCTTCAGAAGAAAAAAGAACTCATTCTTTTTGTTGTTGTTTTTGTTGTGTAGTGAGGTAGGAGTGGGATCAGATTGAGGAAATCTCTACTCAAAGCTTTTAGGAAACTAAGGCAGCTATTCAAGTTCCCATTTTGAATTTAACAACCAGCAATTGATTGTCCTGTATCTGCTTGGTGTGATGGCTGGGGAGACAGAGAAACCTAAAAGTTGCCCGTGGTAGAAAGCCACAATGTGCCCTTCACAGGGTACATGGAGTGAGTGATGCTGAGATAAGATGCCGCATGGGGGTATAAACATAGTTCTGAAGGAAGAGGAGGCACTGAGTCCAGGAAAGGAGCCCAAGGCCAAGGGAATGCCAACAGTGGAGGCACAGAATGTGAAGAGGGTCACGACGTATTTGGGGAAGGAAGAGTTTGGTTTTCATAGCTCATACAGGAGAGTGGAAAACCACAAGCTAGGTCTGCATGCTAACTGCAAACCCTGGGTCATGTTAATTGAGGTCAGACTTCATCCTCAGAGCACTGGGCTCTGTCCAGAGACTATTCATACACAATCATTTCTGTTTTAGGAGGCTAGATTTGCTTAGAACTGTTGACCTGGAGAAAGAAGATACCCATTGTGGATAAAAAAAAAAGGGTACTGTAATAAATTATAAATTTCTAACTGTGCTGTGACATGAGCCTCATATCAAGTGCTCTAGCCCACATGTGGCTAGCATCTATCATACTGGTCAGGGCTGATATAGAACATTTCTCTTATCAGAGAAAGTTCTATTGGACAATTTTGTCCTAGACAATGACATTTTACATCATTGAAAACAATATTAAACAAGTGTTTGAAATCACCTCCTCACACCCCATGTTGCCTGCTATTTTTTAATAAGCAGAAATTTAGAAATAGGGAATTCTGGGAAAATTATGGTGTCTGTGCAGCCTCTTTGGCCAGTTTCATCCCCAGGTAACCAATCTCCTTTCTTACCTGGATCTTATATGTGTTATTAGTTTATATGTGTCTTACATGTTTATATGTACACATGAATGTGTGCACTCATGCAATAAAACAGTGTTCTATATCCTGCTGTGTCCTAGGCAGAACTAAACAATTTCCATTAACCAGACTAAAAATTCTCATGATCTCCAGTCAGGAGACTTAACTCACCATGAAAGCAGCACATGTTGAATACACTGATGATCATTCTAGAGTGTCTGCAGATATTGTCTTATTTTTGTTCTGAATATGGCTTACAGCTCATCAATTCTTTTTTAATATATTTTATTGATTATGCTATTACAGTTGTCCCATTTTACCCCCTTTATTCCGTTCCGCCCTGCACATACCCTCCCACCCACGTTCCCCACCTTTAGTTCATGTCCGTGGGTCATATATATATAAGTTCTTTGGCTTCTCCATTTCCTATACTATTCTTAACCTCCCCCTGTCTTCTTAACCTCCCCATGTCTATTTTCTACCTACCATTTATGCTACTCGTTTTCTGTACCTTTTCCCCCTCTCTCCCCACCCACTCCCCCACTGATAACCCTCCAAGTGATCTCCATTTCTGTGATTCTGTTCCTGTTCTAGTTGTTTGCTTAGTTTGTTTTTGTTTTTGTTTTAGGTTCGGTTGTTAATAATTCTGTTTGTTGTCATTTTACTGTTCATGTTTTTTATCTTCTTTTTCTTAGATAAATCCCTTTAACATTTCATATAATAATGGCTTGGTGATGATGAACTCTTTTAACTTGACATTATCTGGGAAGCACTTTATCTGCCCTTCCATTCTAAATTATACCTTTGCTGGATGGAGTAATCTTGGAAGTAGGTCCTTGTCTTTCATGCCTTGGAATACTACTTTCCAGACCCTTCTTGTCTGCAAGGTTTCTTTTGAGAAATCAGCCAATAGTCCTAAGGTCACACTTTTGTGGGTAACTGTCTCCTTTTCTCTTGCTGCTTTTAAGATTCCCTTCTTATCTTTAATCTTGGCTAAGGTAATTATGATGTGTCTTGGTGTATCCCTCCTTGGGTCCAACTTCTTTGGGACTCTCTGGGCTTCCTGAACTTCCTTTGAAATCTATTTCCTTTGCCAGATTGGGGAAGTTCTCCTTTGTTATTTGATCAAACAAGTTTTCAATTTCTTGCTCTTCCTCTTCTTTTTCTGGCACCCCTATGATTTGGATGTAGGAATGTTTAAAGTTGTCCTGGAGGTTCTTAAGCCTCTCTTCATTTTTTTGAATTCTTGTTTCTTTATTCTGTTCTTGAATGTTCCTTTCTTCTGGTCCACACCATTGATTTGAGTCACAGTTTCCTTCCCATCACTGTTGGTTCCCTGTACATTTTCCTTTACTTCACTTAGTATGGCCTTCATTTAATTTGCAGCCATATTCAGAGAATTCTGTGAGCACCTTGATTACCAGTGTTTTGAACTGTACATCTGATAGGTTGACTATCTCTTCATCACTAAGATCTATTTTTTTTTCTGGAATTTTGATCTGTTTTTCCATTTGGGCTTTTTTTTTTTTTTTTTTGTCGTGGCATGGCTGTTACATAGTAAGGGGTGGAGTCTTAGGTGTTCACCAGGGCAGGGCAACCCACATCACTGTGTTGTGACACTATATGTGGGAGAGGAGTCAGAGAGGGAACAGTGCCGCTTGCTCTGTTCTCTGTCAGTTTTCAGTCATGTCTCCCACTACCCACAATCAAATTGGGCCCTTATGATGCTGATTTCCAGGTGGATGGTTTTATGTACATTCTAGGATCCTGTGGTTCTCTCCAATGAACTCTCCTATGAGGCTGGGAGTTTTTCCCAGTGCCGCCCCAACCCCCACAGGTGTTTTCAATCCGAGGTTTGAGGCTTTATTTCCCCCGGATGGAACCCTGGGTTGTGTGGTCTGTTGTACTCCCCAGTTGTTCCTCCCAGTTTATCTGCACAGGAATGTAGGGCTGCCTAGTCCACAATACAGCACCTCGCCTGGTCCTCCAGCCGCTGCCTTGCCACTAGTCCTCTCTGCCCAGCAGCCAAAATGCTTCTTCTTTAAATCCTTGGTTGTTGGACTTCCACACAGATAAATTTTGTGTCAGTTCTGGTGTTTTTTTTGTTTTTAAATTTGTTGTCCTTCTTTTTGTTGTGCGAGGCAGCATCGTGTGACTACCTACACCTCCATCTTAGCCAGAAGTCCCTCAGAAAGTCTATTCTTGATATAACAGTCAAAGAGTATCTTGGAAGAAAGTATCAGAGAGACTGAGAATCCAGATGAGGAGGCTCAGCATGTTGTCTGCCCGACTTGCTCCTGCCCATGGATGGACCCAGCTGGTCAATTCTAAAGTAGGTATGTAGAGCACGACTATGATTTAAAGTAACCTCTGAGAAATTTCTGAAATTATCCTGAAAGGTGACTCTATATTGTATATGTATGCATGCTACTCTTCCTTTTTCTCCTCCAGCACACACAAAAAAAATAGTTATCTCTTCACACAAGCAGCTGGCAAAGGGTTGGTTGGAGATACTGTATTCATTTGTCCAAAACAAGGATCTGAACACTTGGTGCAACAAAATGCTTATGCTAGTAGAAATAGATGGGGATTCAAATCAAGGGAGCAACAGGGTTTTTAATCAGCTCCTCTTGCCCAGTGGGATGGCAGCTGAGCATAAGCATGACCTGCTCTCTGTCTGTTTACCTAAGGAACAGGATTTATGGGCATTAAGTGCACTTATGATATTGTACCACAGCATTACAGTGCCAGCCACCCATGGGTAAATACAATCATCCCCACACCACAACTCCTGCCAAGCCACAGGGAGGGTGATCAGAGGCTGGACTAGTAGAGAGCATTTGCACTGTAGACATAGGTCCTGCCCAGTGAATATTTTCTGCCCCTTGGTCTGCCCCTGTGTCTGCCCCTTACCAGGTGGACAGAGTATCTCTCTCTGACAAAGCAGGCAATGCTATTTACAGTTAAAACTGTATGATGCCCTCTTTCCAATGATAGAAAATAGAAGTGTTACCAAGCTGGAATTGTGGAGACTAAGGAAGTGGCAACAGTGGCAAGCCAAGTGTTCTGGGGACCAGTCGTGTGATGCTGGGCATCTTAGGTGAGGATGCCCAACCAAGCTATTTGATAAAAAGTTTTCTATTCCTGGTAGTGTGGGGGAAGAGAGTGATGGAGAGAACATCAAAGTGGTAGCAAGAGAGTGGTGGTAGCATTGGGGAGAGAGTCTATAGGAAGCTGATGGAGAATGGAATCATTTCTGCACTGATTTATTGCAGACTCTGAGGGACTCCTATCAGAAATGGATGCATAGGGCTGCATTACATTATCCTAATGAACACAAGATTTAAAAAAAAAACAACAGTTTATTGTCTTAATGCTTCACACTTAATGTAAATATAAAGTACCAGTGTTGAAATATTTTGATTTTTCCATATAGATGTTTTTGCTCTGTGGATCAACTACTAAAGACAGCTCAGGTTTAATAATTTTGTTCATATTGCTTTCCTGAGATATGTTTTAGGAGGCAGAAAACATTAGTTTGTATTCTTTTTTATATTCTTATTTTTATAGTCTAGCAATAATTTTAAGGTTCAAATACCATGCATACTCCACTGATTTGGAGCACACTGGAGACCTCACCACATAAAGACAGATTGGGAGCAGGTACAGAATATAGCTTCTTCAGTCCTTTCCTTGACTCTGAGGAAGACTGAGATTGCTGACAGATTTATCTTTAAAAACTATCACTTGCAACTGCTCAGTACTGCAAATCAAACTTTACACAGGCTGTGAAACACGTGAAATTGGTTTTAAAATTTGCTTCCTGAAGTTGACATGACCTGCAATTGTCACCTAAGACCCCAAATTTAACTTTCCATATAATAAAATCTATGTTCATGTGTTAACCATAAATAATCATATTATTTATTCTCTTTGACTTTGTGACACACAAATATTATAAATATAAGCTAAGAGCTAGTATACCAGCTAGTTATTAAACTAATGTAATATCTCCTTTTTGGCCTGTATACATTAAGGGCTTATGCATAACAATTTCTTTAAAACTAGGACCATTTAAAAAAAATTAACTTTGTTTTTCAATTAGAGTTGACATTCAATATTATTTTGTATTAGTTTCAGGTGTAGAGCACATTGGTTAGACAATCATACACTTATAAAGTGATTGGCATGTTATTTTAAGGACCCACCTGGCACCACACATATTTATTACAATATTGTTGACTATATTCCCTTTGCTGTACTTTACACCCTGGTTACTATTTTGTAATTTTCAATTAATATTCCTTAATTACATCATCTTTTTCACCCAACCAACTAACAACACTCTCCTCTAACAATCATCAGTCCCTTTCTGTATTTATGAATCTGTTTACTTTCTTTAGATTCTAATTATATATGAAATCATATAGTATCTGTCTTCTCTGTCTGACTTATTTCAGTTAGGATAATACCCTCTAGGTCCAGGTTGTCTCAAATGGTAAGAATTCTGGAGTTCCGGTCAAGATGGAGGCATAGGTAGAAACCTTTAGCTTCCTCGCACAACCAAAAGGAGGTTAACCACCATTCTAAAATCAGTAAAGAACCAGAAGTGCAAGAAGATCAAACTGCATGGAACTCTGACAACCAAGGAATTAAAGAAACAGTCAACCAGAGTAACCAGACTGGTGTGCTGAGACAAAGAAATAGGGCCCAAGTGAAAGAACAGAGCAAAACTTCAGAAAGAGAGCTAAGTGATAAAGAGATAGCCAATCTATCTGATGGAAAGTTCAAAGCCCTGCAGCTTGGTCGAAAAATGAAAGAGCAAATGAAAGATACCCAAAGTGAAATGCAGCAAAATAATCAGGGAGAAAACAGTGACAGAAAGGAAACCAGGACTCAAATAAAAAATTTGGAACAAAAAGAAGAAACAATCATCCAACAGAAACAGAATGAAGAAACAATAATTCAAAAAAATGAAGAGAAGCTTAGGAACCTCTGGGACAACTTGGAACATTCCAGGATCTGAATTACAAGGTGCCAGAAGGAGAAAAACAAGAGCAAGAAATTGAAAACTTATTTGAATAAATAATGAAGGAAAACTACACAAATTTGGTAAAGGAAATAGACTTTCAGGAAGTCCAGGAAGCCCAGAGAGTCCCAAAGAAGTTGGACCCAAAGAAGAATACACCAAGGCATGTCATCATTAAGTTACCCAAGATTAAAGATAGAGAATCTTAAAAGCAGCAAGAGAAAAGGAGTTACTTACAAAGTGTCCCATAAGACTATTAGCTGATTTCTCAAAAGAAACCTTACAGGCAAGAAGGGTATGGAAGGAAGTATTTGAAGTCATGAAAGGCAAGGACCTAATTTCAAGATTACTTTATTCAGCAAAGCTATAATTCAGAATGGAAGGACAGATAAAGTGCTTCCCAGATAAGATCAAGTAAAAGGAGTTATCATCACCAAGCCATTATTATATGAAATGTTAAAGGGACTTATAAGAAAAGGAAGATCAAAGATATGAACAATAAAATGACAACAGACTCAAAACTATCAACAAATGAACCTAAAAAAATGAAAGAAAGAAAAACAATGAAAATAAAAACTAAGCAAACATCTAGAACAGGAACAGAATCAGAGAAATGGACATTACATGGAGGGTTGTCAGTGGGGAGGGGGAAGGGAGGAATAGGGGTAAAAGGTACAGGGAAGAAGAAGCATAACTGTAGGCACTAAATAGAGAAAGGTCAAAATTAGTATGGGAAACAGGGAACTCAAAGAACTTATATGTACAACCCATGGGCATGAACTAAGTGGTGGGGGGGATGCTGGAGGGTTGGGGGTGCAGGGCAGAAGGGGATAAAGGGGAAAAAGTGAGAAAATTGTAATAGCATAATCAATAAAATATACTTTAAAAATTATTTCTTTTTATGGCCAAGTAATATTCCATTGTATATGTACACCACCACATTTTTATCCACTTGTCTGTTGATGAACACTTAGAATGCTTTCATATCATGGCTATTATAAACAATGCTACAATGATCGTGTAGGTGCACATATTCTTTCAAAATAGTGTTTTGGGTTTCTTCAGATATATACCCATAATTAGATCATTGGATTGTAAAGCAGTTCTGTTTTTAATTTTTTGAGGACTGTCCATAATGTTTTCCATAGTGGCTGCACCAATATGCATTCCAACAAATAGTGTAAGAAAACTCCCTTTTCTACACATCCTCACTAACACTTGTTTGTTGATTTATTGGTAGCCATTCTGACAGATGTGGAGTGATATCTCATTGCGGTTTAATTTGCAATCCTCTGATGATTAGCAACATTAAGCATCTCTGATGCTTCTGTAATCTCTGATGTTCAGTGTCACTCAGAGATGCTCAATGTCATTCTCTAATGAGTGAAAATAGATGTTTTCGTGTGTCTATTGGCCATCTGAATGTCCTGTTTGGAGAAGTGTCTATTCAGGTTCTCTGCACTTTTTTCATGTTTACTTTTTTTTTTTTAGATTTTATTTATTTATTTGTAGAGAGAAGGGGAAGGGGGGAGAAAGAGAGGGGGAAAAACATCAATGTGTGGCTGCCTCTCCCACACACCCCTACTGGGAACCTGGCCTGCTACCCAGGCATGTTCCCTAACTGGGAATCGAATAGGCAAACCTTAGGTTTGCAGGCTAGCACTCAAACTACTCAGTCACACCAGCCAGGACTCTACATTTTTTTTAATCTTCACCCAAGGATATATGTTTATTGATTTTAGAAAGAGGGGATGGAATAAGAAGGGGGGGGAGAGAGAGAGAGAAACATTGGTTGGTTTCCTCCAATATGCACCCCATCCTGGGATCAAACCTGCAGCCTGGGTACATATTCTGACTGAGGATCAGACACAAAATGTTTTTGTGCATGAGACAATGCTCCAACCAACTAGGCCACTCAGTGAGGGCTGCACATTTTTTAATTGGATCATTTGATGTTTTAGTGTTGAGTTGTACGAGTTCTTCATGAATTTTGGATATTAACCCCTTATATATTTATCATGCTGAATATGTTCTCCCATTCAGTAGTTTATTTTTGTTGTTGTTTCGATGGTTTCCTTTGCTGTGTAAAATCCTTTCAGTTTAATGTAGTCCCATTTGTTTATATTTTCTTTTGTTTCCCATACTAGAAGAGACATATCTATCTCTATCTCTATCTCTGTATTTATCTATATCTATGTCTATATCTATCTATATCTATATCATCATTTATATCTATAATCTATATCTCTGAGAGAAATGTCAGCGAAATTACTGCCTATGTTTCCTTCTAGGAGTTTTATGATTTCAAACCTTATATTTACATCTTTAATTCATTTTGAGTTTTTTCTTGTATAAGGTGTGAAAAGGGGGTATAGTTTAATTTATTTGCATCTATCTCTTTAAATTACACAAGACCATTTATTGAATATATAAATTTCTTTTTTATCATTACCTATTGTATGTCCTATGTCACATATTAATTGACCATATCAGTGTGGGTTTAGTTCTGGGCTCCATAATGTGTTCCATTAATCTGTGTGTCTGTTTTTATGCCAGCACAAAGCTGTTTCAATTACTATAGCCTTGTAGTATACACTGATATCAGGTATTGTGGTACTTCCAACTTTGTTCTTCTTTCTCAAGATTTCTGTGTCTTTTCAAGGTTTTTTGTGGTTCCATATAATTTTTTTGATTATTTGTTCAGCTTTTGTGAAACATACACTAGTATTATGATAGGAATCATGTTGAATCCATAGATTGATTTAGGTAGTATGGACAATGTTTATGTTTTCTTTCCATGAATATGGAATATGCTTCCATTTATTTGTATCTTCTTTAATCTTTTTTTCAATGTCTTGAATTTTCTAAGCACAGGTCTTTTACCTTCACAGTTAAATTTATTCCTACTTTTCCTTAAAGCAATTTCAAATGGGACTGTTTTCTTAGTTCCTCATTCTGGTAGTTGATTATCGGTATATAAAAATGCAACTGATTTCTAAATATTTATTTTGTATTCTGCTACTGTACTAAATTCATTTACTTGGTGGAATCTCAAGGCTACTCTTAATGTAGTATCATGTTATCTACACATTACAGCTTGACTTCTTCCTTTCCAATTAGGGTGTCTTTTATTTTTTTCTTTTTTTAATTACTTTATTGTTGTTCAATTACAGTTGTCTGCATTTTCTTTGCACTGCTCCACCCAATGCCAGCCATACCCACCTCCCTCCCTTGCTTCCACGTTCACCCCTGGTTTTGTCCATGTGTCCTTTACAGTTGTTCCTGAAAACCCTTCTCCCCACTGTCCCAACCCCACTCCCCTCTGGCTATTGTTAGATTGTTTTTAACTTCCCTATCTCTGGTTATATTTAGTTTGCTTTTTTCTTTTGTTAATTATGCTCCAGTTAGAGGTGAGATCAAATGGTATTTGTCCCTCAACTCCTGGCTTATTTCACTTAGTATAATGCTCTCCATTTCCACCCATGCTGATACAAGGGTTAGAAGTTCCTTCTTTCTCTCTGTTGTGTAGAATTCCATTGTGTAAATGTACCATAGTTTTTTGATTCACTCATTTGCTGATGGGCACTTAGGTTGCTTCAGCACTTGGCTGTTGTAAACTGGGCTGCTGAGAATATTGGGGTGCATAGGTTTTTTGGATTGGTATTTCAGGGCTCTTAGGGTATAATCCCATTGGTGGAATTGCTGGGTCAAAAGGCAGTTCCATTTTTAGTTTTCTGAGAAAATTCCATATTGTTCTCCATGGTGGCTGCACCAGTCTGCATTCCCACAATCAGTGAACTAGGGTTCCCTTTTCTCCGCATCCTCTCCAACACTTGTTTGTTGCTGTGTTTATGATGGTCATTCTGACCAGTGTGAGGTGGTAACTCATTGTGGTTTTAATTTGCATCTCTCTGATGGCTAGTGATATTGAATATGTTTTCATATGTCTCTGGGCCTCGGAGAATTGTCTATTCAAGAATTTTGCCCATTTTTTTAAATTGGGATTTTTTGTCTTCCTGCAGTGGAGTCGTGTGAGTTCTTTATATGTTTTGGAGATCAAACCATTGTCCGAGGTATCATTGAAAAATACGTTTTCCCATATAGTTGCTTCTCTTTTAATTTTAATGCTGTTTTCTTTAGCCATGAAGAAGCTTTTTAGTTTGATGAGGCCTCATTTGTTTATTCTTTCCTTTATATCCCTTGCTTTAGGGGACATATCCCTTAAGATGTTACTGCATGGAACGTCTGAGATTTCCCTGCCAATGTTTTCCTCTAGGACTTGTATGCTGTCAAAACTTATATTTAAGTCTTTCATCTACCTACTGTTTATTTCTGTGGGTGATGTAAGTTGATGATGGAGTTTCATTTTTTTTACATGTAGCTGTCTAGATCTCTCTACACCATTTCTTGAAGAGGTTATTTTTACTCCATTTTATACTTCTTCCTCCTTTATCAAATATTAATTGACAGTAGAGACTTGGGTTTTTTTCTGGGCTCTCTGTTCTGTTCCATTGGTCTATGCGCCTGTTTTTATGCCAGTAACCAGACTGTTTTGATGACAGTGACCTTGTAATACATTTTGCTATCAGGTGGTGTGATCCCTCCTGCTTTTTTCTTCTTTCTCAAAATAGCTGCAGCTAAGTGGGGTAGTTTTTGATTCCATATAAATTTCTGAAATATTTGTTCTATATCTGTGAAATATGTCATTGGTACTTTAATAAGGATTACTTTGAATCTATAAATCGCTTTGGGTAGTATAGCCATGTTGATGATGTTAATTCTTCCAATTCAGGAGCATAGTACATGCTTCCAATTGTTTGTGTCTTCCTTAATTTCTTTCTTCAGTGTTGTATAGTTTTCTGAGTACAGGTCTTTTACCTCCTTGGTTAGGTTTATTCCTGGGTATTTTATTTTACTTATTGCTATATCAAATGGGATTTTTTCCTGATTTCTGTTTCTGATGTTTCATTGTTGGTATACAAAAATGCCCTTGATTTCCAGATATTGATTTTGTATACAGCTGTTTCATCATATTCATTTATTAACTCGAGTAGGTTTTGGTGGAGTCTATAGGATTTTCTATCTACACTATCATGTCATCTGCAAATAACGACAGTCTTAACTTCCTCCTCCCCAATTTGGATGCCATTTATTTCTTTTTCTTCTCTGATTGCTGTGGCTGGGACTTCCAGTACTACACTGAATATGAGTGATGAAAGCAGGCATCCTTGTCTTGTCCCTAATCTTAATGAGAAAGCTCTAGCTTTTTCTCCATTGAGTATGACATTGGCTGTAGGTCTCTGATATATGGCCTTCATTATATTGAGGAATGCTCCCTCTATTCGCACTTTACTGAGTGTTTTTATCATAAATGGGTGCTGTACATTTTCAAATGATTTTTCCACATATATTGATAGCATCATGTGGTTTTTGTCTTTCATTTTGTTTATGGGTTGTATTATGTTTATAGATTTGTGAATATAGTACCATCCTTGTACCCCTGGGATGAATCACACTTGATCATGGTGTATAATCTTTTTAACATATTTCTGGATGCATTTTGCCAATATTTTATTGAGGATTTTAGTGTCTATGTTCATTCGCAATATTGGCCTGAAGTTTTATTTCTTTGTTATGTCTTTATCTGTTTGGGGGATTAGTATGATTCTGGCTTCATAAAAAGGATTTAGGAGTCTTCCATCTTCTTGAATTTTTTTAAATAATCTGTGGAAGATGGGGGTTAGCTCTCCCTTAGATGCTTTTTAAATTACCCTGTGAAACAATCTGGTCCAGGGCTTTTCTGTGTCAGAAGATTTTTGATTACTACTTCAATTTCATCAGCTGTGATTGGTGTGTTCAGGCTTTCTTCTTCTTCTTCATTCAGTTTTGGAAGATTATATTTTCCTAGGAATTTGTCCATTTCACCTAGGTTTTCAAATTTCTTGGCATAAAGTTCTTCATAGTAATTTCTTACATTCCTTTGTATTTCTCTTGTATCAGCTGTAATCTCTCCTTTTTCATTTCTGATTGTGTTTATTTGGGTCTTCTATCTTTTTCTCTAGATGAGCCTGCTTAAAGGCTTATCAATTTTGTTTATATTTTCAAAGAAATAGCTCCTGGATTCATTGATCCTAATAATTGTGCGTTTGGTCTCTATGTCATTTAATTCTGCTCTGATCTTGGTTATTTCCCTCTGTCTACTTGCTCTGGGGTCTCTTTGTTGTTGCTCCTAGAGTTCATGTAGGCATAGGGTTAGGCTGTTTGTTTGAAATGTTTCTAACTTTTTTGGGTAGGCCTGTATCGCTATGAACTTCCCTGTCAGGACTACCTTCACTTTGTCCCATAAGTTTTGGATTGTTGTGAGTTCATTTTTGTTTGTTTCCAGAAACATTTTGATTTCTTCCCTAATCTCATTCTTGATCCATCATTGTTCAATAGCATGCTATTCAATCCCCATGAGTTTGAGTGTTTGGGTTTTTTTTTTTTCCTTGAGATTGGTTTCTAGTTTCAGTCCCTTAAGGGCAGAGGAAATGTTTGATATGCTATATATATATCATATATATATATAATTATATAATTATATATATATAATTTAGGGGATTGTTCAATGACACAATATCTTTGTTGATATTTAGTTTGGAAGATATGTTCATTTTTGACAGTGTGGTGTTAAAGTCCCCTACTATAATTATGTTGCTGTCAATATCTTACCTGAAGTTCTCCAAGATTTTCTTTTTATATTCGGGTGCTCCTATGTTGGGTGCATATATATTTACAATGTTTATGTTTTCTTGATGGATTCTTTCCTTTAGTATTATGAAGTGACATTCTGAGTCTCTTTTTATGACTCTATTTTGAAGTCTATTTTGTTCAATATGAGTATTGCTACCCCATCTTTTCTTTTTCATGTCCATTTTCTTGGAGTATTTGTTTTTAGCCCTTATCTTTCAGTCTGTGTAGGTCTTTTGTTCTGAGCTGTGTCTCCTGTAGGCAACATATGTGTAGGTCATGTTTTTTTAATCCATTCTGCCATTCTGTGTCTTTTGATTGGGGCATTATATCATTTACATTTAAGGTTATTATCTATAGGTACTCATTCATTGTCATTTTTTCATACCTGTGTTCCTCTCTCTTTCACTGTTTTTCTTACTGTTCTTAAAGCAGTCCCTTTAGCATCTCTTGCAGAGCTTGTTTGGAAGAGATATATTCTTTGAAGCTTCTTTTGTCCAGGAAACATCGAATTTGGCCTTCCATTTTAATTGAGAACATTGCTGGATAAAGCAGTCTTGGTTGCAGGCCTCTGGCTCTCATTACTTGGAATATTTCCTGCCATTCCCTCTTGGCTTGGTGTGTTTCCATTGAAAATCAGCTGCTGGTCTTATCAGGGCTCCCTTGTATGTTACTTCCTGTTTCTCCCTTGCTGCCTTTAAGATTCTCTGTCTTGAAATTTTGCCATTTTAATTATGATGTGTCTTGAGGTGGGCCTCTTTTGGTTCCTCTTAATTGGGACTCTCTGTGTTTCCTGGATTTGTGTGACTTTTCCTGTCATCAAATTACGGAAGTTTTCCATCATTACTTTTTCAAAACAAATTTTCTATCTCTTGCTCTTCTTCTTCATCATCTCATATCCCTATTATATGGATATTATTACATTTCGTGTTATCCTGCATTTCTCTTAATCCCTCTTCATTCTTTCTGAACCTCTTTTCCTTTTTTTGCTCTTTCTCGGTACTTTTTTCTATCTTGTCCTCCAGCTCACTGCTCTGATCCTCTGCTTCATTAAGCCTGCTTTTGATGCCTGTACTGTGTTCTTCAGTTCAGAAATTTTATTCTTCATTGCCTCTTGGCCCTCATTGATAGTTTCTATTTCCTTTTTCCTGTTGATATAGTTTCTATTGAGTTCATTGTAGTTTCCCTGTAATTTTTGGTAAATCTCTGTGAGCTCATTGAGCTCCCTTACAACCATTGCTTTGAACTCAATATCTGATAGTTGAGTTGCCTCTATTTCATGTAGCATTCTTTCTGAGGCTTTCTCCTTTCCTTTCATTTGGGGATTTTTTCTTTGTCTTCGCATTGTTTGTGAGACTCTTTTTGTTAGCCTCTGCTTCTTAGATTGGTCTGTTCTGACTCCCTGGGTTTATGGTGTGAACTTCTATGGTAGAAGAACTGTGAGATTCAGTGGCGCAGTCTCCTTGATCTCCTGAGCTTGCTGGTCTTAGAATGTCATTTATGTTGGCTCTGTGTATGTCTTTGGGTTTTGATTGTTGTTGTATTTCTTTGGTGGGTCATTCTCTCTAGCTTGTTAACTGAGCATCACTCTGTCCACCACCTCTTTTATTCTGTTGTTTAGTTGTGGGCAGGTTTTTCTCACTTGGTTCTTCCATGTTTACAAGATTTTGAGGATTCTCTCTTGCTCTTGTTCAGTTGTTTGTTCTGAGAAATTTTTCCACCTGCTAGTTGTATTTCTAGACAGGTCCTGGGTTGAGGTAGTGTGGCTTCCACTCCCTCCTTCACCTTCTTCTGTTTATATCTGTTGGCAGTTACATTTTGGTGACTTTCCCTTTCCAACAGGTACCCTGGTGTTCACAGCTTCCACCTACTGTTCTTTGTGATCAGTTGGATGGGGAAGGCAAAATGGTTTCAGACAGTGTAGTGTATTCCATGGTATTTCATGTACCAACCCATATAGAAGAGATAGGAGATCCTTGGCTATGTCTAGTGTTTATCATGATATTCCACCCAACTAGCCACTTTTTAGAAAGGTTGGAAAGAAGATAAGACTCTTGTTGGGCAGGAAGGATTGTGAGTTGGATCTAGAAAGCAGTGAGCTTGTCGGAGATGAGATTATGAGGTAAAGTGAGAGTAAAGGATAGAAAATAGGTGTTTTGTGTGAGTGAATGGAGGTAACCACAAGAGTAGTAAAATTCAGGAAACAGTTAAGTGAGCTATGATCTGGGAGGGGTGCTGTATAATATTTACAATTGTATGGAGCAGCAATTATTTACAATCATAATGGAGCAACAATGACATGACAGAATCTATGTGATCTGGATAACAGGAATTTGAAGTATAGGACCTAGAGTAGTGTGCTAGTGGAACACAAGTGCACTGAAATTAAAAATGAACTATGAAAGAGAAAACAAGGGAAACCAGTCAAACAATGCAATTTAATCAGCCAAGTGAAGAAGACTAAACAGAAAGAAGATAAATACAAAAATACTAATAAAATGAAAGATGTAAGAATAATGAAAAAATAATAATACAAATATGCAATGACTTGCAAGTTCTCTGGAGTAGCAAAGTGAAATTTGTCTCACTGTCTCAGCTGTTGGGACGACCCCTCATTGGGTTCATCTCTGGTCTTTTCACAGTTCCACGTTTTATTGTCTCACTTGTGGGAATTTAAAAAAAGGAAGAAGAAAGGAAGAAGAGATAAAAAGGGAAAGAAAGAAAGAAGGAATAAAAGAGAAGGAAAGAGAGGAAGAAGGAGTTAAATGAAAAAGAAATTACTTTAAAAAAATAAAATGAAAAAGGAAAAAGGAAAAAGAAAGCCTCCTGCTGGCTTCAAACTCTCCAAGTCAGTTCTGCTAGTCTTCTTGGCTGCAGCAGGCTTAGGGGGAATTGCTTTTGCTTTTCTCCCTTTCTGAGCATCACTGCACCAGCCTCTAGCCCAGTTCCCCATTAGCCACCAGGCCCCCAGTGCCTCTTTGTGCCCAGCCTAGGCCTTCAGTCCACCAGTTGTACTGTTCCTGAGGTGCATCAATTAGGGGCAATTCACATACCCCCTTCTTGCTCTTTGCTGTCCTAGATGCTAAGGACTCTCAGTGCCCCTTCAGGGTAGTTCAGCACCCCCACTGAGTTAAGTTTTTCTGGGGATTGTTGACTCCCTGAGCACTGCAGTTCTCCTCTGAGGGGCCATCTCTGCCTTCCTTCCAGAGAACCATTTTGGCTCTGCAGGGCAGTCGTGCCACTGTGGCTGCCACTGTGGATGCAGGTGTGCACCTCCTCTGCTGCTTCCCTGGGAGTTGGGTGCAAGGTGCCTCTGCATAGAGGTATCAGGCACAGTCCATTCCAGGCCTGTGAGTTTTGTGGGAGGAGCAGCCACAGGTCCTGCAGGTTTGGGTGCGCACTCTCCCCAGAGCTGTGCATGTGAGTGCAGGTCCTTCTGCACTACCTCAGGAGTGCTGGGTAGCTGGATGCAGAGGAGGACAGAGTGGCTGCTGCAGGAGAATTCCCCAAACAGCCTCAGTGTCTCTTTTTTCACTTTTTCCTTTTGAAAAATTCCTCCTGTTCAAGCCTGATGCTCCATACTAGGGCCTGGCCTCACACAGCCCACCTCTCCACGACCTATTCAGGTCAGTGCCCCTCAGGGCCCAACTCTCAACTCTCCCCAGTCAGTATCCAAAGTTTCCATGGGTGCTCACAGCCCCCATGTGTTTGCCATTTTGTCCTTATTCCCCTCTCTGCAACTTCAAGCAACCCGGTCTCTCCCGGTGCTCTCAAACCTTATTTGACAGGCAAGGGAGCTGTTGACCCAGCTCTCTCCCAAGAACCCTGAGGCAGACCCCATGAGCACCGGACCTGGGGCTGCAACTGCCCTGGTCCCCACACTGGTCCCAGGGACCTTATTGTCCTGATGCTCTCTCCTTACCATCTGATTTTTCAATGTCCTCTACAATTTTTGGTCTCCAATCTTCTTATATGCTGGGGTACTGTTGGCTTTTCACTCTGTTCCTCAGATCGGCTAGGTGTTTCACCCATGTGCACGGGGAAGTGGACTCTGCTTCCACCTATCTGGCTTCCATCTTCCTTCTTACCTATTTTTTTTTCATTGCTGTGACTAAGAATTCCAATATTATGTTAAATAAAAGTGAAAATCTGTCTTGTTCCTGATGTTAAGGAGAATGTGGTTTGTTTTACCACATTGAGTATGATGCTGGCTGTGGTTTTGTCATATATAGTCCGTTTTATGTTGTAGTATATTTCATGTATTCTCAATTTGCTAAGAGCTTTTACCATAAATGGGTGCTGGATGTTGTCAAATACTTTCTGTTCATCTATTCTTATAATCTTTTGATTTTTATTCTTTATTTTGTTTATGTGATATACCATGTTAATTGATTTGAAGATATTACTCCCTCCTTGCATCCCAGGAATAAATTCCACTTGATCATGGTATATGATTTTTTAATGTATTGCTGCTGAATTTGGTTTGCTAATATTTTGTTGAGGATTTTTGCATCTATGTTCATAGAGAATATTGGTCTGTAATTTTTCTTTGTAGTGTCTTTATCTGGTTTTAGAAACAGAATAATGCTGTCCTTGTAAAATGAGCTTGGGATTCCCCTTTTCTCCTGCATTTTTCTTGAGTAGTTTGAGAAGGATAGGTATTAACTCTTTTAATATTTGGGAAAATTCAAATGTGACACATCCAGTCTAAGACTTGTTTTATTTGGGAGATTTTCTTTTTTTTTTATTGCGCCTTTGATTTGATTGGTTGCAATCAGTCTTTTCAGCTTTTCCATTTCTTCTTGATTCAGTCATAGAAGGTTGCATGTTTCTAGGAATTTACCTAATTTTTCCAGATGGTCCAATTTGTTGTTATATAATTGTTTGCAATATATTTTTATGATCTTTGTATTTCTTTCAAATAAGTCATCACTCCCTTTCCCGTTTGATTTTATTTATTTGTGTCTTGTCTCTCTTTTTCTTAATGAATCTGGTTAAAGGTTTATCAACTGTGTTTATCTTTTAAAAAAACAACTATTGCTTTTATTGATTTTTTTAGATTTCATTTCACTTATTTCTACTCTGATCTTTATTATTTTCTTCCTTCTACTTATCTTAGGTCTTATTTGTTGTTCTCTTTTCTAATTCCTTCAGGTTTAAGGTTAGATTGCTTTTTTTATATTTTTCCTGTTTTTTTTTTTTTTTTTTGATGTAGGCTTATACAGCTATGAATTTTCCTCTTAGGACTGCTTTAGGCATGTCCCAGAGATTTGTATTGCTGTGTTTTAATTTCTAGTTGTCTCAAGGTGTCTTTTGACTTCTTCCTTAATCCCATTGTTAATCCATTCTTATGACACATAGTGACATATTATTTATTCACTATGTGTTAGTATGGTTTTAGTCTTTTTTCTTGTAACTGATTTATAATTTAATACTATTGTGGTTAGAGAAGATGCTTGATATGATTCCAATCTTACAAAAATTATTGAAACTTGTTTTGTGGCCTAATATGTTGTCTATCTTACAAAATGTTCTTGGTGCATTTAAAAAGAATATATATTCTGTTGCCTTGGGATGAAATGCTCACAATATATCATTTAAATCACTTAAGGCCACTTTTGGTTTGTTGATTTTCTGTCTGGAAGATCTATCCCGTGATGTCATTGGGTCTTAAAGTTCCTTACTATAACTGTATTACTGTTGATGTCTCCCTTTCTGTCCATCAATATTTGCTTTATATATTTAGGTGCTCTTACATTGGGTGCATAAATATTTAAATTGTTACATCCTCTTGATCCTTTTATCTTTATGTAATGTCCTTCTTTGTTTCTTATGATAGCCTTTGTTTTAAAGTGTATTTTGTATAATATTGCTATCCCAGCTTTTTTTCACTTTTATGTGCATGAAATACTTTTTTCCATGCTTTTATTTTCAGTCTGTGTTTGACTTTCAATAAAAGTGAGTCTGACATATATATGAATCATGTTTCTTATCTAGTTAGCTACTTCATGTCTTTTGGTTGCAGCATTTAATTCATTCACATATAAAGTGGTTATTGATAGGTACAGACTTATTGCTATTTTATTATTCATATTTATGTTCTTTTCTGCCTCTTTTTAAAATTTTCTATTGATATTTGAATACAGTTGTCTCTGTTTTCCCACCACCACTTTCCCCTGCCATGCCCATGCCCACCACCCATCCCCAATCACACCCCACCTTGGTTCCGTCCAATGGGTCCCTCATACATGCTCATTTATGTCCCTTTCCTTTCCTTCTCACATATTTCCCTCTCCCTTACTCTCTGGTTACTGTGTTTGTTGTGGATTTCAATGTCTCTGGCTATATTTGGCTTGCCGGTTTGTTTTGTTAATTAGGTTACACTTATAGGGGAGATCATATGGTATTTGTCTTTCACCACCTGGCTTACTTCACTTAACATAACACTTTCCAGTTCCATCCATGCTGTCATGAAGCATAGAAGCTACTTCTTTCTTTCTGCTGCCTAGTATTCCATTGTGTAAATGTGTCATAGTTTATTGATCCACTCATTTACCAGTGGGCACCTAGTCTGCTTCCAGAACTTGGTTATTGTAAATTGTGTACCTATGCATATTGGAATGCATAGGTCCTTTTGAATTAGAGTTTCAGGATTTCTTTCAGGATTCTTAGGGTATAAACCCAGCAGTGAAATTGTCAGGTCAAAAGGCAATTCCATTTTTATATTCTTGAGCAAATTCCATACTGTTTTCCACAATGGCTGCCCCAGTCTGCGTTCCCACCAACAGTGCACTAGAGTTCCCTCTTCTCCAAACCCCACAAGCACTTGTGTGTTGATTTGTTTCTAATGACCATTCCCACCAGTTTGAAGTGGTATCTCATTGTGGTTTTAATTTCCGGCTTCTCTGATGGCTAGGGATGCTACACATCTTTGTATATATCTCTAGGCTCTCTGTATATCCTCTGTCGAAAAGTGTCTGTTCAAGTCTTTTGCCCATTTTTTTATTTGGATTGTTTGTCTTCCTGGTGAGGAGTCCTGTGAGTTCTTTATATATTTTAGAGCTCAAACCCTTGTCTGAGATATCATTGGCAAATGTTTTCATATACAGTTGGTTCCCTTTTCATTTTACGAATGTTTTCTTGAGCCATGCAGAAGCTTTTTATTTTGATGATGTCCCATTTGTTTAATCTTTCCTTTATATCTCTTGCTTTAGGGGGTATATCAATTAAATATTATTGCATGGAATGTCTGAGATTTTCCTACCTATTTTCTTCTCTAGAACATGTATGGTCTGATGACTTATATTTAAGTCTTTTATCCATCTTGACTTTATTTTTGTGAATGGTATAAGTTGGTGGTCGAGTTTCATTTTATTGCATGTAGCTGTCCAGATCTCCCAATACCATTTGTTGAAGAGGCTATTTTGAATCCATTTTATGTTTCTGCCCCCTTTACAAATATTAATTAACTGTAGAGACTTAGGTTTATTTCTTGGCTCTCTGTTCTGTTTCATTGGTCTATGTTTCTGTTCTTATGGCAGTACCAGACTTTTTTGATTACCGTGGCCTTATAATACAGTTTGATATCAGTGATCCCACCTACTCTGCTCTCCTCAAAATTGCTGTAGGTATTCAGGGTCATTTATGGTTCCATATAAATTTTTGAAGTGTTTGTTCTTTATCTGTGAATTATGGCATTGTTGTTTTAATAGGGATTATGTTGAATCTATAAATTGCTTTGGTCAGTATATACATTTTGATGATGTTAATTCTTCCAATCCATGAAAATGGTATATGCTTTCATTTACTTGTGTCTTCCTCAGTTTTTTTCTTCAGTGTTGTGTAGTTTTCTGAGTATAGGTCTTCTATCTCCTTGTTTAGTTTTAATCTGAGGTATTTTATTTTTCCTGTTGCTATAGCAAATGGGAGTTTTTCCTGATTTCTGATTCTGATATTTCATTGTTGGTGTACAAAAATGCCTTCGATTTCTGAGTATTGACTTTGCATTCCACTGTGTTGTCAAATTCACTGATTAGATTGAGTAGTTTTTTGGTGGAGTTTGCAGAATTTTCTATATACATTATTGTGTCATCTGCAAACAATGACAGTTTTGCTTCCTACTTTCCAATTTGGATGCCTTTTATTTCTCCTTCTTGTCTGATTGCTGTGGCTAGGACTTCCAATACTATGTTGAATAGAAGTGGTGAAAGTGTATATCCTTGTCTTGTTCCTGATCTCAGTGGGAAAGCTTTTATTTTTTGCCTGCTGAATGTGATGTTGGCTATAGGTCTCCCGTATATGGCCTACGTTAGTTTAAGGAATGCTCCTTCCATTTTTACTTTGCTCAGTGTTTGTTTCATAAATAGGTGCTGTACCTTATCAAATGCTTTTCCTGCATCAATTCATATGATCAAGTGTTTTTTTCTTTGCTTTTGCTTAAGTAATGTATTACATTTATTGATTTGTGAATATTGTCCCATCCTAGCATCCCTGGGATGAATCCCACTTGATAATGGGTTATGATCTTTTTAATGTACTGCTGGATGTGGTTTGCCAATCTTATGTTGAGGATTTTAGCGTCTGTGTTCATCAGTGGTATTGGCCTGAAGTTTTCTTTCTTTGTAGTGTCTATATGGTTTTGTGATTAGCTTGATTCTGGCTTCATAAGAAGAGTTTGGGAGTCTTCCCTCTTCTTGGACTTTTGGGAAAGGTCTGTGAAGGATGGCAGTTAGCTCTTCCTTAAGTATGTTGTAAAATTCTCCTGTGATACTGTCCAGTCCAGGGCTTTTGTGTGTTGGGAGGTTTTTAATTGCTATTTTGATTTCATCAGCTGTTATTGGTCTGTTCAGGCTTTCTGCTTCTTGTTCATTGAGTTTTGGAAGATTATATTTTTCTAGAAATTTGTCCATTTCACCTGGGTTTTCAAAATTCTTGGCACATAGTTCCTCATAGTAATTTCTTACAATCCTTTGTATTTCTGCAGTATCAATTGTAATCTCTCCTCTTCCATTTCTGATTGTGTTTATTTGATCTTCTCCCTTTTTTCTTGATGAGCCTGCTTAAAGGCTTGTCATTTTGTTCAACTTTTCAAAGAACCAGCTCCTGGATTCATTGATCCTTAGAATTGTTCTTTTAGTCTCTATATCATTTAATTCTGCTCTGATCTTGGTTATTACCTTCCTTCTACTTGCTCTAGGTTGTCTTTGTTGTTGTTCCTCCAGTTCTTGTAGGTGAAGAGTTAGGTTGTTTATTTGAAAGATTTCTATCTCTTTCAAGTGCACCTGCATTGCTATGAACTCAGTCTCAGGACTGTTTTTGCTGTGTCCCATAAGTTTTGGATTATTTTGAGTTTGTTTTCATTTGTTTCCAGAAACATTTTGATTTCTTCCTTGATCTCATTCTTAACCTGTTCATTGTTTAATAGCATGCTATTTAATCTGCATGAATTTGAGGGTTTTTGAGTTTTGTCCTTGGAGTTGGTTTCTAGTTTCATGCCTTTGTGGTCAGAGAAAATGTTTGATATGATTTCCATTTTCTTGAATTCATAGAGAGTTGTTTTTTGTCCTATCATGTGGTCTGTCTTTGAAAATGTTCCATGTTCTTTTGAAAGGAATGTATATTTTGCTTCTTTGAGATGAAAGGTTCTATATATATATCAGTTAAGTCCATTTGATATTGCACATTGTTCAATATCACAATATCTTTGTTGATATTTTGTTTGGAAGATCTATCCATTTTTGACAGTGAGGTGTTAAAATCCCCTAGTATAAGTGTTTTGCTATCTGTGTCTTTCTTGTAGTCTTCCAAAGTTTTCTTTATGTATTTGGGTGCTTCTTTGTTGGGTGTATACATACTTACAATGTTTGTGTCTTCTTGATAGATTCTTTTCCTTGAGTATTATGAAGTGACCTTCTGGGTCTGTTTTATGGACTTTTGCAGAAGTCTATTTATTCTGATATGAGTATTGCTACCTCCGCTGTTTTTTCCTATCCATTTGCTTGGAATAATTGTTTCCAACCCCTCACTTTCAGTTTATGTAGGTTTTTTGTCCTGAGGTAGGTCTCTTGTAGGTAGCATATGTGTGGGTCATGCTTTCTTATCCATTCAGCTATTCTATGTCTTTTGATTGGAGCATTTAATCCATTTACATTTAAGTTTATTATTTATAGGTACTTAGTCATTGCCATTTCACTCCCTTTGTACCTTAGTTCCTTTCTCACTGTTTTTCTTCCTCTTCTTATAGCAATCCCTTTAGCATATCTTGCAGTGCTGATTTGGTGGAGAAGTATTCTTTTAGCCTTCTTTGGTTTGGGAAGCTCCTTATTTGGCCTTCCCTTTCAATGGAAAACCTTGCTGGATACTGTAGTCTCAGTTGAGGCCTTTGTTTTTCATTACTTGGAATATTTTTCTTAACATTCCTTTCTGTTTCTGTTGAAAAGTCAGCTGCTAGTCTTATCAGGGCTCCCTAGTATGTTACTTCCTGTTTCTCCCTTGCTGACTTTAAGATTCTCTCTTTGTCTTTGAATTTTGCCATTTTAATTATGATGTGTCTTGTGGTGGGCCTCTTTGTGTCCCTCTTGATTGGCACCCTCTCTGTTCCTTGGCCTTATGTGGCTTCTTCTTTCATCAAATTAAAGATGTTTTCCATCATTACTTTTTCAAACAGGTTTTCTATCCCATGCACCTCTTCTTCTCCTTCTGGGACCCCTATTACATGGATATTATTTCATTTAATATTATCGTGGATTTTCCTTAACCTCTTTTCATTCTTTTTCAGTATTATTTCTTTTATTGCTCTTTCTGGGAGTTTTTTTCTACTTTGCCTTCCAGTTCACTGATTGGGTCATCTGCTACACTGAGCATGCTTTTGATTCCTTCTACTGTGTTCTTCAATTCAGAAACTCTATCCTTCATTTCTTCTTGGCACTTTTTGATTGCTTCGTGTCCTTTTAATGCTGGTATAGTTTACAGTAAGTCCTTATAATTTCCCTGTAGTTTCTGGTAGCTCATTGTGAGCTCATTGAACTTCCTGATAATCATTGCTTTGAACTCAATATCTGATAGTTGAGTTGCCTCTATTTCATTTAGCATTCTTTCTGAGGATTCCTCCTTTCCTTTAGATTGGGGGCTGTTTCTCTGTCTTTCCATTGTTTGTGGGGCTCTTCTTGTCTGCTTGTTTCTTATACTGATCTGTTTTGACTTTCTGACTTTGTGGTGTGAACTGCTATGGTGGAAGACCTGTGAGATACAGTGGTGCAGTCTACTTGATCACCTGAAGTTGATGTTCTTGGGATGTCCATCATGACTTTTATGCTGGTTTTCTGGATGTAAATGAGTTTTGATTGTTGTTTGGTCATTGTTTTGTGGGTCCTTCCTTGCCTCTAGTTGACTGAGGGTCACTTGCCCACCATGTCTTGCATGCTGTTGTGCAGCCACTGCCTGAGCAAAACCACAGAGCCTAAGAAAAAAACCCACAGCAGCAAATATAACTCCCCCCCACAATCCCACTCTGAATAGCAAATGAACCAGTATTAATAAAGGTGTAACAAGATTAAGACTATTAAAGAAAAGAGAGTGGATATGAGATGATCTACTGAAAGAGAAATGTTTTTTAGAGGGTAGAGGGAGGATCACTGATGAGAATTGGGAGTTTGACCAATGGAATGAGAGAAGGTAATTTTACCTCAAGAATAAGGAAAGGGAATGAAGAATGTGGGATGGAGTATGAAAAAGGAAGCATATAATATGAGGTTTAAACAGAAATTAAAATTGTATAAAATAAGATAAAGTGAGTAGAAGGAAGGAAAATATTAAATAAATAATAAAAATATGGGAGCCAAATTGGAAAGAAGGATCCACCAGAGTACTATCAACAACAAACAAGCTAATATTAATATCGGTGGCACGACAATAATAGGGGAAAAAGAAACAAAGAAAAGTCAAAGAGATGTTTAGAAGAATGGGAATTGATTTTGTAATGATAGAAGGAGAGGGAATACTGAGAATGGGGAAAAAAACGACTAAGTGAAGGAAAAATGATAACTTGTGATGTAAAGGAAAAGAATAAAAGGAGATTAAAGAAAAATAAAAGGGCAGGACAAAAAAGAAATAGAAGAAAGACAAAAAAGAAAAAAAAAAACATTCCAAGGCAGCATAATTAAAATTTGAGTAAAAAAAAAAAGAGTATGAGAGGGGCCCAGTAAAATTTGTTATTTGAAATACAGAATTAGTGAAGCTCTGGAGATAACCTTGAATAAACAATGCAACAAAAAATACTCTACCCACAACCAACTAGCAAAATTTGTTACAGGTGTAGAGAGAACATGGGTATTTTAATAGCTGGGCAAAAGTATGTGAAATGACCCTTGAGAAGAGAATTTGTTTTGAATGTCTGGACAGGAGAGAAATAGTAAGAGTGTAGAATGGAAACAAGCTGTAGCTAGAGAGAAAACCAAATTTGAAATAAGAATATTGCAAGGAAAGAAGAAGGTAAGATGGGCTAAGAGAAGGGAGGGGCAAAATATGTGAACTGAAATACACTATAGTATAAAATCTAGTGACTTATTATATAAAAATTTGTTGGACAAGAAGTGAATGTTATAAAACTATTCAGGAAAGAAAATATTGCAAATGATAAAGAAGACCACAGTGGCTTTCATATTGGTAGACTCCTTTATTTACCTTTTTTTTTTTCCTTTCTGGATCAGCCTCTGGTGATGTCAGATGCTGACCCCATCTGAACTTAGGTAGCCTGTTCAATACTTCCAGGGATCTGCTCTGACTGGCTATCTCCTTTCATTATTGATATGGTCCTTCTGCACTTAGTAGTCAGGTTTAAGCACTGTAGGGCAAGGTGGTGGGGGTTATTGTTTTCCCTCAGGTAGCTGCTGCTTGAGGGAAGTGGTATGCCTGAGCAGGATAATTGCTATGTATGGGTGTTGGCCAAGCACCAGATCATGGGAGCTATTTTCTCAGTTCTATCCCCAAAGCCTCCATCCTCAGTCTCTCCTCAAGTCTCTCTAGTCCACTCTGCCCCACTTTTGCCAGTGATCTACTGTCTCTGGCTGTCTCCTTCCGTTGTTTATCTGGTCACTAGGACTCAGCAGTCAGACTTAAGCACCAAAGGACCAGGGCAGAGACCCTCTTGGGGTCAGAGTTATTGTTTCTCCTCAGGCTATTACCATTCAGATGGTAGTGGTTTGCCTGAGCACAAAGGCTGTTGCTTGTCTGGGTGATGACTCAGCACCAGAATCCTGATGGCTACTCTCTCAGTTCTCTCCCAAAGGCTTCCATCCTCAGTCTCTCCTCAGGCATCATTGTCAGCCTACTCTGTCCCCGCCTTTGTCTTAGCTTCAGGTAAGTGGCTGCTAATGAAAATTTGTGTTGGACCTTTAAACAGCCCTTGCATCTCCAGCCATGTGTCTCTGGCAGAGAGTGACCCTGCTGCTTTTTCCACAGGTTGTTATCTGTGTACTTTTTGGGCCCTGGTATTCTAGACTGGGAATCCTATCTTAGGATTTAGACTCTAATCTTATGGGGATCCAACCAGCCACTTAATTAGCCCACTGATGCTGTTGCCTGTGGGTGCCCAGCCAGGCCTCTCAAGTCTCCACCTCACTCCTTACCAGACCAGTTTTGCCAAAGTTACATGCTTTTCTCTAGCTACTACTCAGTTGTTTGTTCTGGGTGGTTTCTCCACAATTGAGTTGTAATTCCACATTGGTCCTGGGAGGAGGTCAGTGTGACTTCCATTCACTCCTCCACCATCTTCCTTTCTTCTTTCTTCTTCTTAAAGAATTTCCTTTAACATTTCTTGTAATACTGGTTTGGTGGTTATCAACTCCTTCAGCTTTCTCTCACCTGGGAAGCTTTTTATTTCTCCTTCAATTTTAAATATTAATCCTGCTGGATAGATTACTCTTGAAGGTAGGTCTTTGCTTTTCATTATGTTGACTAATTTGTGCAATTCTTTCTGGTCTAAGAAGTTCACTGTTTAGAAATTTTCTGACAGAATGTCAGAAAGGAACAAGGGGTCCCAGCCCCACAACAGGTTTCTAAGCTCAGGGTCCAATGCTGGGAAGATAAGTCCCCATAATTTCTGTCTGTAAAAATCAGTGGGGACTGAGGTTGTGAAAGATAGAAACTTCTGGATTCCCAGGCAGTTCCTCTTAAAGGGCCCATGCACAGATTGACTCAGGCTCACTCCCTCTGAGCTCCCTCCCATCAGCAGAGCTTCAAAGGCACTAGAGGCATATGGGAAAGAATTGAAGTGTCTGTCATCAGGGAGAGAGCTAGGAGGCAGCTTTCTCCCATGACAGAAGTATTGGCAGAGACCACTATTCCTGTTCTGAGCCCTTCCCCCATAGAGCTATTAGGTGGGCACCATATCTGAGACTTAATCAACATAGCTCATACTCTTTGCTCCACTGTGTGATTCCCTAAGGCCCTGACCAACTTTCAGGCCCACCCAAACTGTTTTTAGTGGCTTTTCCATATGAATGGTTTGTCATAGATCATGTCTCATTTTCCTAATCCTCTCAAACAAGCAGCGTCTGGCTGCAGCAAGCCCCAAACCTATTGCTATATGGTCTTCAAGTCAGCACTAGCAGCAGTTGGCTTTGGTTCACAACTTGTCCATGCTGATGCACCTTTAAGCCCAGCACAAGTAGAAACCATCTGCACATTGTGTTTTAGCTTATACCAGGTGAGCCCTACAAGACACAGATGGGGCTGAGCTTTGCCAGTACCTCCTGAGGAGCTTCAGAGTCTTTGCAGCTACATATTACAGAGTGGGCAGCTACAGACCACATCAGAGCACCACCACCCAACAACCTCCACAAGAGACACACTCAAGGAGAAGACTCAATGGGCACCAGAGCCCTGCTTCAGTAAGTCCTGTTAAGTGGAGGGGTTCTGTGCATAGCTGGTCCTCCAAGTGGTTGCAAGTTGGGGGGGTCAGTGGACACTGCCAGTCCTTGCAGCTGATTGGCCTAGGTAGATCTTTCCCATTGACCTGCCATCAGCAATCAAGACTCAGCACAAGAGTAAGGTGTACAGAGCCCACATGGTGCACCTCAAGTACCTAGCTTAGGTGATATGGGAGGCTATGCCAATGGGTCCTACAGTACACCTACTAGATTAGGCCACTCTATCAAGTGTGGGAGATATAGCAGCTCTACCTACTATGTAGAAACAACAACAGGAAGGCTACCAAAATGAGGAGAAAAGAAATAAGGCCCACATGTAAGAACAGAATAAAATTCCAGAATAACTAAACAAAGTGGAAACAAGCAATTTACTAGATGCAGAGTTCAAAACACTGGTACTGAGGATGCTCAATGAACTTAGGGAAGAGAAAATGAACTCAGAGGTAACTTCAACAGCATAGAAATGGACATGGAAACCATAAAAAGAACCAGTCAGAAGTGAAGTGTACACTAACTGAAATGAAGAAGAGTTTACAGGGATTCAACAGTAGATTGGATGAAGCCAAAGATCAAATCAGCAATTCGAAATATAAGAAAGCAAAAAACACCCAATCAAAACATCAAGTAGAAAAAAAAATTAAATGAGAATAGTTTAAGGAGCCCCTGGGACAACTTCAAGCATGTGAACATTTGTGTCATGAACATGTGCTTGAAGGAGAAGAGAGACCACCAAGACATTGAAAACGTATTTGAAAAAATAATGACAGAAAACTTCACTAACTTGGTGAAGGAAATGGACATACAAGTCCAGGAAGCACAGAGAATCTCAAATAACATGAACCTAAAGAGGCTCACACCAAGACACACTATAATTAAAATGCCAAAGGCCAAAGACAAAGAAATAATCTTAAAAGCAGCAAGAGAAAAGAAGTTAGTTATCTACAAGAGAGCTCCCACAAGACTGTTAGCTGATTTCTCAAAAGAAACTTTGCAGGCTAAAAAGGATTGGCAAGAAATATTCAAAGTCATGAGGAGCAAGGACCTACAACCTAGATTACTCTACCCAGTGAAGCTATAATTTAAAATCAATGGGCAGATAAAAAGCTTCCTACAAGAAAAAGAAAAAGGAGTTGTCACCACCAGTCCATTATTATATGAAATGTTAAAGGGACTTATGTAAGAAAAAGATCAAAAGTATGGACAATAAAATGGTACTAAATACATATTAACCAACAATTGAACCTAAAATACAAAATAAGCAAACAAGCAGAATGAAAACAGAATCATAGATACAGAGAACATTTTGATGGTTACCCAATAGGAGGGGTATTGGGGGGATACACAAGAAAGGTGAAGGGATTAAGAAGTGCAAGTTGGTAGTTACAAAATAGTCATGGGTAATTAAAGTACAGTATAGGAAATAGAATTGCCAAAGAACATATATGCATGACCCATTGACATGGACAATGGTGTGGGGATTTCCTGAGGAAGTGGCAGGGAATGGTTCAAGGGGGAAAAGGGGAAATGGGACAAATGTGATAGCATAATCAATAAAAATAATTTGAAAAATAAATAAGAAATTAACTGACAGTCTTATGGGAGTTCCTGTGTAGGTAACTAACTGTATTTTTCTTGCTGCTTTTAAAATTTTTATTTTTGTCTTTAACTTTTGTCATTTTAATTATGATTTATCTTGATGTAGGCCTCTTCAGGTTTATCTTGTTGGGGACTTGCTGAGTCCTTAGATTTGTGTGTCTTTTTCCTTCACCAGGTTAGAGAAGTTTTTCATCATTATTTTTTCAAAAATGTTCTCAATCCCTTTCTCTCTCTCATCTCCTTCTGGTGCCCTGGTGATAAGAATGGTTTTATTTACCTTTGATGTGGTCCCAGAGGTGTCTGAAACTATTCTTACATTTAATTGTTTTTTTTTTTCCTTTTGTTGTTCTGATTGGGTGTTTTCTGCTACCTTGTCTTTCAAATTGATGATTTGATCCTCTGCTTCTTCTAATCTGCTCTTGATTCCTTCTAATGTATTCTTTATTTCAGTTATGGTAACTTTTTTGACTGGCCCCTTTTTGTGCTGTTGAAGTCCTTACTAAGTTCCTTGAGTATTCTTATAAGCATTGTTTTGAATTCTATATTTGATAGAATGCTTGCCTTCATTTTAATTTAGTTCTTTTTATGGGGATTTCTCCTGTTCTGTCATTTGAGGCATGTTTATTTGTCTTCCCATTTTGTCTGTCTCTCTGTGTTTGTTTCTGTGTATTAGGTTAATCTGCTATGTTTCTCAGTCTTAGTAGGGTTGCCTTGTATGGTATGTGTACTATGGAGCTCAAGGACGCAGCCTCCTGGATCAACTGAGCTAGGTCCTTCAGGAGTATTTCTTGTGTGTGTTATGTGAGCCCTCCTGTTGTAGTTGATTTTTAATTGATGTTGGCCTTTCCATGCATGGGGTTGCCCCTCAGGATAGCTTCCTGTGAAGTTTGATCCAGACCACAAAGAAAAAGCTGCTGTGCAGGGACTGACCCCATGAAGCAGAATTCACCCAGGTAGTTCTGTGTTTGCCAAGATCTCTCTTTATCTGTGTCACTTTGGGAGCTAATCAAGTCATGTTCTGATGTGGTCTAGAGTCAGCCACTGGATGTGTTGACTTTGGGACCTCTTGAAAGGGACACTGGTACAGATCAATTTTAGACACTGCCTGTGACTGTCCCTGGACTACAAAGCAATCCATTATAGTAGCTGCCTGTGCTGGACCTGGGTGTATGTGGGAGAGTCAAAACTGGATATTGAGGCTGACTGCCTTTAAAACCAGCTCTAGGACATATTGGTAAAAGGCCAAACCACCCTGAGATCTGCCATTGTCTGCTAGCTACTCATTATGCTCAACCACTGAAAAAATCTCATGTAATATATAAGTTGCATGAGGTAGGTTTTCAGAGAGTCACAAGGTAAAAAACAGTGGTGTTCACTAGGTTGACACAGATTCAATTTGGCACCAGTGCTGGGTCTTAGGCCACTCAGCTAAACTGTCCGGGTGCATAGAAGCCAGGTACCACCCAACTGATGCTTACATACCTTTGTGGTGGGGCAGAGTATCAGAGGTTAGTTGGGATCGAGCCAGTATATTTCATCAGGAAATTGTAGATTAAGATTTGGCCATGTAGAGGAAGGGCTCAGCACAGGAGCATTGTTATCTATCAAACATTTGAGAAGATGGCCCTCACCCTAAAGCCACACAACTTAGTCTTTATGTGTATGTCTCTGGCACCGCCTTGAGCTTGCCCAGAATACCTCAAGAGCTTTTTTAAAGACTGCAATGAGGGCTCAGGCTGGCCACCACTAGCAGAGCCATAAGCATGTGCAAGCTGGGTTGGGGAAGGAGCACAGGAAGTTGGAAGGGTAGGGATAGTGCATCTTTCCAGCATAATGCCATTGTTGGGGGAATGTTCAACCCAGGAAAAATGGCATCCATGGGCAGTGTGGGAGAGGAATTTAGCACAGGCATATTGGTAGCTATCCCCCTAGCTCTTTCCTTGAAGCCACACAACTTGGTCTCTCTTCTTATGATTCCAGCTCCCTCAGAGCCCCTGTTTCTCTGCTGGAACCCAGGGTGAACAGCTGCAAGCAAAGGGTCTTTGTGTTGTCCTCTTAAGAGAATGCTTGGGTTTCTAACAGCCTTGTGTCTCACCTGGATAGATGGAATCCCCACTGATTTTCACATCCAGATGTTATGTGAGCTCATTTTCCTGGAAATGGTGATCTGGGCTTGGGAGCCCACATGAGGTTGAGACCTCTCACTCCTCAAGAGGACCTCTGCAGCTGAAATAGCCTTTCTAATTCTCAACCACTGCACATGGGTGTGGATAAAGCCCCTTTTACATCTCTGCTGCTCCTACCAGCCTTGATGTACTTCTGTATATTTTTAGTTATAAGACTTCTACTCAGCTAGTCTTCAGATGGTCATTCAGGTTGATTGTTCCATGTTGGATATCTCCAGAAACATTTTTTTAAGTTTAAGTATTCAGGAACTAGCCAACTTCTCCATTCTATGGATAAGAAAAATGAGTCCCCAAAAGAGGAGTTAAGTAAGTCATGGCCCAGTTTATCAGCAGACCTAAGACAAGTGTAGTATCTTTTCTCTTTAGATCCAATAACGTTTCCATTTTAATCTACTTCTCTTCTCTCAAGAAGTTCAGAAACAATTCAGGATTTCAAATTCATCTTTGAAGGAAAAGTACATAGAAAAAGTCTGTAGTATAGCTAACCAAAAACTAAATAAAATATTAAAACAATATAAAATAGCTCTGGCCAGTTGGCTCAGTGGGTTGAAGTGTCATCCTGTACACCAAAAATATTTCAGGTTTGATCCCTAGTCAGGGCACATACCTAGGTTTTGTCAGGGACCGTAGAGGAGGCAACTGATTGATGTTTCTCTTTCACATCAATCTCTATCTTTCTCTAAAATCAATAAAGATATCCATGGGTGAGATTTAAAAATTAAGTAATTAAAAATAATATATATACACATATATAAAATAAAAACAATTCATAATTAATTGAGATACTATCTTTTCAAATGGCATAGAGACAAGCTGATTGTGATCTGGCTCCTGCTAGCCCAACACCAGGTCTTTACAACACATGGTGGCCACTCTGAAGGCTCAGAGTAAACAATTCAGCAATACTCTTTTATAAAAGGAACCTAGTCTGGCAGGCGGAGGTCAAGGTCCTCACCCCAGTTTCATCACCTACTGCCAACCACTTAAAAAAAGTCACATAAACACATTTTGAAGTGGATTTAAAAAACAAAACAAACTAACTAAAAATAACATATTTCTGGCTGGTGTAGCTCAGTGGATTGAGCACAGGCTTACAAACCAAATGGTCACTGGTTCGATTCCCAGTCAGGGCACATGCCTGGGTTGCGAGCCAGGTCCCCAGTTAGGGGCATGTGAGAGGAAACCACACATTGATGTTTCTCTCCCTCTTTTTCTCCTTCCGTTCCCTTCTCTCTAAAAATAAATAAATAAAATCTTTAAAAAATATAAGCTTAAAAAATAATAGAATTAGCCATGAGGGAAAAGGTTGTGTTCTCTCTGAACGGAAGAAAAGGGTGCCTGTCAGTGACAGATGGAAAAAGATAAATTAAAATAGCAACAGTGGATAGTAAAGCTGCATGTTTGAATGGTTCTTTGATATTCCTGTAGAAATCTAGTATCTACTGGCAACTGGTGGCTGCTTACATCCCCCAGCACATAAGAGGCAGCAGGGGTCATGACCACAGCCCAGCTGGAATAAATATACCTGGCCTGTAGTCTGCCCTGTGACTAAGGGACCTGAGCACCCTTAGCCCTGTAATTAGCAGGAGGTTAAAAACACCTAAGGAGTAAAAGGTGCATTTTGGATCAGTAATTCTTCCTTGTTTATTTTGCACAACCACTAGACATGGAAAGCAGAACAGAAATTGCTATCAGCCTTGCAGGTCAGAGAAGTTCTGGATGTTTCTTAAGGTCATATAGATAGTTGATGACCAGACAAGTCCCCAACTCTCCCATAATGTGTAAATCTTCTTGGCATCACACCTACCATTTCAGAGGAGGAAGTTCTAATTGGCAATGGGGTCTAGGCTTATCAACTTAATTTATCTGTAGGCCAGAGAACTTAGGAAACTTTTATCAAACAAAGAAGCAAACAATCTACAGAATAACTCCCACCTGAAGGGCAGTGTCTTCTACACTCTCACTGATCTTTCTGTGACCACCCAGGTGGTCTCTGGGTACCACTGGCATCTTGCTTTGTAGGGTTTTGCTCTATTCTTGTTTACCTGTTTTATCAAGACCAGGTGGTGTGTCACTGCCTTGCAGGGCATAAAAATAAGAAAAGCCATAACTACCAAACAGAATGTTCAAAAACTCTCCGCTGGTTTCCCTGGATGCAGGCTGTGTGCATAGACACACAGAGCCACTGATGCAGGAACTATTATTACCATCTGATTATTGTCATTGTAATGCCTATTCAATTGCCCTTTTGTAAGTTCCTAGAGGGCAGGGACTGTGTCTTGGACTGCTTTTCATGAATTCACGCTTTCCTGCTTCCATTCAGTCATCCTACTCACATTTATCAAGTGCAGCCCTCACTGTGTCTGCCACAGCGATAGGAGTCCAGAAAATAACATCACATTCTGTGTGTCCTCAGTAATCCCACAGTGTCCCACAACCCTGCTCTGGCTGACAACACTTATCTACCCTTCCAAGAATGAAGCCCCAAATTGGGCACGGGCTGCATCATCTACAGCAGCCATAAGGCCATGAGGCTACAGGTGGCATCTTCCGTCAACATCTTCATTCCATCCAGACTTCTGTAGCATACTTTTATTTCTTTTATAATAAAACTGCAATCTAATAAAGTCTACTTTTTATATCTACTATTTTAAACCTAAAAGTCTACTTTCCGCATCTGCATCTGTCCATTGAAATCACCAGAACATTAAAATACTAACCCTGGGCCCTGACCGCTGTTGCTCAGTTGTTTGGGTGTACTCCCACAAAAAAAAGCTTGCTAGTTCCATTCCCGGTTGGATCATGTGACTAGGTTGCAGGTTCATTCCCTGGTAGGGGCCTGTATGAGAGCAACTGATTGATGTTTTTCTCTCACAACGTTTCCTTCCCTTCCTTTCTCCTTTCCATGCTCTCTCTAAATAAATAAATATTTAAATAAAAAAATTTTTACTGGTGCTGGGTCCCGTGCACATTGAATCTGATTTCATTGGCCTGGCCATTGAGAGTTTTTGAAGCTCCACAGGTGATTATAATGTGTGACCAAGATGAGAACCACCATTTGAACTCAAGGCAGATGAGAGACAGTTGCTCACAGACAGAGATTGCTGCCAGATATGTTTCTTTGTAAATCTACCCATGTATTTTGGACCCTGAGATCCCTGTCTTAAGCCCACACTTCCCAGCTGCTCCTCCCATGCTTAATATCTCTCTGTGTTTTATGATGTCCTGCCTGCTCTTGCATCAAGATGCCCCCCTTGGCCTGGGGACTCAGAACATACTTCTGCTCTTCTCCCATTCAGTTAAGGCTTCAGGACTCTGGCCAACTATGAGGTCATCTAACCTGGCAATATGCTCTTTCTCCTGACTTCCCAAAGCCTGGCTATCCCCAGTCTCTGGACTCTGGAATCTCATTCTCTTTCTGCCTGGAGTTAAGATCTCTTTTTTATTCCTCTTACTGTTGGGTGCACACCTGCCACTCCTCCTCCTAGCGGTAACGATGTCATGATTTCCTTTAGGAAAAAGGATCCTAGTGAGGTATCAGAACTTGAAGCCATATAGTAGCTTTCAGGAGATGCCAGAAGATCTGTGGAAGGCTCCACAGATCATTCCTTGACATTCATTCCAAAAGTCCTATGAACAAAAAATGACTCCTGAAATGGGCAAATCAAAAGCACAGTGAGATACCACTTCATGCCCACTGGGAGGGCCATGTATTTTTTAGAAAAAGGAATATAAACTTTGAGAAGGATGTGGAGAAATTGGGATTTGTACATGGCTGATGGGAAAGAGGGTGTACCTCCTGTGGAAGGCACTTTGGTGGTTCCTCAAAAAATTTAATATATACAACTCTGCAATTCCACTCCAGAAAAACTGAAAATGGGAATTTAAATACATGTGCATGCATATCCATAGAAGCATTGTTCACCATAGCCAAAAAATGGAAGCAGTCCAAATGTCAAATGAATAAATATATTAATGAATAAATTTTATATATAATTATTTATAATTCTATTAAGGTTTAAATATCATCAAATATATATTAGTTCTTAATGAGCAATTATATTGTAATAAAATGTATTAATACAACATGTATTTAATACCAGGTTACATCATAAAACATTACATATACCAAAATTGAAATTTAAAAAATGGCATTAAAAATCTGAAGAAATTCTTCTATCCTCAAGCCTCCAATGGGGCCACCAATCTGGCAGAACACTCCCACATTTGTTTCTCTTTGTATAGAAACTCTGAGAGTTAAAATCTGAAGATATTCCCCACCCCTTATCTCTCCTTTCCTTCCTGGCTTCAATGGGACTTTAAATTTAAGGACGAAATTTGTTGTGCTGCTGTTTTATGGGTGACTGTTTTGTTTTACAAAATCTTTCTGGAAAGATATCTAGGTATTTGAATTCCTTCAATTAAGTATATTTGCTCTAAAGACAAAACTGTGCTTAGGATGTGCCTGTGAGAATAATGAAATAAATCTAATCAAAGCTCTGGTGCTAGAACATGGAAGTAAACACATACCAGAGTGAGCAAAAGTAGGTTTACAGTTGTGAGTGTGGAAAAAGACATGCACATTATGATTATTATAATAGCTTTTTAACTCTGTGTTTCATGTACTCACAACTATGAAACTATATTCAAAGATCTATAAGCACAGAGCTCTTTTCACCTTTATAGTCTACACATTTTAGTCCCCTATGCATTTAACCCAGTGTTTGTCTCTTATCAAATGTAGTCCCTTTGATAGATAAGAATATTTTGTCCAGAGATTCCAAGTGAGGATCAGAGATAGTTAGAGCATCTGGGTGGTGACTGACATCCAGGCCTCAGTCTCCAGTCTGCTGGTATAAGGGCCTGATGGGTGAGTTTCAAGGATGACTTCAACTTCAAAGATGATTCTTTCTGTTGTCATTGTGAGCGTGTGCTTAAGATAGTCATATATATATATATATGGATATTGTGACATCTGTAAAAAAGAGAGGGACATTTTACTTCTGAGCAGGGCAAGGATGAGCAGGATAAATAAATGCTAAACAGAAAATTTTGCCTCATGAATCCTTTTTTTTTGTTTTTTTTTTAACAAAATGAAAACCATGAATTGGTTCAGTTATTTCAAACATGTACTCTTAAACAAAATGGACACTTTCACAAGGAAATATGTGTATTTATGTTGGACTATATGAAAATGCAAATATCTGACTGTTTTAGACCTATGAAAGCATTAAGTTCAAAATGGTTTAGCCAAACATATGTAACCCACATAACAAAATCAATAAATTCCTGAAAGTGTGATATTTAGGCAGAAAATCTTATATTGAGGAACAAAAATCTATATGAGAGAGTGAGAAGATTCTAATTTAAGAATAATTAACCAAGATAAAAAATAAAATCAGCAACATTTACTTTTGAATGAATGTTGAAATTCCTCTTAAAAGAAGAAATATTGGAGAAAAATCAAACAAGCACGGAAGGTTTTCTATACACATGGTCGTGTATAAAATAATAGATGGTCAGAGACAAGATCCATATTACCCTTTTCAAAACTGGTCTCCTGCAGTAGCCGCTCCAAAGAAGGACAAACCATAATCAGGACAAACCAGAAGGACTTGTGAAAGTAATACAATGCAACAAGATTTCACTAGCTGGTGTGCAGACAGCAGACATGCTAGACAGGGCCAGGGTTCAGACAAAGGCTCCTGTTCAGTGGGAACAGGTACAAGACAGATAGCTTGTTAAACATTGCCAGCATACTTGAGTAGTGCCATTCAGCGGTCAGTGCCTGGATAATGGTCACAAGGACATTGTGTAGCAGCATGTTGGCCAATTTCAACCCAGCTAAAGCTTTTGCTTATCTTTGTTGGTTTTGCTAAGATTAAGGCCATTTTTCTGCTTTGAATGCACCACAGCTGCCCCACAAAGCATTCCTCAAGTTTTGTCTGAATTCCTGCTGCTGAGAGGGGATAATAGGACATTCAAAGACTTATTTTGCTAGTAGTTGGAGTTGGTTCTCCTTAAAAGATCTGGGTCACTCTGTACTCTTCTTTCTTAAGGACATGCTGAAGGGATAGGGACCTTCTTAGTGAAGTATCTCCTGTGGGTTTCATAGAGCATCTGCTGTGGGTTTATATTTCCTATCAGGACTAAATTTGCTACGCTTTCTCCCATTATAAATTCCATCCGCTGAATCATGGGGTGGTGGTGGTGCAAATTGAATGTGTTTGCTTTCAGAATGGGCCCCTTAGCTTCTTATCTTTATGTACTGAAACAAATCAAGCTCACCCCGGTCCTTGTGACCAATGGAAATGCACCTGGAGGCCAACCTAGTCTCGGCTCTAACCTGCTGCTCCTCTTCTCAGTTTGCAGATAAAAGGAGGCAGGTATGTAGTGATGCAGAGGGGCCTACAGGCCCAATGCAAAGGGGAATATGGCTATTACCTGGATATGTTAAGAAAAAGCAATGGAAATGGGAGGGAAGTGGAGAGGGTTGGGGTGGGTGGGGTGGGCTGGGATTGGAGTAAAAGACAGAAAACTGTACTTAAACAACAATTAAAATTTAAGAAAAAGAAAGAAAAAGCAATGCCTTGATCAATTAGGTATTTCAGACCACTCAGATGTCTCTACCTTTTTTTATAGGTGGTGCATGTCTCACCCCAACTCACTGAACAAGTACTATATCTACTTTAGGCAGCTTCCACTGCCTAAATTAGATTATTTCCAGCTATAAAATTAAGAAATTGTGCAAAGCAGATAAGCCTTAATGTTAACTTTTTTGACAACATCTACAGAAGCAGTCTCTCTTTCTCTCTCTCATATGTGCGCGCGCACACACACACACACACACACACACAAACACTCCTAGGCTTCAGTGTCTCTACTTAGCTTCAGGTGTTGTCATGCAGAATCAGTGAGTAGCAGCTAAGCACTACTGATTTAGAGAACATGAAAACATTGAGAATGTATCCTGGGGGAAAAAAAGCCATTTCAATTTTGAAGAGCTTTCCTTTAAGAAACTACAGAACAGGAGAAACCACTGGGAACTGACATACTTAAATTTTGTCACAGTATCTCTAGAATTCAAGAAAGAAGAAAAAATCCTGAGCTGGGAAGTTCATCCAAAAATTCTTTATAACATTGAAAGAAACATTATATAGCTCTTCAAGTGAAAAGAATTCAAATAATAATAACACTCAGGCCATGGCACATCATGTCCACACATGTTCCGTGTCCTAATTTATTTTATGTTATTATTTCCCCTTGATCCTCCATCTGCATTGTGCCTCTCAGACCACTCACTTACTTGCATAGGCACCCACCTGAAGATGTTTCATGTGCAGTGTGGGACATGCATAGATCCCTAAAGGATGTGTGGTGTGCCACCTGTGCTGACAGGCATGTTTGGGGGAGTGGGAGTGTTTTCTTTGATTCATGGCAGACTCTTTCCTTTGTTTCCTCTAGTCAAGGATCACTATTTCTCTTTGTGCCATTAAATCTAGTTTTAAAGTGTGTGAGTGCATAGAATTGTATGCCTACCTTTATCATCTCACTTTTCAAAGAATCCAATTTTATTAGGGGTTTTGGTTGTTTTGCTGATTTCCCACCTTACCTCTTTTATGTCCTTCCTTATTGTTGCTTTGGTTTTACTCTATTATCATTTTCTCCTTCCCTAATGTGTTTAGTTTATACCCTTTAGTCTTTGTTTTTCCATATGCTTTGCTTACTATTAATGTATTCAAAATTATGCAAAACTTCAAATGCTGCTTTAGCTGTGAGCCACAAAAGTTAACATTTGACACTTTCTTCTTGTTCATTTTTCAATTTTTTAAAAGATTTTATTCATTTATTTTTAGACAGAGGGTGAGGGAGGGAGAAAAAGAGGGAGAGAAACATCAATGTGTGGTTGCCTCTTGTGTGCCCCCTACTGGAGACCTGGCCTGCAACCCAGGCATGTGTCCTGACTGGGAATCAAACTGGCGACAATTTGGTTCACAGCCCGCACTAAATCCACTGAGCTATACCAGCCAGACTCATTTTTAAATATTTTTTTAACTTTAAAATTTCCTCTTAACCCCAATGACTACTTGTTATATGTTATATATAATTTTGTAATGGGCCAAGGAGATGTTTAAAACTTTCTTGTTGTTACTAATTTTTTATTTTGTTTCATTATGATCAGAGTACAAGCTGTATGTGTGGATTATTTGGTACTTATTGAAGCTTCCTTTGTTCTATGAAAACTTAAAATGAATGCTTTCTGTGGCTGTATGTCTGGTATATAATATTATATAATAGATGTAAATATAATATATATAGCCACATATATGTATGTTATATACAGCATATAATATATAGTTATATACTTTCTAGAAATCATATAAACAAAGTAAAATTATACAGGTGAAATTAACTTTATATATTTCATTTAAACAAAAGCATGTAAAATAGCATATATAAAAGTATTAATGAAATGTATTACATTCTTTTTCTGTATTAAGTAATAGAAATTTGGGATGAACTTTACACTTAGCATGCATCTTAATGTAAATACTAAATTTATATCAGATACAGTTTATCTGTATTTAGATTTTATTTTAACATTGAAAGAGTTATTCTAAACACACATAAAACTTTTCCTTTACCTAAATCAAGTACAGTAGACCCCCTTGCCTATTGTTTTCTTTCTGCAGTTCATTACCAACAGTCAATTACAGCCTCAAAATCTAAAATAACTATTAAGCACTTGAAAGGTTGTGGCTATTATGTACTTCAAAAATTGCTGGTCCAAACTGAGATGTGCTGTGAGTATAAAACACACATTAGATTTCAATGATTAATATGCAAAAAAATAAATATCTCATTAATATTTTTATATTGATTGCCCACTGACATACTGTTTGGACATATTAGATTATATAACATATTAAAATTAATTTTGCTTATTTATTTTTTCAGGTTAGTTATATTTTAGAGTTCACTCTGTACTTACCAAATATTATTTGTTAATGATATTATTAGCAAATATTATCTGTTCAATTAAAAGGGCACTTTAACAAGGGGCCATGTTTCTGAGACATATCATTTACAAAGGTTTCTTAGACACCTGAGGTGATAGTCAAGTTATTTCAAAGAAATTATACCCATTCATTGACTTATTCACTTAAGCAGAGCTATTGATCATATTCTTCATGCTAAACACTATACCCTGCACTCACCCTGCTACTGTGGGGTTAGCCTGTGAGTAAAAACATATAACAAGCAATAAAAAAATTATTGCATTTTAGGGTATGTTCAAATCCAACAGGTTCTATGAAAAGAAAGAGAAAGGGAAGGAATAAGAGAGATGTGGACAAATATTTTACCATTGAATATTTGGTATTTTCATTAAGAAAGTAATAATGGTGAAACAGCATAGAAAAAGTGAGGGTGTAAACCATGCTGAGAGTTGGGCATTCCAGATGGACTGGCAGCTGGTAGGACTGGAGCAGATGAACAGGGTTAAGGAGAAGATGATCTCATTGGGATAATAAGACTGAGCATGTACAAATTTTTACTTTAATCTCAGTGAGATGAGATGTCATTGATGAGTATGGAGGTGGGATGTGGCTTTAATCACTTTGCATTTTTAGAGGATGACTGCCTAGTTTGTTGAAAATAAGTTGTAGGCAGGCAAGGGTGAAAACAATGGAACCAGTGAGGGAGCTCCTAATATAATGCAGGAGCAAGGTGCTGGTGGAGCACATTGGTGATGGTTGGGGTGACAGGATTCTAGACGTACTTTTGAGGTTGCTTTAACTGGATTTCTTGATACATTAAATATGTAAAGTGTAAAAGAAAGAGAAAAATCAAGGATGACACCCAGCTTTTGACCTAAGCACTTAGACAGATGCAAGTACTGAGCACCCACTCTTTGTATTAGGTAACATATGCAGAAAATATGGAAATCCAAATGTTTTCTGCACTTGAGGAATCGACAGCAAAGTGGCAAGAAAGATACATGCATGTGAGAATACATGGCACTCCATATGATAATACCTGTGTGAAAATAAAGAGAAGGATCATTTTAACTTGTCTGTCTGGTTTCAATTAGGTTATTTAGGGATGCATACAAATTCATCAGCCCCAAACTACTAAAAAGGTTTTCTAAGGTCAAGAAATAGAAAGTGAAATGCCCAATGTTGACAGAGAAGGTGGATTATTTGGAGACTTGCAAGTCGAATGGATGGTGAGTGGCCTGCAGGAAGACATCCAGCATGAGAAAAGATAATTAGAAAAGGGGCCTGCTCATGAGGATATGTGTAGAGCCAAGAGTCTTCTCCAGGCATTGGTGAGAGATCAGAAATTTCTGGGCAGGACAACTAACTGTGTAGTCAAATTTGTGTTTTCAAAGGATAAGTCATGTAACTCTATGAAGATTTGAGGAGAGAAAAGATAAATTTTAAATATGTAGAGGAGTTAAGAAGCTATTAAAATTTCCCAAAATTTTGTTAGGGGTTTTAACTAGAGAGAAATGGAAGTAAAGGAAGGACTGATTGGAAAGATTTTGGTTTAATTCATAGAAGTCAGTGACCAGTCGAAAGATGAGCTTTCCAATATGGAGGAAAGAGAATAAAAAACAGCACCCTGGTTTCTGGTTTGGAGGTTGTTGGGTGTTTTCAGAAACTGACATAGAAAAAGCAGAAACAAGAGAAACATGATTCAAGCATGCCAAGTTCCAGATGTATTTTAATTTGGGTTTCCCCAAAAGTTAACTCTGAAAGGATTCATTTTTAATTAGTGCATTTGGAAGGTGAACTTATAAATAATAATGTAGGAGTTAGAGTAACAAAACAAAGAACAAAAGGCACAAACATAGACTTGCACATGTTACTATTATTGAGGGTGGGTGGGTAATGTTACCTCTGCTGGGCCCTCTGGAAGAAGCAAAGAGTATACATTACAACTGTTCCACCTAAGGAGCTGGATATTATTCACAGATTCTCAGGGAACCATTCATCCCTGACTTCCTCTGAAGGCCTGAGACAGGCAGAAAGAAAGGTAGCCCCAAGAAAAAATTCTGAGTGCATTACACAAATGAATGGAACGGCAAGTGCCAAGGGAATAAGTTTGAGAAACTGAAAACATCACTTAAAATGTGCCCCTTAAGACAAATTTGCATGTGGAAATGCCACTATAGCCACAGAGAATATAAATACAGATTTCTAAGGAAAAGTCAGGCTGAAGATAGTGCTTTGGTGATTCCAACATACTTGGTTAATAGTAGCATAAGCCTTTTCAAACTGGTTTCCTTACCAAATATCTCTTGAGGTGAATAAACCTCCATTTGTAAGTTATTAATATGTGCCTCTCCCCAGCACTACCAACACAGGTGAGGCTAAATTGAACTTGTGTGTCAACCCTCCTCTCTTGATAAAATTTCAATCTATTGGACAATAATGCATGAGATTTATTACTAAAGGATTTTTCTAAGATTTCATTTTTTAAAGGTCATTTATTCTATTAAACAAGTTGGTGTTCCATTAATTGAGTTCAGCTTTCTAAAAATAAACAATAAATTCTATCATGGATCAGTGTTATGAATATTCCTAAATTTGAATTGGAATTTTGCCTTTAAAAGAAAAGCTACAGGCTTGATTATAGAAAAGAAGAAGAAAAGGAAAAAAAGAGAAGAAGGAGAAGGAGGAGGAGGGAAAAGAGAAGGAAGGAGGAGAAGAAGAATGGGAAGAGGAAGAGGAATAAGAAGAAGGAGGAGGAAGGGGAATTGAAGGAGAAAGGAGAGAGATGGAGAAGGAGAAGAAAGAGGAGGAGAAGAGGAAGGAAGAAGAAGAAAGGAAGTTAGGAAACTCCTATGTCCTTTTATGGCAGGGACCAGTAGGACAGGAGAAGTCTTGGAAATGGAAGTACCTAGTGAAGGTAAGCACTCTTGTACATTTTCCTTTTGGCCTTATCTGTTCAGCTTCACTTATGAGCTGCTGCACTGGAGCAAAAGCTTTCTAAGTATTTAAGCATACATATTAAATTCCCAGTATGTATCCATAAGATTCCATATGTGTAAAAACTATCTCCCAAAGATTATAAATTGAGCCTTGGAACTATCTTCAAATTCAAATTCTATCTCTGTCCAGTTAACAGTGGTCCTTTTTATGGGCCATTTATCCTTTCAAAGTTTTAATTTCTTCATCTGTGCAGTGGCAATTAGACCCATTTCACAATTTTTTTCAGGATCAGGTGTAATAGGAAAATAAGAAACTGTCATGAATACTGAAAAGTCCTCAATAATATTAAAAATGTGGTCTAGAATGATGTTTACTGTTATCATAGCTATGGATAATTCTTTTTTATCATATTTATTTATTTTTTAGAGTGGGAAAGTTTTATTTTTTAGAGAGGGAGAGAAACATTAATGTGTGGTTGCCTCTCAAGTGCCCCCTACTGTGGAACTGGCCTGCAATCCAGGCATACACCCTGATTGGTAATCAAACTGGTGACCCTTTGGTTTGCAGGCAAGTGCCCAATTGACTGAGCCACACCAGCCAGGACAGCTCTGGATAATTCTTAAACTTCCTTTGGCTCTAGTTGCAGCCTGTAGACCATGGCCTGAAGGCCTATAGTATGGAAGGTAGACATCCACCTCTGTGGTCCTCCAGCACATGACTCAAGCACTGGAGCCCCCACTGCACTCTGTCTTTCAAGAAAAGCACTGGATCATAGAGAGACCTTGAGCTCTAGATCCACCTGGACCTCTCACAATGATATGACCCTAGGTGGATTATGTCATTCCCTTTTATGTAGGCAAAAATGAATTTGACATGTTTAAGTCATACAGCTCAACACTTCCATAATCTGCACTTAAAACTCTAGTCTTCACTAACCCATACATACTTCCATTATTCTGGTTAATTAAGAAACTGAGGTGATGGAAGCTGTTATCTTCCTAATGAATGCCAAGTGGCCATCCTCAGAAGCATTCCAGTTTTCTCACTGCCTGAGCAGCTTACTTTAACACTATTACCTCCAACCTTTCTCTTTAGGTTCTGCTGGGGGTGAGGGGGAGGGAAGCTCCGAAAGTGTTAGAACCAGGAACCCTATGGCAAAGCCGTGTACCAATTTCAGCAGGAGATTCTTTAAACTAAACTCTAGTGGCTTCATTTTCAATTTAGGGTAAAATTCCAGACTGGTAATCACAGAATATGAATTAGGAATTCAACACTTCCCATTCAGTTCACATCCCTGAGAGACTGCAATGACAAACACTGGAAGGAATGAACAAAGTTGAACACTGTAAAACAAAGCATGGTTTAAAAATAAACATCAGTTAGGATATAACTAACAGATGCACACTCCCTATATATGTCTTTACATTTTTAATCACTCAGTTTTCAATGTCAAGATACATTTCCTCTGACCCACCACCTACCTTGGCCCAGAAAAACATATGCCATGTAGTATTATGGTGATTCCAGCAAGCTTGAAGAGTCAGGGGCATATGGTGCCACCAAGCTCTCTGTTTACTCTTGTACCTGAGGCATAGAATCAGTCTGAATGCCATCTGGTCATTCTTTGGTATAGGCTGAAGGTGACAAGTCAGCCCTACATACCTTGATAGCTAGGTGAGGGCTTGGATCATTCAAAATGAGACCTTCAAGCTGCAGACTTGAGCAGAAAACAAGGCTGCTAGTGTAACCATTCAGACCATCTTCTCTGTCTGAGCAAGGGGAAGCTGAATTCTGGAAAAGGAAGACTGGATTTGAATTGTTGTGAATCTGATTTACTCAAAGTTCCCAAGAGTTCCACTGGGCTCTTACTGAATTCAAGACACATGGTGGCTGCTATCACTCCTTCCCTTGCTGGTCTGCAGACTTCAAGAGTTGGTCTAAGAGTTATAGGTATTCTGCATTTAAAGTTGATGCTTTGTCAGTTGAAAGATTCTAGACTTTGGCCTTGTGTCTACCTGCTTTTAAACTCTGATTTTGAGATCTTGGATAACTGTTTCAATCTCTCTAAGTCTCCCTGTCTTCCTCAGTCCTCACTGGACTATTGTCTAGGATGAATTTATTTTAGATAATCTATGTAAAGCACCTGGATTTAAGAAGTGCAATAAATGTTAGTGCCCTTCCCCATTCCCTGGATTATCTGGTTTTATTCCTCCCTGCCAGAGATTCCTTGATGAACAGAAAGTTATTATATAATTAGTCTGCAATCCATGTGATGAAATAAAATTCTCATCAAAATAATGTTGATATTACATTGGCATGCCTGGGCCACAGAAATGATGATGGGGTGAACTAAAGTTGAAGCTATTGACTGAAGGAAGAATTTAACAAGTCACAGTGTGAAGAGAGATAGATTGGCACCTGTAGGGAGCCTGAACCCTTCTCCATGAAGAATAAAATTGTACATGACTCTTTTGAGTGGTGCTGGAATTTGTGGGTCTCCATGATACACGCTTTGGATAAAATTCTCCCCAGTCTCCAGCATCCCAGGTTCACTTCCCCATAATCCATCAGAACTGACTGTACTTCCCACCCACTGCCTCCTGAAGGATGGTGACTTGACAATGAATTTCATGACTGATCATCACTTATGGGAAACTTCTCATCATTAATCTTGGGACAAAATATTAAGCTAAAATTATAAGGATCCAAATTATTAAGGAATCTACACTGAATTTCAACTGGTCCAGTGGGTTTTGTTACAGAATTTGTACCTTCTTTTTAAAAAATACTAATGCTGTTTTTTTCTTTTTAATCCTCTGCTTGGTACACAGTCCCATTTGAAGCCATCCACTGCTGGTTCATGCAAGTGCCTGTGTGCTGTTTTCACAACAGAACTTCCCTGAACCTTTCAGCATAGGACCAACATCAGAGAAATCAATGAGGGCTGGAATGGTGGACTTTGTTCGCCCATGGTATTTCAATGAATTTTTCAGGCTTAAGGAACTGACTGTCTAAAAATCAAATTTATTGATTTTTTGAAAGGGCAAGTACAAGCAGATGGTCCCATTAAAAAAAGGTTTCCCAATGGCTTTCCAACACTCACTCATTATTCTTTATGTTGAATAGCTGCTCTTCTGGAGGCTGAGAAGAAAAAAAAAAACCCTAAGTTTCGCTACTGTGGAGTATGCAAAGGGCAGAGAGCATTCTCTGTAGAAAAAGCTGCCCAGTTAAGGAAGGCTACAACCAAAACCTCATGCCCTGGGTACAGCCATTTCCATGAGCTTCCATTACTTCTGGCTCTGATTTCTAGTATGTGTTTCCATACTAGCAAAGGTTTGTTTTGACCAGAATGGTTCTGTTTACACAAAATGAGAGTGCCCCCAGAGTCCAAAATGACACAAGGCTGGAGGAGTGCTGAATTACATAAATATATTCTCTCCTTATATGTTCAAAAGTGGGAACCATTGGCCAGGTTGAAAAAAAAAAAGCAGGCCTTAAGAATCAAGAAGAGTGGGTTCTAACCCTACATAGTTACTTTCCAAAATGAGTGGATCTCTTTCAAGATGGTCACACAATTTAATCTTTCCTAGTCATCTCAGTTTCTGCATCCATAGAATGAAATAATGATGCCTGTGTTGGCAGTAGGCTCAGTGCTGGCTACATGTGTTATTAGAGCAGAAATGGAGACAATTGACTTGCTTTTATGGAGGAATTAAAAAAAAGGAAGTTGGGCCTGGCCGGTGTGGCCTAGTGTATTGAGCGCCAGCCTGCAAATCAAAGGGTTGCCAGTTTGATTCTCAGTCAGGTCACATGCCTGGGTTGTGGGCCAGGTCTGCAGTAGGGGGTGTGGTAGAGGCAACCACACATTGATATTTCTCTCCCTCTTTTTCTTCCTCTCTTCACCTCTCTAAAAAAATAAATAAATAAAAAATATTTAAAAATATAAAAAAGGAAGTTCGGGAAGTGCAACCTGTGAGATTCAGTGATAGTTTCTCCTGATCCAGATCCCAGATGCTATGTCAGAGGTGGGCAGTGACCCCCACCTCTGGCTGCATTCTTGAGACATTCTTGAGCAATGTCTCCAAGGTGAGACATTGAAATCTGGAGCATTGAGCTGTTCTGAAGAAGCTACCATTAATGATAAAAATCCAAATTTAAGTTGTGGCCAAGGACTTTTGTCTCTGCTAGTCCTCAGCACACCTTAGAGAGAATGGTGGTGGTGGTTACTTTTCTAGAGTGAAGGCTTTGCCTTATAAAACTGGATTCTTCTCAAAGGGAAACAACCTAGCACATATGTACAATTACTTTTGTGGGTCTACTTGTTGTGAAAATTAATCCTACTTTTACATAAAAACAAAAAATGTGTTCTTAGAAAAATGTTGGGATTATGTGAAGCTTTGAATTCCCTCTGTAGCTGGGTTTTAATTCTCATGTTGACATTTATGATGACTGAACTACTAATGACACATGCCCCTACCCTAACATCCTGAAGAAGCCCAAATTACAGAAAATCAGAATCAGGGAACTAAAGGAGCTGTGGGAAATCTGTTATTAATTAATTGTCAATTAATCAAGGGGAGACATTTCTGTAGGAGTGTGGTTCAGCTGAGAGCTCAGCACTAGTATTTCAGTGGTACCTCTCTTGTGTGACATTAGGCAACCTCCAACCTCTTCAATTATGTGTTTCCTCATCTATGAATACAGAAATAATACTTGATAACATCTCTCTAGCTATACCTTGAAGGTGGTAAGGATCCAGAAAGAAACTAGACCTGAAGACATTTTGAAAAGCACTACCATCTATAATAAGTCGCAATGATTATTACCATATGGAGCACTGGCAGATGACACATTTCTTTACCTACTGGTTAATTTCCACTCAACATCTTTAAAGATGTATTTAAAAGTCACCTGTGCTCAAGAGTCACCTGAACCAGTTATTAAATTCCTTCAACTTTTTGGCATGTTTGAAATGTCTCATAATAAATTATTGGGATATTTTTTTAAATTACCTTAACTGCAAACTGCAGTTTTATACTGCAGAGAAGTTAGAGTTTTCATTTTAGGGAAGAAAAAATGGCAATATTATCAAAACAAAGCAAAACAAAATTGTAAATTCTGACTGAGTATAGCATGTTATATTACAGGGTACTCATCACAGTCTATTTAAAATAGCACAACACTCCCCCCAAAACATTTGAATTTTCTATGGCACATTACTCTGAGGGAATGCTCCACCCACTAAAACACTGAGTAAAAAGATGATAGATCAACTTTATGCCTATTATAATGCTAAGTAAAGCAAGCAACAAAAAGGCAATTTTTTATATTTTTATTGCAACTATGTTAAAAAGAAAAACAGAAATACTAGAAGTAAATGTACCTAAAAAGATCCTGATGATTGATAATTAGACGAGGATTACAGGAAGACTTTCTCATTATTTTATGCAAATGTTACCTTTGGTGTGGTTATATGACATTTTTTTAAAGAAAAGAAATATTTTTTATTGTTTTCATTTAGTATAATTCTTTGCTTTGAAAAAATAAATGGAGGTTTTTATACCCAGGGCCCTCCCTTGGCACTGCTGGCAGGAGTAATTTTGCTTTGAAAGAAGACCTCAGTGGTTTGCCAAATGCATTGTTCAACTGTGGACGCAGAAATGACTTTGAACACAATAGTCGCCAAGTTAAGGAGTGCCTGCTGGGCAGCTCTACTAAGCTTTGGTTCAAGTCTATTGTTGCATCCAATACTCTGCAAAGAGCCCACGTGGCCAGGCATTGAAGTTGGGTTCACAGAGTCTGTTTTCTTAGAGCATGAAGTTTATTATGTTGGAGACCACAGACTTGGGAGTGGGGGACAAGATGTTCCAAAATGATCCCCCAAATCAGCATAATCCCACAGAAATGTGTAGGAAAGAGCTGGAGATCTCCAAGCAAAGACTGAGATGTTACCAGCTGCGAAACAGGATACAGGGAGGATATTTGTTTCAGAAATTGATCCAGTGATCAGGTCAGCCTTTGGTGAACCAGCCCTTTGTTTCCACTTAAACTGCCTCTCACAAAAGAGCCATAACTGCCCTTTGTTCTTAGGCAGCAAGAGTCAGGGTCACATCTCAGAGGATCACCTCTAAAGCTCCTGCTTTCCCAACCAGGATTGGGCAAGGCTTAGAGATCGGAATTCAAGAACAACAGTGTTCTGTGCACTGTGTCAAGGTTACAGATCTGGAATTCTGCCCCTGCCCTGTTCCTGTGTTGTCAAAGGCCTCAAAATCCTAGAGTTTCAGCTCTGCTACCAGTCCTCCAAGGGAAGGATCCTAGGTGCCCATTTTGTTTCAGAGAATGTTAGATTCTTTTCAGAACACTTGGCTCAATGCGTAAGCAACAATAATTCCGTGTCTTCCATGCCTTCCCAGTATAAGGAGCTAAAGGTAAGATAAGATACAGATAAGATAAGATAATATATAGATAAGATACCTTCAATGGATCCACAAGGAATCAAGCATAGGCCATGCAATAATAATGTTTGATAAGCCTTACTCCTTGGCAAGCACTATTCTATGGATTCTTCCCTAAATTAATTCATTTAATCTTCATAACAGCTATATGACATGGGTTCTATTATCATATGCATTTTGTAAAGAAGGAGACTGAGACACCGAGAAGCAAGAATAAATAGCCTGAGTCTAAAGCCTGCAGTCCTAAAACCCCTTGCACACCTCAAGACTGTCTCTCATACAGTGACAGGTGTCATAGGCAATAGCTTTGGACAGAAAGTCTAGGGAAGGAAACTTTCCAGATGTTTTGGAAGTATGCTGCTCCAATGTGGGATTTTCAGCATTGTTTTTCAGGTTAAGGGTTCAGAGACTAAAAGTCCTTATTTATTTATTTCAAAGTTGGAGTGTCAGTAAATAAAAATATTTCTTTTCAATATAAAAATATCAAACTATAAATTTTTTCTTGTTGAAAAATAACATCTTTATGTATTTTTCCACATATCTAACACTTATATGTCATATGACATATAGCACCCTGGCTGGTGTGGCTTAGTGGATTGAGTGCCAGACTGCAGACCAAAAGGTTGTAGATTCTATTTCCAGTCAGGGCATATGCCTGGACAGATTCCAGGCATGCCAGATTTGCAGACCAGATTCCCCAGTGGGGAGCATGTGAGAGGCAACCAACTGATGTATGTCTTGCACATTGATCTTTCTTTCTCCCTCTTTTTCTCCTTCCCTTCCCCTCTCTCTAACAGGTAAATAAATAAAATCTTTGAAAAGATATGAGGTATGACAATTTGACTTCCTTGTGTTCCTTCCACTTAAATTTATAGCAGGTAAAAATTACTGCATCATTTTTATATTTATCACATTAGTGTATTCTGTCCAGTAGCTATTTCATAATCACCTTGAACATTATCCTATTTTTTTGATAACATTCTTTATGAATAACATAGTGAAGAATCTATCTAGGTCTAAAGCATGTTTCTTATGTTACATTGTTTCCCAAGCCAGAATTCTGAGACATAGATTTACAGAATCAAAAGTTAGGGGCATTTGTAAAAAATTTTAATATCCACTGTGTATTATCCCCAAAAGTGTACTACAAAGTTGAATGTTTTACTTGTTGACAGTTTGATCACTTCTCAAGCAGTATTTTAAGAAGAATTAAGTATATGTGTGCCCAGGAATGTAAGTTGAATCCAAGTTGAAGGATGAGAGATTTTAAACAAAGCAGGAAGTTCATGGAACCCCTAGGTGATACACTAGGGGAGGCAGAGGTGAGAGGATGTACTCACACTCAATGTTAAAGAAAAAGGACTTGATTGTGGAGATAATGTGGGCCCTTTCTAAGGTGCCAAATAGAGCTTGTGGGGTCAGATTTGCATTTGTGAAAGATACCCATGGAAGGAAGCAACTGGGAAGATGAATGGTGATGAAAAGACAGTGATTACAGGAGGCCAAGAGAGGAGTAAGGGATGTGGAATTAGGACTGGAATGTAATTGATAAGGAGGGAGGAATTTAGATGTTTCCCAGATTCCTGGACTTGATGTTATCCAGCTTAGAAAGAACACACAAAAGAAAAGAAAGTCTTAAAGATGAGTATGGAAGGGAGTGGATAATTTAGCTTGAACCTGAGGCACTGATAGAGTGTCTATCAGGAGGGCTATTGAAGAAGAATTGTATCTAAGGATCTGAGCCTTGGGAAGGGTTTGGGGAAGGGGCTGAACTTTAATATCTCCACTATTTGGGGCTAAGCTGAAGCTCTGTGAGTGAGGTGGCCACCCAGGGAGAGGTGCTAAAGGGGGCAGAAGAGAGAAGACCAGGATGCAGTTGTGGGTCAGGTTCAGAAAAGGGTGAAAAGGATGAGTGTTGTGAAAATGGAAGAGAACATGATATGGTACAGCCAGGTCACAGGAGAATTTTTTTTAATTTTTAAATACTTTAAAAATATGTCTAGTGACTCTAGGAGAAATTTTAAAAAGAGAGGGCTGAAGTAGATAAGGGAGAGTAGAGATTAACCACAAACATTGCAGACATTTGCCAGCATGCAGAACAAACACTATTTGATAATTATTTCATGACTTTTTGATTCTCAGTTTTCTCATCTGTAAAATGAAAAATGTTATTTTGTAATTACAAAGATTTTGCCAGGTATGGTTGAAAAAAATACAAGCGTCAAAACTACCTGTAAATTAGCATTCCCCAAAGTGTATTTTGTGGACTATTCCTTGAAATATGAATTGTAAGATGATAAGTTTTTGTGGTCTGATGGAAGTAGATCTATGATGTTAAAAAATGTTAAACAGGTTTCCTTGGTGCAACTCCTCTGAAACTTTAAAAGACCCACATACAGAATGAATTTTCAAGATAGGTGTACAGTATTTTCCCAAACATATTGGGACATGGAACATTTTTCACGGAGTACCTGGAAGGGTGAGTGTCTGAAAAAGCAACCTTGGAGAAAACAGTACATAGGGTACAGTGATGTCCACCTTGCCAAACTGAGAGGTTTGTGTGTGATAATATGTGAAGAGTCCCTGGCATAATTGGTGATCAGTGATTGTTAGTTTCCTTCCCACACCAGACAATGAAAGCAGAGGAATCATCCTAGAAAACTAAAGTTAAAATGCATAAAAGAAATCTTAAGGGACACCCTGGGACTCTATGCTCTACAGGATTTTCCAAGAAGCAGCTGCGAATGGTTCCACGTGTCTGGTCTACAACTTTCTAGCTGTGTGATCTGGCAGTAGTTACTTAACCTCTCTGAGAAATGATGCAAGAATAAAATCAGATAATCTAGCATGTGCAATTAGTTACTTCTTACTGTATAAAGAATTGCCATAAAACTGAGTGGCTCAATTAACTCCCATTTATTACTTCACAGATTCTGTTAGTAGAAAACAAAGCATCACTTAGCTGGATTCTTGGCTTAGGGATCTCCATAAGACTGCAACTGAGATGTAGGCCAGGACTGGGGTTTCAACTGAAAGCGCCACTGGAAAAGGATCCACTTCCAAGTTCATATACATAGTTGTTTGTGGGATTCAGTTTTGTGAGGGCCTCAGTTTCTCTCTGGCTATTGGCCAGAGGTCACCCCTCAGTTCCTTACCATGTGGGCCTCTCCAACATGGCAGTCAGCTCCACTGAAGCAGGATGAAGGAGAGAGTGCTAGCAAGAAGTCACAATCTTTTCTAACTTAATCATGGAAGATCCATCCTCTCATTGTACCCAACTCTATTTGTCAGAAGCACATTACTCAAGGGTAAAAGATTACAAAAGGCCAGGAGAAGGGGCCATGGTTGTCATCTTAGAGACTGCATGCGACATAGAATCATTTATTATCTTTAATGGAGGGGCCAAGATGGAGGTATAGGAAGAAATGCTTCATTTCCTCACACAACCAAAAGAAAGAAAATAACCAATTTAAAAAATGAAGAACAACAAGAACTACCAGAAAACATGTGCATAGAAGTCCAACAACAAACGAATTGAAGAAACATTCAATCAGAGGTAGGAGGGACTGAGATGGGAAGGAGGGCAGAGAGGATGCAGCAAGGTGGCAGCTGGAAGACTGCACAGGCAATCCCACATTCACACACAGACAAGCGTGGGGAAAAGTGGGAGAGAGAGACAGACCTCCGAGGAGCATAGGGTTTCAGCATGGGTGACTAAGGACTCAAAACCACAGTTTGTGAAAAAGATCTGTGGGGATTGTGGTGGTGGGAGAAACTCTCAGCCCCACAGGAAAGTACTTGGAGAAACACACAGGGTCCTAAAATGAACACAAACCCATCCACCTGCAAATAGCACCTAAAGCTCTTGTGGGAAGTGAGGAAAATGACAGAAAGTGGGACGAGAACAGAGCAAGTAGCATCGTTCCCTCTCTGACCCCTCCTCCAAAACAGCACCACTACACAGCAAAGAGGGCTCCTCTGCCCTGGCAAATACCTAAAGCTCCTCCCCTTATATGTAACAGGTGAGCCTAAACAAAGAAATATGGCCCAAATGAAAGAACAGATCAAAGCTCCAGAAAAAGAACTAAAAGATGAGGAGATAGCCAACCTATCTGATGCAGAGATCAAAGCACTGGTAATTAAGATGCTCACAGAATTAGTTGAGCTCAATGGCAAAATGAAGGAAGAAATGAAGGCTACACAAAGTGAAATAAAGGAAAATATACAGGGAGCCAACAGTGAAGGGAAGGAAACCAGGACTCAGATCAATGATTTGTAACAAAAGGAAAAAATAAGCAACCAATTGGAACAGAATGAAGAAACAAGAACACACACACACACACACACACACACACACACACACACACACAAATGAGGAGATGCTTAGCTGCTTCTGGGACAACTTTAAACATTCCAACATCCAAATCATGGGAATGATAGAAGGAGAAGAAGAAGAGCAAGATATTGAAAACTTATTTGAACAAATAATGAAGGAAAACTTCCCCAATCTGGCAAAGGAAATAGACTTCCAGGAAGTACAGGAAGCCCAGAGTGTCCGAAAGAATTTGGACCCAAGGAAGAGCACACCAAGGCACATCATAATTAAGTTACACAAGATTATAGATAAGGTGAGAATCTTAAAAGCAGCAAGAGAAAAGGAGAAAGTCACCTATAAAGGAATTCCCACATGGCTATCAGCTGATATCTCAAGAGAAACCTTACAGGAAAGAAGGGGCTAGAAAGAAGTATTCCAAGTCATGAAAGGTAAGGACCTTCAGCCAAGATTACTCTATGCAGCAAAGCTATCATTTAGAATGGAAGGGCAGATAAAGTGCTTCCCAGATAAGGTCAAGCTAAAGGAGTTCACCACCACCAAACCCTTATTATATGAAATGTTAAAAGGACTTATCAAACAAATAGAAGATCAAAAACTATGAACAGTAAAATGACAACAAACCCACAACTATCAACAACTGAACCTAAAAAACAAAAAGTCAGCAAACAACAACAACAACGGGAACAGAATCACAGAAATGGAGAGTTATCAGTGGGGAGGGAGAGGAGGAAAATGGATGGGAAAGGTACAAAGAATAAGAAGCAGAATAGGTAGGCACAAAATAGTCAGGGGGAGGTTAAGAATAATAAAGGAAATGGAGAAGCCAGAGAACTTAAATGTACAACCCATGGACATGAACTGTGGGGTGGGGAGTGCTGGAGGGTGAAGAGAGTGGTACATTGAGGAAGGGAATAAAGGCAAGAAAAAAATGGGAGAACTGTAATAGCACAGTCAATAAAATATACTTTAAAAAAGAGAATCATTTATTTTAAGTTCCTATATAATGGTTGGTTATTCTCACTTCTTTTTAAAAATGCTTACTAAAATTGATTAGTCAGTAATATCAGTGAATTATCACCTTAGAGAACCAAAGCATTTAGAACACATGACAGTAGGGGAAGAAAAAAAAATAGAATGCAAGATTCATCATTGTCTGACTATGGTACAAACTACTCTGAAATGACTAAACCATAAAAAAAAACAGAAAGCCATTGCTTCATAGTTTTTACTCTCCTTGACCAATGTTCTTGGACTCACACCATTATCAATCTCTTTTTTGAAATGTAAAGATAATAAGAAGTCATTGTTTTAAGTATTTTACACATAATAAGAAATTTAATCCTCAGAATAACCTTGTAAATTCAGTTCTATTATCCTCATTTACAAATGAGAAAACTGAAGCACAAAGAATTCACAGGACAGTGCCAGTGGTCCTGTAGCTCATGAGTGGCAAATAGGGGATCCCAATCCTCTCTGTGACTTCACACACCATTTTAACCTCTAAAGTTTATGACCTTGTAGGAGCAGGGGTACATTGTCTCTGGTTACTCAATGTAAATTAATTACCAAAAAATTCCTCCAGATAGACACTAGAGATTTGAAGTTGAAGAATGGGAGGTGGGAGGATAACAGACAGATTCACTCCCATGAAGCTTTGCCTTGGCCCTTGCATCTATGCATCATATCTGTGGATGTCAGTTGGCCAAGGCTAGCTCAAGTCCTCCTGAAACTTATAGGATATTAGGATCCTTGTTACCCCTTAGTGAGCGCAGATGAATTTCTTGGCCTTTCTGAACCCCCAGGTGAAAACATAAGACACTAAAAAAATCTCTAAGAGCCTTTCATATGGCCAATAGTTCACAAATAGACAGGCCTAGATAACCTTCAGAAGCTGGGTTGGGTAAGGAGCCATATCCCAATTCATGCAGATCACAAATGTCCTTTTTACAGATTGATGATTTGTTTAAATGAAGCACAAAGTTCGAAAACCAGAAAACATCTGTGCATGTTTCTGATCTTGGGCAAGCCAGGGCACCACCACAGAACTTTTGGGAACATTATGAGATCAAATAAATTACCATTGTTTATCTGGTAGACCCTGGTGATCCCCCACCTCCTCTACACTTGTAGAAAGAGGCAGCTTACATTCCAGGAAGAACCAATAAAACTTCACCATTCTCACAAGTGGGTCTGGGTGGTAATCAGAACATCCCATGCGTTTACTAAAGATGTCACAGCACCAACTGGTGAGTTAAGGAAGAGACAGAAGTGAACACATCATATGACTGAGGAAAGAGCTGGAAGAAGGTGTGTAAATGCAAGACCCTCAAGCTTCTATTATCTACTTCCTAAAAAATGAGAAGCCAGTCACAGGGGACAACAGTGCTTCTGCCACTGTTTTCCTTAACTTTGCAGCCTGCTAATTAACCACTGAGACAAATCAGTTTGGCAGAAATACAGGCTAGTGGGGTCAGGGAGCATTTCCCAAGCCTTGAGGCCATTCTCCAGGCCTGATGCTTGGTGAGCTACCCAGACAGGCACTTGCCACCTGCAGAATGGGAATCCAGCTCCCACAAGGAGGCTTCTGTACAATTCTCTCCAAATTTCACATACAATGAGTTCCCCACAGCATTCTTTGAGAAGATTAATACAATAGCTGCACACACTCATGTGTACCTCCCATATATCACCTTCACCACCATTTGACATTTTGAGACATAGTCTCCTCAAGGATTTCAAACACTGCTTTGGCTTCTGAGAGTAATTCCAATCACATCTAGAGGTGTGGTGAGATTATTAGCCCTGCATCTGGAAACAAGGCACAAAACCTAACAGACAAAATCTTCTCTTCCAGGGTTCTGGCCGAAATGGAGTCATAGGTAGAAAGGCTTCACTTCCTCCAACAACCAAAAGGATATCAATTTAAAAATAATAAATAACCAGAAATGCCAGAAAATCAAACTGCATGGAACTCCGACAATCAAGGAGTTAAAGAAACATTCATCCAGACCAGTAGGAGGGGGCAGAGATGGGCAGCCGAGCTAGCTGAGAAGACCCGTGGCAAGCAAGGTGGACCATGCAGGCAAGGAGGAGCTGGCTGAATGGAAAACTAAAGATTAAAAACTTCCAGCTGTAAAATACTGTTGGGATTGTGACATTGGGAGAAACTCCCAGTTTCACAGGAGAGTTTGTTGGAAAGTGTGGCTACAGCAGAGTGAGTGAGCTGCATTGTTCCCTCTCTGACCCCTTCCACATAGACAGCACCACAGTACAGCAATGAGGGTTGCCCTGCCCTGGTGAATACCTAAGGCTCCACCCCCTTATCACAAAATAGGTATTCCAAGACTAAGAAATATGGCCCAAATGAAAGAATAGATCAAAACTCCAGAAAAACAACTAAGCGATAAGGAGATAAACAACCTAGCTGAGGCGGAGTTCAAAACACCAGTAATCAGGATGCTCACAGAATTGATTGAGCTCAGTGGCAAATAAAGGAATAAATGTAGACTACATAAAATGACATAAAGCAAAATATACAGGGAACCAACAGTGAAAGGAGGAAAACTCTTACCCAAATCAACAATTTGGAACAAAAGGAAGAAAAAAATCTTTCAACCAGAACAGAAGAAAGAAACAAGAATTCAAAAAAAAAAAAATGAGGAGAAGCTTAAGAACCTCCAGGACAACTTTGAACAGTCCAACATTTGAATCATAGAGGTGCCAGAAGGAGAAGAACGAGGGCAAGGAATTGAAAATTTATTTGAACAAATAATGAAGGAAAACTCTCCCAATATGATGAAGGAAATGGACTTCCAGGAAGTACAGGAAGCCCAGAGAGTCCCAAAGAAGTTGGACCCAAGGAGGAACACACCAAGGCACCTCATAATTACATTAGCCAAGATTAAAGATAAAGAGAGAATCTGAAAGGCATCAAGAGAAAAGGAGAGGATTATCTTCAGAGGAGTGAGTGCCCATAAGACTATCAGCTGATTTCCTAAAAGAAAGCTTACAGGCAAGAAGGGGCTGGAAAGAAATATTCAAAATCATGAAAGGCAAGGACCTCCATCCAAGATTACTCTGTGCAGTGAAGCTATCATTTGGAATGGAAGGGAAGATATATTGCTTCCCAGAGAAGGTAAAGTTAAAGGAGTTCATCATCACTGAGTCCTTATATGAAATGTTAAAGGGACTTATCTAAGAAATATAAAATCAAAAACTATGAACAGTAAAATGACAACAAACTCACAACTATAAACAACTGAACCTAAAAAACAAAAACTAAGCAAACAACTAGAACAGGAACAGAATCACAGAAATGGAGATCACATGGATGATTATCAGTGGGGAGGAAGAGAGAAAGAAGAGGATGAAAGGTGCAGGGAATAAGAAGCATAATTTGTAGGCATAAAATAGACAGTAGCAGGTTAAGAATAGTATAGGAAACAGAGAAGCTAAAGACCTTATATGTACAATCCACGGACATGAACTAAAGAGGGGGGAGCTGGATGGTGAAGGGGTGCAAGGTGGAGAGCAGATAAAGGGGAGAAAAGATTGGGACAACACTAATAGTATAATCAATATAATATACTTTAAAAAATCTTCTCTTCCAAATGAGGTCCCCAGCTCTAAAAAGACTGCTTTAATTTTACATCAGTGTTTTCACCCTGGTATTGATATCTCTAAAGATAAAAGAACAATTTTAAGAAAAAAAAGAGAAAAGAAGAAATTTTATGACTTGAGAAGCTCTCTTTTCCTAACCCTGAGAGTCTGGGCTTAATTCCATGTTTCCCATTACCTAGTTGTGTGATCCTAGACTTGAAGCTGAACCTCTCAGAGCTTTAGTATCATTCAGTATAAAGACAAGATCATCACGAAAATTTGACTGGTTTTCTTTGAGCACTGAAATGTATAAGGTATATGATGTAACTTGTTGACCTTTATGTTCTAACCATTTCTGCAAGGATTCTCAAAGGTGCTCTTGTCTTGCATTGTCCAGCCAGATAGGTAAGAATTTTTCACTTCCTTCCAAGCATCCCCAGGTGACAACACTTTTTAGTTCACTCACGATTCTTGGGGTAAATGCAAACATGGCCCAGCACATTGGGATCTGAGCTACTTGTCAGCTAACCCCACAAACAGAACTTGAGAACTTGGTTTGTTCAGTGTCAACCGTCCTATCTAGTGCCTCTGTTTCATCTTGGGATTAAAGGTACACATTTGTAGTAAACCCTTAGTGTTCTGGGTCTCTGCATTCCCCCATCCACTCCATCCACTGGCTTTTGTCTCTGAACTGTACTCCTAGCCATAGACCACCACCCTGCCTCTTCTTGTATTTTTTTGAGGTAAGCTTATTTAATAACATTATATAAATTTCAGGTGTACATTATAATTCGGTATCTGTATACTTTGTTGTGCTCACCACCAAAAGTCTAGTTTCCTTCTATTACCATATATTTGTGAATTGGGCAAAGGAAGTTAAATATATGTTCCTTCATGTCTTGCTGATACCTTCTTGGCTTCCATCTCCAGCCACTGGTGCTCAGAGCTGACCCCTATTTGAGATTTCTTATTTGTGTCTCAGAGAATTCAGAGCTTCAGACCAAAGAATGGTGTTAGAAAACAGATAGCATGTCTAACGTCTTTCTCTAAAGAATCCCCTCTAAACCCAGTCAGCCAGCCAGCAAACCTATTGAGTTCCCATTATATCCCAGACACTGTAGTAAGTCAGGAGATTCAAAAATTAGTAAAATTTAAAAAAATTCATCCCCCAGTGAGGAATACAAGCATATTATTGTATATACATGATACAAAGTGGTTGTTCCTCCTGGAGGCTATTCACCCAGGCTGTGCTCCAACATCCCCACGACAGGGCCTTCTTACTTTGTGATATGGTTTAGACCATCACCATGTTTCTAATTGCTAATTTTTTCTTTCTAATTTGAACATTAACTTTCTAAATGTTCTTTCTCCTCCTTTCTGCTTATTGTATTTAGAGTTTAAACCCAACTTAATCTGAGACCAGACCCTATTTCTACCAGCAGTGTGACCTTGAGCAAATATTTCAACCTCTCTGAGCCTCAGTTTGCTCAGCTGTAAAACAAGAATAATGTCCACATGAATGTGTTGTATTACATGAGATAACATGTTTTGCCCTATACAGATAAAGAAACTGAGGTTCAGAGTGCTTAGGTAATGTGCCTAAGGTCAGTCAGTCAGAGAAGGTATGTAAATATTGGCTGTTTGGCTATTGCTCAACATCTGTCATCACTGAAGATTTTGTCTACCCATCTGTTGACATTTACCATGTCAGCTTCTCAGGGAAAGACCCTTCTTTTAGGCTTGAGACCTAAATGTTAACTGTGCACAGGGCTTCTCCATTTGATGAATGACAGCTACCTCAAGATGAATGTGAACTCATTTTCTTTCCCTACAAATTGGTTCCATCCCATCTTCTATCTCACATAAGTCAGAGGTCTGGAAGTCATTCACACCTCCACTTATTGCTCCCCTTTCACACCCAACCAAGCCTCTAGTGCTGCCTCTTGAATGCTGTGCACTCTGCCCTATACTCTTTACTCCTTTAAATGTCCTCAGTTCCTACAGGCTTCATTTCTTGCCTGGATTTCTGCAAGTCTCCTAATTACTCTCTCTGCCTCCAGTAGGACCTCCTGCAACTTGATGTCCTGTCCCATGCCCAAGGGTCATTTAAAAAAAAATTGTACTCCTCACTTAAGACCCTTCCTTGGCTAATCATTATCTTAGAAATAACATCTAACTTCCTCAGCATGCAATTCAGCACATATATACTCTGTCCCTGCAGCCTCTCATATATCTACCATCATCCCCTGCTTCACCCTCTGTGCCACACTATATACATCACTTGGGTTATGAGGATAATTAGAAAAAGAGTGATGCTCATTGGGTGCTCCATAGGAGCTACACAAATGTCTCCTGTCTTCCTTACATCTATGTGGGCCTAGATGCCATGTTGTCCAACTATTTTAACTGCTGAGGCTCACTGTCAATAGATTTTAGGTGACAGAGAAATTACTCTCTCACAAGTGAAGTGAGTGAGGTTCAAAGAAGTTAACCAACTTGCCCAGAATTTTCAAAATTATGTCTATCTAACTCCAAAACCCATACTCTTCACCACTGTGCTCTGGGAAGCTTGTTGACTGCTCATTGTGGACCACCTTCTATGTCCTTTCCCTGCTCCACTCTAGGTTGGCTTCTTCCTTCAAGTTTTAGTTCAAGGGTTAGCCTTCTGGAAAGCCCTGGTTGACTTTTTGCCCCCAAGTTGACTCAAATGGTTCATTAACTGTCTATTCATCATGCTTCTTTCAGTTGAAGATTCCATCATCTGGAAGATGCATCCTTGGTTTAATATTATATCTCTGTAGGGAAACAAAAATCCCACCATGCTAAATGTACACATCCTCAGTCATATTTCACACTGCACACACACACACAAGCACACAAGATAGCTCCTATGCAAACAGCTAAATTCAGTCTCAACTAGACTGTCTCCATTGGTACAATTTTCAATTTTACTAGGCTAAGCCTCTTGAGAGATTATCTCATTTTGATACTTCCCAATGTCTGACACATGGTAGAAGTTCAATAAATAAATAATAAACACAAAGAAAAATAGCTAGCGTTTTTAAAGCACATACAAAACTCCATGCATTGAGCTAAGCATTTGGCATAGATTATTTTATTTTAATTGCTCACAATAAAAATGATAAAAAAGGAAGTTTTCTTATCTACATTTTGTGCTACAGAAACAAAAAATCAGAGAGGTTGGTTAAGCAAGTCACTTAAAATTCCACAGAGAGAGTGATAAGAAATTGAGATTTAGGTGATGTCAAAGTTTGAGTTTTAAAATTATACTACCTTTCCAAAGAACACAAACCCTTTATTGTCCTCAGAAATGATGATCAGTCTCTCAGCTCTTTCTGCTTCCTGTCCTCACCTGTAGGTCAAACCTATCAGGATTATTCTTGTCCTTCTTTGTTTTTATCAATATATCTCTTAAAAATCACACACACACACACACACACAGAAAAAAAAAACTTACCTTCAATTGAAGCGCAGCTCGTTCAGTGTGGAAAACAAAGAATTAATACCTCCTTTGACCTAGATGCCATGTTGTCCAACTATTTTAACTGCTGAGGCTCACCGTCAATAGATTTTAGGTGAGCATGTAGTTCACCTTGACTCTAGATGTTTCACACAAAAACTAAGCCAAGTTGCGTTAGTCATCTTTTATTTTGAAATTTTTTATTGTTGTTCAAGTACAGTTATCTCCAGTTTCCCCCAACTTCCCCCAACCCCAACAATCCCCATTTCCCACCACTCATCCCACCCCACCTTGGTTTTGTCCATTTAGAGTTGTGTCCTCTAGAGTTGTTCCTGAAAACCCTTCCCCATTTTCCCTCCATTATCCCCTCCCATCACCTCTCTGGCTACTGTCAGTTTATTCTTAATTTCAATGTCTCTGATTATATTTTGCTGGGTTCTTTTTATTTCTTAAGTATGTTCCACATATAGGTGAGATAATGTGGTATTTCTCTTTCATCACCTGACTTATTGCACTTAGCATAATGCTTTCCACTTCCAACCATGCTGTTGGAAAGTGTAGGAGCTTCCTTCTTCTTTTTGCTCTGTATTATTCCATTGTGTATCATTATTTTTTTTATCTGTTCACTTACTGATGGTCACTTAGGTTTCTTCCAGCATTTACCAATTGTAAATTGTGTTGCTATGAACACTAGGGTGCATAGGTTCTTTTGGATTGGTGTTTCAGGGATCTTAGGATATAATGCTAGTAGAGGAATTGCCAGGTCAAAAGGCAATTCCATTTTTAGTGTTTTTGAGGAAATTCCATACTGTACTCCCTGGTGGCTGCACCAGTCTGCATTCCCACCAACAGTGCACTAGGGTTCCCTCTTCTCCACATCCTCTCCAGCACTTCTTGTCTGTTGCTTTATTTATGATGGCCATTCTGATGGGTGTGAAGTGGTATCCCATTGTGATTTTATTTGCATTTCTCTGATGGCTAGTGATGCTGAGTATGCTTCATATTTCTCTGGGCCCTCTGTATGTCTTCCTCAGAGAATTGTCTATTCAAGAATCTTGTCCATTTTTTTAATTTTTTTTTTTTGTCTTCCTGGAATGGGGTCATGAGAGTTCTTTATTTATTTTGGAGCTCAAACCCTTGTCTAAAGTATCATTGGTAAATACATTTTCCCATATCATTGGTTCTCTTTTAGTTTTAATGCTGTTTTCTTTAGCCATGCAGAAACTTTTTAATTTGATGAGGTCTCATTTGTTTATTCTTTCCTTTATGTCCCTTGCTTTAGGGGACATATCAGTGAAAATATTGCTGCATGAAATGTCTGAGATTTTCCTGCCTATGTTCTAGTGAAGGACTTTTATGGTATCATGACTTATATTTAAGTGTTTTATCCACCTTGAATTTATTTTTGTGTATGATGTAAGCTGGTGCTCGAATTTCATTAGTTTGCATGTATCTGTCCAGATCTCCCAATATCATTTGTTGAAGAGGCTGTTTTTAATTCATTTTATGCTTCTACCCCTTTTGTCAAATATTAATTGACCATAGAGACTTGGGTTTATTTTTGGGCTTTCTGTTCTGTTCTTTTGGTCTATGTTTCTGTTATTATGCTAGTATCAAGATGTTTTGATTACCATGGTCTTGTAATGCAGTTTGATACCAGGTATTGTGATCCCTCCTACTTTGCTCTTCTTTCTCAGAGTTGCTGGACCTATTTGGGGTAGTTAATGGATCCATACAAATTTTTGAAATGTTTGTTCTATATCTGTGAAATATGTCATTGGTACTTTAATAGGGATTGCATTGAATCTGTAAATTTCTTTGGGTAGTATGGACATTTTGATGATGGTGATTTTTCTAATCCATGAACACGGTACATGCTTCCATTTCTTTGTTTTTTCCTTAGTTTCTTTCTTCAGTGTTATGTAGTTTTCTGAGTATAGGTCTTTTACATCCTTGGTTAGGTTTATTCCTAGGTACTTTATTTTACTTGTTGCTATATCAAATGGGATTTTTTTTCCTAATTTATGTTTCTGATGTTTCATTGTTGGTGTACAAAAATAACTTTGATTTCTGACTGTTGACTTTGTATCAAGCTGTTTTGTCATATTCATTTATTAGCTCCAGTAGGTTTTTGGTGGAATCTATAGAATTTTCTATGTACACTATCATGTCATCTTCAAACACCAAGAGTTTTGCTTCCTCCTTTCCAATTTGGATGCCTTTTGTTTCATCTGATCACTGTGGCTGGGACTTCCAATACTATGTTCAATAGAAGTGGTGAAAGAGGACATCCTTTTATTGCTCCTGATCTTAATGTGAAAGCTTTTAGTTTCTGCCCAATTAGTATGATGTTGGCTATAGGTCTCTCATATATGGCCTTTATCATGTTGAGGAATGCTCTCTCTATATCCATTTTGCTGAGTGTTTTTATCATAAATGGGTGCTATACCTTATCAAATGCTTTTTCCACATCTATTGATGTCATCATGTGGTTTTTTCTTTCTTTTTATTTATGTGATGTATTACATTTATTGATTTGGGAATATTATTATTGCATTCATGGGATGAACCCCACTAGATCATGGTGTGTGATCGTTTTAATGTATTGCTGGATGTGGTTTGCCAATATTTTGTTGATGATATTAGCATCTATGCTCATCAGCAATATTGGCCTATAGTTTTCTTTCTTTGTTGTGTCTTTTTCAGGTTTTGGCATTAGGATGATACTGGTTTAGGAAGAAGGGTTTGGAAGTTTTTCGTATTCTTGGATTTTTTGGAATAGTCTATGAGGGATATGAATTATCTCTTCCTTAAGTGATTTGTAAAATTACCTGTAAAACCATCCAGTTCAGGGCTTTTGTGTGCTGCAAGTTTTTTGATTACTGCTTTGATTTCATCAACTTTTATTGGTCTCTTCATGCTTTCTGCATCTTCTTCATTCAGTTTTGGAAGACTATATTTTTCTAAAAATTTGTCCATTTCACCTAGGTTTTCAAATTTCTTGGCATGTAGTTCATTGTAGTAATTTCGTACAATCATTTGTATTTCTGTGGTATCAGTTGTAATCTGCTGTTTCATTTCTGATTGTGTTTATTTGGGCCCTCTATTTTTTTCCTGATGAGTCTGCTTTAAGGCTCATTGATTGTGTTTATCTTTCCAAAGAACTAGCTCCTGATTTTACTGATCCTTAGAATTATGCTTTTAGTCTCCAAGATCAGAGCATGTTAATTCTGCTCTGATCTTGGTTATTTCCTTGAGTTCTTGTAGGTGTAGGGTTAGGTTGTCTATTTGAAATGTTTCTATATTTTTTAGGTAGGCCTGTATTCCTATGAACTTCCCTCTGAGAACTGCCTTCGCTGTGTCCCATGAATTTTAGATTGTTGTGAGTTCATTTCCATTTTTTTCCAGAAATTTTTAATTTCTTCCTTGATCCCATGCTTAACCAATTCATTGTTTAATAGCATGCTATTCGATCTCCATGAGTTTGAGTGTTTTTGAGTTTTTTCCTTGAGGTTGGTTTCTAGTTTCAGTCCCTTGTGGGCAGAGAAAATATTTGATATGATTTCAATTTTCTTGAATTTGTAGAGGTTTGTTTTGTGTCTTATCATGTGATCTACCTTTAAAAATGTCCCATTTGCATTTGAAAAGAATGTGTATTTTGCTTATTTGGGATGAAATGTTCTATATATATATCAATTATGTCCATTTGATATTGGACGTTGTTCAATGCTACTGTGTGTTTGTTCATATTCAGTTTGGAAGAACTATCCATTTTTGACACTGGTGTGTTAAAAACCCCTACTATAACTGTGTTGCTGTCTATATCTTTATTGAAGTCCTCCAAGATTTTCCTTATACATTTGGGTGCTCCTATGTTGTATGCATATATATTTAAAATGTGTATGTCTTCTTGATGGATTCTTCTCATGAGTGTTATGAACTGTCCTTCTAGGTCTCTTCTTATGGCCCTTGTTTTGAAGTCTGTTCTGTCTGACATGATTATTGCTACCCCAGCTTCTTTTTCCTGTCCATTTGCTTGGAATATTTGTTTCCAGCATTTCACTTTCAGTCTCTGTAGGTCTTTTGTTCTGAGGTGTGTCTCTTGTAGGCAGTATATGTGTGGGTCATACTTTTTTATTGATTCAACTATTTTGTGTCTTTTGATGGGTGCATTTAATCCATTCACATTTAAGGTTATTTTTGATAGGTACTTATTCATTGACTTTTTACTCTTTACCTGTGTTCCTCTCTTGTACGCACTTTTCTTTTTTCTTTTCTTAAAGCAGACCCTTCAACACACTTGCAGAGCTGGTTTGGGAGAGATGTATTCTTTTAGACTTCTTTTGTCTGGGAATCTCCTTATTTGGCCTCTCATTTTAATTGAGAGCCTTATTGGATAGAGTAGTCTCAGTTGTTGGCCTTTGTTTTTCATTACTTGTAATATTTCTTGCCATTCCTTTTTGTCTTATAGCATTTCCATTGACAAGTCAGTTGCTAGCTTTATCGGGCCTCCCTTGTATGTTACTCCATGTTTCTCCCTTGCTGCCTTTAAGATTCTCTCCTTGTCTTGGAATTTTGCCATTTTAATTATGATGTGTCTTGGAGTGGACCTCTTTGGGTCCCTCGTGATTGGGACACTCTCTGCTTCCTGGACTTGTGTTACTTTTTGTCTCATCAAATTAAGGAAGTTTTCCATCATTACTTTTTCAAACAGGTTTTCTATCCCTTGCTCTTCTTCCTCACCTTCTGGTATCCGTATTATATGGATATTATTATGTTTCATGTTGTATTTCAGGTCCCTTAACACCTCTTCATTCTTTCTGAGTCTTTTTTCCTTTTCTTGCTTTTTCTGGAAGTTTTGTCTACCTTGTCTTCCAGCTTGCTGATTCAATCCTTTGCTTCTTTGAGTCTACTTTTGATTCCATCTACTGTGTTCTTTAATTCAGAAATTGTATTCTTCATTTCCTCTTGCCTTTTCTCATAGTTTCTATTTCCTTTTTCATGTTGATGTAGCTTGCATTGTACTCATCATAATTTCCCTGTAGTTTTTGGTAATTCTCTGTGAGCTCATTGAGCTTCCTTTTAACCACTGCTGTGAACTCAATATCTGATAGTTGACTTGCCTCAATTTCATTTAGCATTTTTTTGAGGCTTCCTTCTTTCCTTTCATTTGGGCTCTGTTTCTTTGTCTTCCCATTTTTGGTGAAACTATTCTTTTTAGCCTCTGTTTCTTAAATTGATCTATTCTTACTCCCTGAGTTTGTGGTGTGAGCTTCTATGGCAAGAGAACTGTGAGATTCAGTGGTGCAGTCTCCTTGATCTCCTGAACTTGATGCTCTTGAGATGTTGTTTATGTAAGCTCTCTGGATGTATTTTTATTTTGATTGTTGTTGGGTCATTCTTTGATGAGTCTTTCCTTTTGTTGGTTGACTAAGGGTCACTCAGCCCATGACGTCTGCTCCTGCTGTTGGGCAGGAGCAGACAGGTAGTGTTGAAGCTGTTTCTGCTGTCTATTAGAGGTTTAAAGGCTTCTCTCTTGCCATTGTTCAGATATTTGTTCTGGGTAATTTCTCCACAGTTTAGTTGTATTTCCAGATTGGTACTGGGAGGAGGTTAGTGTGGGTTCCACTCATTCCTCCACCTTCTTTCATTATCTGTTGGTGGTTCGTTAGTTGGTTGGTTTACTCTTCCAGCAGGTATATTTGTGTTCACAGCTCCTTCCTTGCTGAGTCCACACCAGAGGGAAAGACCCTGTCAGTTCTGTTCCTTGTGCGAGTGCTGTCGAGACTCCACCTACATTAGTCTTGTATTTCTTGTACTTCTTCAGTTGAGGACTCTATCATTTATAAGATAAATCTTTGACTTAATATTATCTTTGCAGAAAACCAAATAAAATATTAACCATGGTAAATATACACAAGTTCAATCTATACCACATGCCATATATAAAAATAAATGAAAAAAATGGACTGTATACAAGAATGTGAAATTAAAAACACTTTAAAAGAAACTGCAGAATACTCTGTGAGCCTGGATTAGATAAATATTTCTTAAATATGACACCACAAATATAACATATAAAGAAAAAAATATATAAACGGACTTCACTAAAATAGATATCAGTTCTTAAAAAGACACTGTTCTGGGGATGGTGCTCACCTGGTCCATGGTCTAAAGCTGCCTGTCTGGGCTTACACCAGAGGCACCAGGGATGGAGCACCTCCCACCTGGTCCCTATACCCAGAGCCCTGCAGGGCCAACTGGCTCTCTAGGAGGAAGGCAGAAAAGCCCTGTGGAGGGGAGCTGCATTCCCTGGAAAGTTTTGAATCAGTGGGGTGCTGAACTACCCTGAAGGGGCACTGAGAGTCCTGAGCATCTAGGACAGCAAAGAGCAATAAGGTGGTGTGTGAGTTCCCCCTAACTGGTGCACCTCAAGGACAATGCAACTGGTGAAATAAAGGCCCAGGCTGGGTGCAGAAGGGCACTGAGGAACTGAGGTGGAGGTTGGAAAAGAGTGAAGAGTGGTACTCAGGAAGGGATAAAAACAAAACCAATCCCTCCTCAGCCTGAGGCAGCCAGGAAGACCAGAAAAACTGGGCTGAACAGATTAAAGCCAGCAGAATGATTTTTTTTGTTTGTTTTTAATTCCTTCTTCCTTTCTCTCCTTCTTTCTTTTTTATTCTTTCTTCCTTCCTTTCCCTTTTTATTCCTCCTTCCTTCCTTCTTTTTTAGTTTTTAAATTTTATTTTTTTTTAAATTTCTTCTTTCTTTCTTCTTTCTTTTTTACTCCTTCTTCCTCCCTTCTTTCTTTTCCTTTTTATTATTTCTTCCTTCCTTCTTTTTTAAAATTCCTTCTTCTTTTCCTTCTCTCTCCTTTTCTTCTTTTTTTCTATTACTTTCTTTTTTCGCATTCTTTCTTCCTTCCTTCCTGTTCTTTTTCATTCTGTCTCCCTTCCTTCCTTCCCTTTTTTTCCTTTATTTTCCCACAGGTGAGACAATAATACCTGGAGATCTGAAAAGACCAGACTTTGACCCAAACAGGGGTCATCCCAACAACAGAGACAGTGAGACAAATTTCACTTTGCTACTCCAGAGAACATGCAAGGTGGGAGTAATGAACACCAGGACACCCACTGGAAGAGGAAACCTGCCAACAAAGGAACCACCAACAAATAACAGTGGAAGAAGGTTAAGGAGGGAGTGGAAGCTACACTAAACTCAATCAAGGACTTATCTGGAAATACAACTAAAAGGTGGAGAAATTACCCACAACAAACCACTAAATAAGAGCAAGAGAGAACCCTCAAAACCTTGTACACATAGATAATTCAGCTTCAATACAACCTGTCCACACCAGCACAACAGGGTACCAGCTGTGGTGGATGGACTGATCTTCAGTTAACCAGCCAGAGGATAGGACCCACTAAAGAAAGACCGAACACGCAAAACCAAAAGACATACAGAGAACCAACATAAACAACAGCCCAAGACCAAAGAGATCAGGAGATTAAGGAGACTGAACCACTGAATCTCACAAGCATTCTATCACAGAAGTTCACACCATACACATGGGGAGTCAGAACAGATTAATTTAAGAAGCAGAGGCTAACAAGAAGAGTCTCACAAATAATGGGAAGACAAAGAAACAACCCCCAAATAAAAGGAAAGGAGGAAGTCTCAGAAAGAATCCTAAATGAAATATAATCAAGTCAACTATCAGATATTGTGTTCAAAGCAATGATTATCAGGAAGCTCAAAGAGTTCACAAAGAATTACCAGAAACTACAGTGAAACTACAATGAACTCACTACAAACTATATCAACATGAAAAAGGAAATAGAAATTGTCAACAAGGGCCAAGAAGAAATGAAGAATATAATTTCTGAACTGAAGAATGCAGTAGAAGGAATCAAAAGCAGCCTCAGTAAAGCAGAGGATTGGATCAGTGAGCTAGAGAACAAGGTAAAAAAAAACACCCATAAAGAGCAAGAAAAAAAAAAGAGGTTCAGAAAGAATGAAGAGGGATTAAGAGAAATACAGGACAACATGAAAAGGTAATAATATCAGTATAATAGGTATACCAGAAGGAGAACAGAACAAGACATAGAAAACCTGTTTGAAAAAGTCATGACGGAAAACTTCCCTGATTTGATGAGAGAAAAAGTCACACAAATCCAGGAAACACAGAGAGTCCCAATCAAGAGGAACCCAAAGAGTCCCACTATGAGACACATCACAGTTAAAATGGCAAAATACCAGGACAAAGAGAGAATCTTAAAGGCAGCAACAGAGAAACAGGAAATAACATAAAAGAGAGCCCCGATAAGGTTAGTAGCTGACTTCTCAATAGAAATCCTCCAGGCCAGAAGAGAATGGCAAGAAATATTCCAAGTAATGAGAACCAGAAGCCTGCAACCGAGGCTAGTTTACCCAGTAAGGCTCTCAATTAAAATGGGAGGCCAAATAAGGAGATTCCCAGACAAAAGAAGTCTAAAAGAATATGTCTCCACCAAAACAGCTCTGCAAGAGATGCTAAAGGGACTGCTTTAAGGAAAGAGAGGAAAAGAGAGAGAGGGGAACACAGGTACGAAAAAATGGCAATGACTAATAACCTGTCAATAATAAACTTAAATGTAAATGGATGAAATACTCCAATCAAAAGACAAATAAGAACTGAATGGGTAAAATAGCATGACTCACACTTATGCTGCCTACAGTAGAACCACCTCAGGGCAAAAGAACTACAGAGACTAAAAGTGAAGTGCTGGAAAAAAAATTTTCAAGCAAATGGACAGGCAAAAAAAAAAAAGCTGGGGTAGCAATACTCATATCAGACAAAATAGACTTCAAAAAAAGGAACATAAAAAGTGACCCAGAAGGTCACTTCATAATACTCAAGGGAAGAATCCATCAAGAAGACATAAAGATTGTAAATATATATACACCCAACATAGCAGCATAGAAATACATAAAAAAATCTTGGAGGACTTCAAGAAATATATTGACAGCAACAAAATTATAGTAGGGGATTTTAACACCCCACCCTCAAAAATGCACAGATCTTGCAAACAAAATACCAATAAAGATATTGTGGCTTGAACAATGCCCTAGATGAAATGGACTTAACTGTTTATATATATATATATATATATATATATATATATTTATATATATATATATATATATAGAGAGAGAGAGAGAGAGAGCCTTTCATCCCAAAGAATTTCAATGCATATTCTTTTAAAATGCACATGGAATATTTTCAAAGATAGACCACATGATAGGACACAAAACAAGCTTCAACAAATTCAAGAAAATTAAAATCATATCAAGCATTTTCTCTGCCCACAAGGGACTGAAACTAGAAACCAACCCCAAGGAAAAAACCCGAAACACTCAAAATCATGAAGATTGAATAGCATGCTATTAAACAATGAATGGGTCAAGAATGAGATTAGGGAAGAAATCAGAAAGTTTCTGGAAACAAACAAAAATGAACTCAAAACAATCCAAAACTTATGGGACACAGAGAAGGAAGTCCTGAGAGGAAAATTCATAGCAATACAGGACTACCTAAAAAAGATAGAAACATTTCAGACAAACAACCTAACCCTATGCCTACAAGAACTCAAGGTACCACAAGAAAGAGAGGCCAGAGAAAGTAGAAGGAAGGAAATAACCAAGATTAGAGCAGAATCAAATGACATAGAGACTAAAAGCACAATTCTAAGGATCAACTAATCCAGGAGCTGTTTCTTTGAAAAGATAAACAAAATTGTGAAGGCTTTAAGCAGGCTTATCAAGAAAAAAAGAGAGAGCACCCAAATAAAAACAATCAGAAATGGAAGAGGAGAGATTACAACTGATACTGCAGAAATAAAAAGGAATATAAGAAATTACTACAAAGAACTGTATGCCAAGAAATTTGAAAACCTAGGAGAAATGGACAAATTTCTAGAAAAATATAATCTTCCAAAAGTCAATGAAGAAGAAGCAGAAAGCCTTAATAGAACTATAACAGCAGATGAAATTGAAGCAGTAATAAAAAATCTCCCAACACACACTAGCCCTGGACTGGATGCTTTCACAGGAGAATTCTACAAAGCATTTAAGGAAGAGCTAACCCCAAGCCTTCACAGACTGTTCTGAAAAATCCAAAATGATGGAAGACTCTCAAACTCTTTTTCTGAAAACAGCATCATCCTAATTCCAAAACAAGATAAAGACATAACAAAGAAAGAAAACTTCAGGCCAATATCACTGATGGACATAGATGTTAAAATCCTCAACAAAATATTGGCAAGCAGCAGCCAACAATACATTAAAATGATCATACACCATGACCAAGTGTCATTCATCCCAGGGATGCAAAGATGGTACAATATTCACAAATCAGTAAATGCAATACATCACATAAACCAAAGCAAAGACAAAAATCACATGATCCTATCAATAGATGAGGAAAAAACATTTGATAAGGTATAGTACCCATGTATGATAAAAACACACAGCAAAGCAGGAATAGAGGAGCATTCCTCAACATAATAAAGGTCATATATGAGAGACCTACGGCCAACGCCATACTCAATGAGCAAAAACTGAAAGCTTTCCCACTAAGATGAGAAAAAAGACAAGGATGTCTGCTTTCACCACTTCTATTCAACATAGTATTGGAAGTTTTAGCCATAGCAATCAGACAAAAAACAAAAGGAAATAAAAGGTATCCAAATTGGAAAGGAGGAAACAAAATGGTCATTGTTTGCAGATGACATGATAGTGTACATAGAAAATCCTATAGACTCAGCCCAAAAACCGCTCGACCTAATAAATGAATTTGGCAAAATAGAGGGATACAAAGTCAATATCCAGAAATCAAAGGCATTTCTGTGTGCCAACAATGAAACATCAGAAGTAGAAATCAGGGACAAAATCCCATTTGATATAGCAACAAGTGAAATAAAATACCTAGGAATAAACCTAACCAAGGGTGTAAAAGACCTGTACTCAGAAAACTACACAACACTGAAGAAAGAAATCAAAGCAGTTATGAACAAATGGAAACATATACCGTGTTCATGGATTGCAAGAATTAACATCAACAAAATATCCATATTACCCAAAGAAATTTAAAGATTCAATGCAATACCTATTGAAGTACTAATGGCATATTTCACAGATATAAAACAGGCACTGCAAAAATTTTTATGGAACCATAAACGACCCCGAACAGCTGCTACAATTTTGAGAAAGAAGTGCAAAGTAGGAGAGATCACAGTACTTTGTACCAAACTGTATTACAAGGCCGCTGCAATCAAAACAGCCTAGTACTGGCATAAAAATACACTCATAGACCAATGGAACAGAACAGAGAGCTCAGAAATAAACCCTAGTGTCTATGGTCAATTAATATTCAGCAAAGGGGGAAGCAACATAAATTGGAGTAAAAATAGCCTCTTTAACAAATGGTGTTGGGAAAGCTGGACAGCTACGTGAAAAAAAAATGAAACTCGATCACCAACTTACATCATACAGAAAAATAAATTCAAGGTGGATAAAAGACTTAAATATAAAGTGTGACACCATTAAAGTCATAGAGGAGAACATAGGTGTGAAAATCTCAGATATTGCACGCAGAAACATTTTTACTGACATGTCCCCTAGAGCAAGG
>CM052547.1:53825027-53844364 GCA_028533065.1 Trachops cirrhosus | reverse complement strand
ACACATGAAAAGATGCTCAATATCACTAGCTATCAGAGAGATACAAATTAAAACCACAATGAGATACCACCTCACACTGGTCAGAATGGCCATCATAAACAAAGTGACAAAAATCAAGTGTTGGAGAGGTTGTGGAGAAAAGGAAACCCTAGTGCACTGTTGGTGGGATTGCAGACTAGTACATCTACTATGGAAACCAGCATGACATTTCCTCAGAAAACTAAAAACGGATCTGCCTTTGACCTAGCAATTCCACTGCTAGGATTATATCCTAAGAAACCTGAATCACCAATCCAAAAGAACCTATGCACCCCAGTGTTCATAACAGCACAATTTACAATAGCCAAGTGCTGGAAGCAACCTAGGTGCCCATCAGTAAATGAATGGATTAAAAAGTATGTTACATTTACAGGATGGAATTCTATGCAGCAGAGAGAAAGAAGGATCTCCTACCCTTTGCAACAGCATGGATGCACCTAGAAAGCACTATGCTAAGTGTAATAAGCCAGGTGGTGAGGGACAAATACCATATGATATCACCTTTAACAGGAATCTAATCAACAATACAAATAAACAAGCAAAATATAACTAAAGACACTGAAATAGAGAACAGGCTGACAGTGACCAGAGGGGAGAGGGGAGGGAATTTCAGGGGAAAAGGGGAAGGGTTTATAGGAACAAATATAAAGGACACATGGACAAGAACTAGGGAGGGGTGGAAATGGGAAGGAGTTGGGGAGGGCTGGGGTGTGGCCTGGGATGGGGGTAAAGGGCAAAAAACTGTACTTAAATAACAATTAAAATAAATTAATTAATTTACAAAAAAAGACACTGTTAATGAATGATAAGAGAAGCCACTGATTGGGGAACAATATTTGCAAAATACATATGAAATAAAGAATTTACCTAGAATATGTAGAAAACTTATATCACTGCAGTTGTCAAAGTTTCTGAAACTGTGCACTAAGAAGAACAATCTTCAGGGTATGTAAATTACACCTCCATAAAAAATGTATGCCTTTATAGTGTAACCAATGCTGGAGGAAAAATCAGGTAACAATTAGTTGAACCTTTATCAACATAAAGGTAGATTTTTCTATTTATAAATACTCTACCTATAAATAGCTAGTTGCCTTTGATATTGATTTTAGGAGGCATCTAAAGTTCATAAATAATAAAAAGTAGAGGTAATTCTCTTAGAACCAGTGAAATGCATGCACAATATAATTGTTATGCTCAGTATAGACTGTGTAAACGTCCAGTTTACTAGACCTTTTCTCACCCTGAAACTATGTGTAGTCACACCTTTCCAATCAGTATTCCTGAAAGTGGTGTGAACATTTCTTCTATTTCTTTGCCCAAGCCAAATGTGAAAATATTAGATGACATGGTAAGAGAGTAGAGACATCCATCTATGTAGATGTCTTCCAGCTAATGTTCTCCTTCAGGAATTTTCCAGTTGATGGAGAATAACCGCAGAGACTGGACTCCCATTTCCCAAAGTTTAGCACAAAGTTTAGACAGAGGCTTCCCTCTATGTCTAAGATCCAAGATGACAGAAGACTGCCTGTTCTTGCTTATTTTCCCCTTGCCTGAGTGGAGAACAAGCATCACCCTAACAGTCCAAGTCAAAAACACAGTTGCTGTACTCAGGATATATTTGACTGGCTTCATTAATTCAAGATAACATTTACACCTAACTTTACATTCTTAGAGACTGAAACTCTACAGACTTATATTTGGAAAGTAGTTTTCAGAGAATTATACCTTCCAAGCTATCTTCTTTTTAAGAGCCTTACAGAAGTAATTGTCATTTGTGATTTAAATCAACATTAGTAATGAGGGGAGATGGACACTGTGAAACCAAAGTGATGCCCTGGGCAAGACATGGCATCATCTGTAGGTATCCAGCCAGGAATGCACAACCTAAATGTAGTCATGAAGAAACATGAAAAACAAAAATAAAGAATGTATTCTTCAAAACCAAGTAAAAAGAAAGGTTGTAGAAATGTTTCAGATTAAAGGAGATCACATAGATTGATAACATGCTCTGAGGGAAAAAATGCTGAATAGTACATTGCTGACTCAAATTAATAATATAATATGAATACTGATGGTAACTTCGAAAAATATCGTCTCTGTCAAATTTACTGAGGTTGACAAGTGTGCTATGGTTATATAAAATATCCTTATTCCTAGAAAATATATACTGAAATATTTAAGAGTAAATAAGAAATATTTGGAAGTAAAGAGCCATGATGTTTGTAACTTACTCTCAAACAATTTAGGAAAGAAATATTATTTCTTGATCATTGTTGCCTGTATTAAATGGTTATTATTAAAATTTTATTGTGAAAATTATTTCCAAATGGAAAGCTTTTAGTCCTTTAAGCATGTCATTTTATACATACGTTTAGCACCATGAGCATTTCTTAATTATAGAATGTAGTGAGAGGTAAGAATAGAAAGTGTGGTTTTCCAAGCCCAGTGAAAAGCCTCTATAGGCTGGATCCTTATGAAAATGTCAGTACTAAATATCACTTGACAGATGCACTTCCCAGGCTTTTAACTGGGACTGATGTTGTGCACACTTTCTCCTTTAGATAATGTCTTCTTTGGTGTGTGGTAAGGGCCCCTGTAGATGCCCACTTGTCAAACATTTCCAACATAACAATCTCCATTTGTCCTAAGATCCTCCCAAGGAGGACTGAATATTTACCACAGTCATCTCAATACTTTTCCATTTCTACTGTTTGACTTGGCCAAGATCTTTTTTAGATACAGTCTATGATCCTGTTGGTCAAGACCTAGGCAGTCATATGACTTCATTCTTCTCTTTTCATGGTCATTTTACTGCTCAGTACTACTTAGAATGGGGGTAGGTTCACAGATTATATGGAAGAAGAACTTAACCCTAATGTCTTGTTTTCATTGTAAATGTGTCATGTTGATAGTTGTGCTATTAATACTGGAAGATGAATATATTGGCTCAAAGTTTGAGGATATGAATACAATTCTTGTAACAATGAGCAAATCTCAGAAAATTAACATATGAAAAGTTTAATTTTCACACTCATAAAGGTCAACATGGGTTGGCTGATGCTCCTCTAAGTGGTGACTCAGGGGTCCAGGCTCCTTAACTTATGAGTCATTTTCATCATCAACATGCATTCTGCACAGTTGCCACTGCATGAGAAGAAAGAATAGGTAGCACATGTAGATTTGTGTGTAGATTCAGAAGTGTAGGTTCATCACTTTACTCCACATCATGAGTCAACAATAAATCATAGACATCAATAATCCTCCACTAAAAGGTGGGACCTACATTCCCTTCCCTGGAATCTGGATGGAACTTTACAGCTATCTCCACTTGTAGAACATAATGAAAGAGCCGGTGTGTGCTTCTTAAGGCTAAATTATGAAATAAAATATGGCATTGGCTTGGCTCACTCTCTCTGTGTCTCTGAATGTTCACCCTTGGACTATGGCTACCATGTAGTGAGGAAGCCTAGGTCACATGGAGAGGCCACATGTATATGTTTCATCTGACAGCGCCAAATAGTTTCCCAGCCAATAGCCAGTATAAACTGCTAGACCTATCAGTGAAAGAGCCTTCAACCTTCTACAGGAGGCTCTAGACATGATTGAGCAGAGATGAGACATCCTGCTGTACCAAGTTGAATTCCTGACTTGCAAAAAATGATAAGAAATAATAAATTATTATTATTGTGTTAAGCCATTAGGTTGGGGCTAACTTGTTACACAGTAATAGATAACAAATACAGTGAGTAGTTTGCTAGTCTGTCACAATTCTCCAGCCTCTCTACATGAAGTTACATATTAGGATTCTCAGACCATCAGCTGGAAGAAAAACCACCACAACCACTGTCACCACCACCATTATCATCAGTCATTGTTGGTCTTAGCAATAAATGCAGATGCCACACTGAAAAGGAAAAATTGTGAGAGTTTTGTAAAGGTTGTTATGGCAAGGTTAAAGAAGCTTATTAGTGACACACTCTGAGACTGGCAACAATGAGTGGTGATGGGGCAATACCATTCTAGTCTTGAAGAGGAAAGGTAGGGACTGGTTATGGGAATCTAACTACTATATTAAGGAGGGATCTGCTGAAGGGGATTGGAACTTTCAGAGTGTGACCACTATCAAACTGAAGGCCAGCAAAGAGAGGTGGGAGAATAAACACCCAAACTGTCTCTCTTCTCACTCTGTTTTCCCATTGATATATCCCTTACTCTCTGAACCCAACAGGAACCAAAATACAAATAAGCCTTGCTGACACAGTCACAGGAGCCAGCCTCCCAGGAGAAAGGGCAGGATAAGAAAAGAGGAGAGTAGATCTGGAGGGGGAAATGTGAATATTCTGCACATTCACCATCATCATCACCATCTTCATTATCATCATCTTCATTATCATCATCCTTATATACCTCAAATGTGCATATAAAGTACTTTCTCATGTTTTCTCTTATATCATCCTCATAAGGTAACCCCTGCTTCTAGCAGTGGGCATGGTATATAACTGGTGCTTAGTGCTTAGTTCAATCCCACAGATGTTGTAAAATATCCATGCTATTCCTTCAAATAGAAATATGGGTACAGAGAATAAAATTCCAACTATCATCACAAAAATACAAACTGTTGAAAAGCTTAATCAGAAAAGACTCATGGAAATAGTGGTGTTCAAGTATGGCCTTGGGTGTTAGGTTGATTTTAACAGGTGTACCTGGAAGGGAGAAAGAGCTTCCATATCCTGGAAACCACATGAAAGTAAAATTTAAAGGTGAGGGAAAGAGAAACCATGTCATGAAAACAGGAAATAATTCCATTTGCTGGAGCATAGAATTTAAAGAGCGAGAGTTCTGGTCAGGTGGCTCAGTTGGTTGGAGCATAGTCCTGTGCACTAATAGGCTACAGGTTCATTCCCAGTCAGGGTACATACCTGAGTTGTGGGTTCAGTCCCCCACTGGAGCACTTACAGGAAACAAGAAATTGATGTTTCTCTCTATTTCTCCTCTCTCTCTTTCTCTTTCACTCTCTCCTTTCTTCTCTCTCTAAAAAATATCAATAAACATATCCTTAGGCGAGAATTTAAAAAAAGAAATGATATATAAGCTCTGAAGTGAAAAAGTAAAGTTCTCATATTGTGATATCTTGAAAGCTGATATGCTTATATTCAGCACTGATGGTTTGAGCAGAGGGAGAAAGTATTCTAACTGTTCTTCAAGAATACCAAGTTGACATAAATGGATGGAATAAATGGAGTACTCACATAAATGAAATGGGGAGAAAACTTTGGGGTCACTGCCCTAGTTTCAGTAACAAGAATCTTGCTAGTTGGGTGGAAGCAGAAACAGAAGAACAAGGTGTGGCAACAGACTGACAGTATGAGAACCAAAAGAGTAAAAAATACTCTTCCTACAGTCAATCACTGCTGGCACAAGGATGCCATTTTTTCAACATCACAAGTATTTATTGAGTGACTGACTACTCTTTGCCAAGAACTGCTCTTGACTTTGTGCACACAGTGGGGAGAAAAACAAATAAAACAGTCTCACTTTTCAGTAAGAGACTTCAATTCAGTAAGAGAAGATACTGCCATTGACACAAGTAAAAAAATTAGGACTAAGAGATGGCATACATGTTCTCTGCCTGGAATAGTCTTCCTCCTAGCTCCTTTGCTTAGAAAACTCCTACTCACCTTTTCAAAGAACCTCTAACTCCCAACAATTTAGACACATGTCCTTCATTCTTTCATTGTAATTTGCTCATTCTTCTGGAATCGCCCTTCTGACATAACTAGAATTTCAAGGGTTCAAAACAACCTTTTATAATAAAGTAGATTGTGAAGGTCTCTTGGAAGGTTTGTTAAAACTATTAGATCAAACCATTAGCAAAGCTGCATTAGTAGATCAAAATTTATAAAGTGAAAGAAAATTATTATAATTGAAATACATTATTTGTCCTGAGAGTTAGGAAACAAGAAGGACAACCCATGTCATCCTTACCCCATGGATCCATGCATAGGGAGGGTGATGTTATGCAGCAAAATGGCCCCACATGCAATTGCTAGAGTTGCTGGGCCATACTCATGATGCATTCTTCACTCATTGGACTAAAGAGAAACTGGGTCCAGGTCACCTGGGCAGTTAATACAGCCTTTTACATCAAGCTAACCTAAGCTAGAAAGAAGGATTTCCCACTTAAATCACAAGGTCTCTAATAAAGGTCTCAACTCTGTAGAGCCTTGGCTTTCTTACCTGTTGAAGAGGAAGAGGGTTCCTGGGAGGATTAATTGGTGCAAAAATTAGAAAGCTCCTCCTTGCCAGCCACCCAGTAGGCATTCAACACAGTGCATGTTTTTATTTGAATCAAGTAAGATTCACATGTTAGGGCTCCCATTGCACTTGTGTGTGCAGTTCTTAATCCTGTGGTTGGCTGTCCCCAGAGACATCTCTGATGGTACATTTTTAAAAAGATTTTATTTATTTGTTTTTTAGAAAGAGGGGAAGGGAGGGAGATTAATGTGTGAGACATACATCAATTGGTTGCCTTGCAGGCCCCCAAATGGGGATCTAGCCCGCAACCCAATGTCCTGACTGGGAATCCAACCAGTGACCTTTTTGTTCCCAGGCCAGTGTTCAATCCACTAAGCCACACCAGCCATGGCTCTAATAGTATTTCTTTCAGATATTCTCTGAGAGACACTTCATGGAGAGAACTCCATGAAGTTCTCCGAACAACTTTAGAAACTTCCTACTCCATTTCCTCAGCTCCATTCTTGTCCCATTGTCCATCCTTCTCACAGAAGCATCTGGGTTACAAAGTTGAACTCATTATTCCCAGCTGAACATCCGTCACTGACAGCCTCCTCTGCCTACCCTAACCCCACCCCCAACATCACATCCCTGCTGACAGCTCTGGTCTCCTCTCTCTGGGATATTTCCTTGAGCTTGATATTCAGTTTTTGAGGTACTTAAAAGAGGAGGTCTGCCAGGTAGCCTTCAGCAAGCCATGCAAACTATCCATGCTCAGCTTCCTCTTCCACAAAATGAGACTGAGGATTCCTCAGAGGTTTTTGCAAAATTTAAATAAAAAAAAAAAAACATGTACAGAATTCAGCATAATGCCTGGAACATACTATGTGTTTAATAAGTGTCAGCTACTATGACTGTTGTGATGTTATTAAATGGCTTGGGATTCCAACATTGGTGGTGCCAATTCATGCAGAGACCATACAGATTGCTACCTCTCTCAACTAGAGGAGTCTTACTCTTTAAAAGTCAAAGGCAGTCTTTCTAGAGCCTCCAGTTTGAACTAAATGCCTACCTTTAGTTTTCTCAGGCAACTTTTCATCTCTCTACTCTAGCACAATCCTTGTGATAATTAAGACTGCCTGTTTGTATATTTATATCTCCCCTCCAGACTATAAATTCTGGAAGATGAGGAAATGTAGTATCTCCACCTGTGCATCTCCAGCACCCAACAAATTGACTTGTATGGAGGGACATGAACAGCCAGCCAGACAAGGAGGTAGTCAGATGAACAGGCATATAGATGATAGATAGGTAGATAGATAGACAAATAAGAAAATAGAGAAATCTATTGAAATTCCCAATCAATTTTCTGTCTATGCCCACCCTATCCCTTGTTAATAATAATAAAATAAGTGTATAATTTTATTTTGTTCTAAACAAATCATACTGTCTCCTCAGTCACAACATTTTAATTGTAAAAGTTATTTAAAAATATGTAGTAAAACTGGCATATGCATTTTATGTGTATATATATATGTAGATATATATATATATGTAGATATCATGTAGCTTTTATAACAATAATAGTTCATTTTTAACATGTACTGAAAACCCAGAAAGTTGCTAAGGGCATCATCTTTTTAACTAAGTTGATCATCACAACAACCTTGCAAGGTAGGTATTGATATCCTGATTTTACACTTTAGAGGTTTAAGGAAATTCTCAAGGGTAACACAGCCTGGTGCAGAATTTAAAATTATTTTTTTGCTTTCCTCTGTGTTATGGGTGAATCGTAATTCCCTTAAAAAACATATATTGGAGTCCTAAGCACTAGAACCTCATAATGTGACCTTATTTGGAAATCAAGTCTTTATAAAAATAATCAAGTAAAAATGAGATCATTAGGGTTGGCCCTTATCCAGTGTGACTGGTGACCTTATGGAAAAAGGAAATTTGGATGGAGAGACAAACACATGCAAAAAGAAGATAATGTGAAGGGATAAAGACATAAAGAAATAACCACATGGAGACTGGAGTGATACATCTATAAGCCAAAGTCTGCCAGGAATCTACCAGAAGCTAAGAGAGAGGCATGGAAGAGATTCTCTCACAGCCCTCAGAAGAAGCTGAACATGCTAATATCCTTATTTTAGATGTCTAGCTTCCAGAACTGTGAGATAATAAATTGATGTTACTTTAAGCCATCTAGTTTAAGGTATTTTGTCACAGCAGTCTTAGAAAACTAAAGCATCCTGTTTCCAAGGATGTTCTTATCCACTGAGGAGCTGAATTCATTTTCTGTGGGCTTGTCTGTCTCTCCACTGACAGACAGGAAGTCTTCAAGGGACAACATAATTTTTACACTTGCACCCCAGTTCATAGAACAGTTGTTGACACAGGGCAAATGTCCAAGTACGTTTAATAAAGGAAAAGTGTTGGAGTAAGAGTTTTCTTTCAATTTTACTGTTTAGAACACATAAAAATATGTTTAGAAATTATATTTAAGAGCATATTAAAAGAGAAAAAGGCAGCTTATATAAAATGTGTTGGAAAAGTGAAGGACAGAGGATTCAGGCTGGTTAATTACATGTAATAGCTACACATCTTACCAGCACACACCCGTCCAGTCTTCCCTGTAGGCCCTACCACCCATTCCAAGTTGCCTAAGCCAGTGAGGGACATCTTCTAGAAAGTTCCAGCCCTGACTGATGTAACTCAATGGATTGAGTGCAGACCTGTGAAGCAAAGGGTCGCTGGTTTGATTCCCAGTCAGGACACATGCCTGGGTTTCAGGCCAGGTCCCCACTAGGAGACATAAGGTTACACATTGATGTTTCTCTCCATCTCTTTCTCCCTCCATTCCCTTCTCTCTAAAAATAAATAAATAAAATCTTTTTTAAAAAAAGAAAGAAATTTGCAGTCCATGAAAACCAAAATTGTGACCCAGTCAGTGACATTTTCAAAACTAAGAAATGCAAGTACAGATTCTGAAAAAATGGCAGTTTGCAAGTGATACAGAAAATCTTCTGACACTTGCTCAAGCATGCAGGCATATCTGCACCTTGACTGAGATGGTTTAGGAGTGGATGCTGGGAAGGATTTCTCAAGTGATTAATTTGCTCAACAACCCTTATTGAACATTTTCAGTTTGCAACACTGTTCTGAGGACTGATAGCCATGAGGTAAATGAGTCAACCTTAAATGTTTATATTCTCATCCAAGAGAGAAGAAAATCTGTGGATGAAAATAACAAGTTAATTGTTATAGGTTCTAATGGTCCAGCACAATGCCCAATTTATCCAGACAAGGTGGGCATTTGAGTTGGGTCTATCTCCATTTTAAAATGCATGAGAGAGGTTGAACACTGGTTTAAGGTCACACACCTTATAGAGGTCTAGTCAGCTCAGAGTCATCTTTACATTATGTGCAAAGTGAAGGTCAGGTGAGACAAACTAACAATGGAGTCCCTATCCATGACTGCCAGTGAGCTGTGTCTTGAAGCATTGATAGGACTTGCCTCACCCGCAGTAAAAAGGGAACTGAAAAGTTTCAGAACTTTGGGGAAAGGTGTTTTCAGTGAGGAGGTTAGTATGGAATTTGTGTGGTAAGAAATGAGACTGAAATAATACTTTGAGACCAGACAGAAGATGGTGGAAAAAATAAGCTGAGAATATTACCTTGCAAGAAACAGGAATTCTCTGATGGTATTGGAGGAGTGAGCACAGGAACAAAGAGGCTCAGGAATACTTTCCAGATGCCAGTCCACAGTATGGAGGATGCTGGGAAACTGAGGAAGAATGTAAGACAGAGGGGCCTTACAATGAGTATTGGAGGCGAGGATGGAAAAGAAGATCAATGTGAGAGATGATACATTATGAAAGATGAGCTGACAGTAAATATGTTGCCTCAGGAAATATGGGAGAGGAAGGTGAGGTAAGGAATTAATTTTGTAGAAATACTGGGTATGAGTACATGAAAGAACTTCCAAGTAGAAATGTCTGGCAAGCAGCTGAAGTGGTGAGACAAAAAAAAGAAGGGGGCACAACCTGGTGTGGCTCAGTATATTGAATGCTGGCCTGTGAACCAAAAGGCCACTGGTTCAATTCCCAGTCAGGGCACATGCCTGGGTTGCAGGCCAGTTCCCCAGCAGGGGCATGCAAAAGGCAACCACACACTAATGTTTCTCTCCCTCTCCTTCTCCTTCCCTTCCCTTCCCCCTCTCTCTAAAAATAAGTAAATAAAATATTTTTTAAAAAGTCAGGAGGGAGAAGTCTCTCAGATGTAGTAGTTCTCAAAAAGGACAGACAGCTGAACTCTGGACCTACATAGCAGCTTCCACAGTTGGCTAAGAGGATGGGCAGTTAAGGACATGATAACAGCCTCAGAAGAAAATCAGTAGTTGCATCATCATGGAAGCCATGGAAATGAGTCTTTTAAGGAGAGGCTGATGAATGGCGTCTATCACTGCCACAATCCCAGAGAAATGGCCATTGAATTTGTGACTCAGAGTTCAACCTCGGCAAATGCTCTGTTAGCAAACAAAACATCAAGGAATTGGGAAGAACCTAAGTAGCAAAGCAGTTTGAGGATCACCTATAGAAGTCTTCTTCAACTAGGCCAGCAGTCACCACTAGGAGGTAAATTGAGGAGAAGTCTAGGAGAAGAGCATGTGGTTTGAACGGACAGGAAGATAGCCACTTCAGAATCCTATCTATCTCTAACTTTAAATCACTGACAGATTTGGAGCAAATATCTTAATGAATGTGCCCCCTAATTTTTTCACTTTGTACTGTGGAAATTTTCAAACACATTAGATAGAATAGTAAATCACATCAGTCTGCTCCCACAGTTACCAACCCATGGCCAATCCAGATCCACCTTTACTCCATCCACTTTGTCCCTCAGCTAGTTTATTTGAAATATAATTCTACTTATTAAATCACCCTTCTTCAAATAATTCCTTGAATGCTACTCTAAAAGATACAGATTTTAAAAAGTATAGCCACATGCCTTGGCAGCATCTAAAAAGTTAACAGTAATTCCTGAATAAGCAATAAGTATTTAAATTCCCCCAATTATTTCATACCATTGGGAGATGGTGTTTTAATTGAAATCAAGATCCAAAGTCCAACCCTGATCTGTGTTTGGCATCATCCCCAAAGCAAAAGATCACTGGTTTGATTCCTGATAAGGGCACATGCCTGGGTTGCGTGTTCAGTACCTGGGTGAGGAGTGTGCCAGAGACAACTGATCAATGTTCCTCTGTCACATCAATGTTGCTCTTCCTCTTTTTCTCTCTCCCCCCACAAAAAAAAATCCAAAGTCCACGCATGGCATTTGACTAATATATGTTTTCTGTCTTTTTTAATTTATAAGTTTTTCTTTCTTTTCCTTCTTGATGATTATGTGTTGAAAAAAAAGGTAATGTGTCCTGTTTCCAACCATCTGGATTTTGCTGACTCCACCCACGTGAAGCCATTTAACAGTTTCCTTACTTACCTGTATTTTCTATCCCCTAGGAATTAGATTCATGATGAGGTTCATATTTAATTTTTGTGAAAAATGCTGTACGTTACCTGTTGTATCACATATGAAGATGCAAATGTCTGTGGCTTCTTTTTTTGTGATGTTCAGATTGATGAGCAGGTACAAAGGTCATCTATCCCATCCACCCACTGTGAATTCCCAATACCTTTCACTATATTGGGAAGAAAATATAAGTTCACATTTTGTTACAGAAAATCTAATCTATTTCAATTAGCAGAATATTCAAGACTCTACAGACAGATGTAAAACATGACTGTTCTTAAATTTAAAAATTGTGTTCATATTCATGACAAACTAATTGATAAGCTGTGTTCAGAATGTGGTCTGTCACTGACATTGAAATAATAGGTATTGAATGCCTAATAAAAAGTACAACGATAATTGGGTGGAAAAGCAACTTGTGTAAATTGCCCCCCCACCCCCCTCCAGGAAACACTGACACAGATTTCTAACAACCAACTACTGGTGGTGCTAGAAACCAACACAGGTGGTGCTAGAAGGTGATTTTCCTTGTCATAAATATTGTCCTTGTCAAAAAGGACCTATACTGGCAGAGAAAATTGAAAAGTAGTGATAAATGTGATATTATGAAAGAAGAATTAACAAGATTTAGTAAATAATTAAGGAAAAGGAGAGTTGAGATATTGCCAATACATTGACCAACTGACTTCTCAAGTAACAAAAGAATGTGAATTGGAAATTTCACAAGAACGTGAAAAAAATGCCCTACTGGTTTAGGTCAATGGACATCCCAGCTGGTAGGTATTACTGTAACTTCACTGATAACAGATGTGCTCAGATAACCCCAGAAATTTCCTAAGCCATCAAAAGAATCCACCTTTTCATCTCTGTATTTCTTAGAAAACTGCTAATAAATAACAAGGAAACCCACTGCTAAGGGATATTGTAAAAATCTGTCATGTGCCAAATAACATTTTAAGGAAATAAAATATTAAACTATTTATCTGAAAAATGCCCAAATGCTTTAGTTCTCATGTAATGAATTGATTAAATAAATACACTGAGGAGCAGCCAACACCCCTGAACATATAAAGAATTCTGTAGAGTAAGTTAAAATTGTGAGTTCTATTATATAGTCAATGTTATTAATGATTCTGTGCATGGCAGAGCCTGGTGGAGATAGAGGCTTCGAGACTGACAAAAGAGGTATGAGACACTTAAGAGCTCAGACCTGGGCCCTGGAAATGAAGAAGAAGGCAAGCATAGAAAAGGTGGAGAAACCTAGGAATTAAAATCTGAGAGAAACACTCTATCCTGGAACTGGCCTCAAAAATTCTTGTTAGAAGTAGTGCATTAGAATAAAGGATGTAAATCTCAGGTGATTAGGATTTCAGTAGAGACCTTCTAGCCAGTCACTAAATTTATGTATCAGTAGACATTCTCAGACCAAAAAAAAGGCTATTGGCCAATCCATTCCTATCTATGTTGGTACATGGCAAGGGTCTCCTCACTCCCAGGTATCTCCCTGAGAAGAGACCCAACTATAGATGCTATCATTTGACAAGAAACCACCCACATGGGCACACTGTCAGATGACAATTACATGACAAGATTGGTTTGCTGGTGCCAGGAAAGAGCCTTCCCAAGACAACCAGACCCTCTCAGTAACCTGCCTACTATTTAGGGGTCACAGTTTCTTTTTGAGGACTCTGGGTGGTCTGGTGTGGAAGGAATCAATATTGCCTATGAACAAAGTCTGCTTTATGGGTAATAACAAGGAATTAGCCATCTCTTCTCCACTTAAGAAGAGATCAGTGAAGGTCTCTGGGCCCAGAGTTACATGGCACAAGCTTCTGGTTCTTGTAAGAAAGCAGATTTTGTATGTCAGAAGGAGGCATTAGCAGTGCAGGAGACAGGAAGGAAGAAAAGTGGGTGATGTGTGTTAAGATGAGAACAGCAGTCTAGAAGGCTGGGATCCCAGCACATTTCCCTGGAAGTACTTGAGCCTTACTTGAGACAAACTCTTATGATAATCATAAAAAACCATAGCAACCTTGTTGATGTTGGTATTTGCACCAAAATTCCAAATCTAAATGTAGGGCAGGAGAAGCAGGCTTATATTTCCTTTACGGAGCAAGAAAAGAATGTGAGTGAATATTTCAGTGAATATGAAGAACTGACTACTAACCACACATTGGCTTTGCTCACACCCTATTCCACCCCAGGTTTCTATAATGAGAAGTGATTTCAAAACATCTCACCATCACTGGCATCATTAATTTCCAGGAAACTTTGAGAAGCAATCTTTTTTTAAAAAATGACCTGCAAAATTGTTTTATTTTATCCTCTGACACAGAGAGAAAGAGACTAAGGCCAAAAGAGAAATGTAGGCATTTCCATACCTTTCACCCACATTAGGGGACAGTGATGATAAAAATGCAACCCTCAAATCAATTGCGTACCAGTGTATCAGGGCAGAAATCAATCAGATGTTTTTTAGAGCATGGACAAGCAATCTCAGCTACATGAGGTCTTCAGAATTATGATTAAAATGATAAAATAGAAGGGAGAGCTTAGTGGTTTTCCTACGTTGCTCCTCAAACAGGAACTGATGGATAGGACCAATGAGCACATGGAGATGCATGGAGGACAGCTTTCTCAGGTGGACACAGGAAGGTGTTTGCATGTGGATCCCAGGAAGGGGACCTCAGGATGCTGGAGAAGATGAGGCAGTGAAGAAGGGAAGCCACCTCAGGGAAGCACCATTGGGATGATCACTGCCATGGGCACCAAGGACTCTAGCCCACCAGGACCCCATGAAGAGCTGAGCAGAATGCCTATCAGAACTATCCCCAGAGGAGCAGCATGTACACCTGTCCCCTAGAACTTGGGAGCTGCTGTGAACAGTAATTTTACCAAACTCTAGCCAGCATACACAGGGGGCCCCCACCCATGGGCAGAAATCAGCATTCTGTGTCAATGCAAGTGCATCACAGCCCTCAGGGATGGCTCTCCACAACTGCAGCAGGCATCAGAGGTAAGGTGAATAGGCTGGGAAACAGGGTAAAAGAGGAGCCCAAAACATTCCCAAACACTGGAGGACCCCAAAGTCATTATTTCACAAGTTGTTTTTCTTTCTTACATTTTCGAGAAGACACTCTGACATGCCAAGCCTGCCTTGCACACTTCTCTCCTCCCATCCCACCATTCCCATGTGCTTTCCACTGCTCCCTGTCCAGCAGAAAGGAGGAAAAGTATGTGGGCTGTTTGCCCAGTGTGTGGGACTCAGCCAAGCTGACTCTGAGACACCTCCTAAATGTCTCCAAAGATGCCCCTCCTCTCTCTTCTGACCCTGAGGTTAGAACAAAAAAGTCTGTCTTTTGGGACACAGAGAGTAAATTAGACTCAGTATTTTCAGAACTGCTGTTTTTGCAGGTATGATTCAGTTCATTTTCTCTAACTCTGAAGGGTAAAAGTATCAAATTTCCCCTTCCCCTCTTAGACATACTTGGAGTCAGGGAGTTTGAGCTCTTCCCATCTCCTTCAGGTAACAGAGCTGGAGTGGACTGTTCCAAACCACCACACAGGAAAGGGTGCCAGAGAGAAGGGCAGTAAGCTCTTTCTTAAGAGGACAGAGGACATAGGCTCCAGAATCAGAGCAGGCTGCCCCTGCCCCTTACTGCCTGCATGACCTTAAGAATATTATTTAACCACATTGAGTTCAGTTTCTCTACATGTAAGACATATTAACCTGCAGGTGATTCTGGGATCAAGAAAAATGCTTAGTCATTCATCCTTGAAATGTGACAGTCTCCAGTTTTCCCTTCATTTTTCACTCTTGACTAAGTTCCATAATGTGTTTCACCATGAATATATATGATTGCTAGGAACACTTTCCAAGCACTTTGCATTTAATGCTATTTTAAAAATAAAAATTATAAGCCCTGGCTGGTGTGGCTCAGTGGCTTGAGTGCCAGCGTGCGTACCAAAGGGTTGCTGGTTCAATTCCCAGTTAGGGCATATGCCTGGGTTGTGGGCCAGGTCTGGTCCCCAGTGGGGAAGATGTGAGGTGCAACCACACACTAATGTTTCTCTCCCTCTCTTTCTCCTTCCATTTCCTGCTCTCTAAAAAAATAAATAAAATGTTTTTTTAAAAATATAAATAAATAAATAAATAAATAAATAAATAAATAATAAGGCATATATGTGGCCCTTTCTTTGGAACAGGTATTAAAAACACACCTCTTTGTACAAATGTATCCCCCTTAAATCATGATTGTGATCTGGAGCAGTCAGATCACAATTCAGAGAATTTAGGATTCCCTCTCCTTCCTACTCTTTGGCCAACAGTAAAGTCAGGATTACTCTGGAAGATATACCAACCTTCACTTGTTTTTGCTTCCAAGGGCAGTGACAGAATAAGTTGCCATTTTCCTTTGTTTCCCATGCACAGGGCCTTCAAGCCCTGAAACCTGCACTGCTGGCATTTTAATTAATGGTAATAGCATCCATTCCCTGCTGATCTATGGTAAGGAAAATAAACTAGCAAACCAGGAAAAAGCCATGTATGAGTGTGTTTATCTCCTATAAAACTAACCCTCAGGATGATTAACCAGACCTGTTCCAAGCCTACCATGCCCAGTTACTTTGGAAATTTTCAATTTAAATAGAAATCACTGCAGGTGGGAGTGGGGAGAGGTAATATTTCTCCTTTTAATAAATAAAATAAATATTTCTGGGGCCTTTTACTCAGCTAGAGTCTCCATTTTCTCAATACTGAGATCATTTTTACTCTGAAATCAGTATGACCACCATGTGTTAAACTAGCACTTCACAACAAGAAAAATCATACATGGTAAATGTCTTCAAATCCCCAGAATCAGGTCTTGAAATCAACCTGATATTTAAATCATCATGGATATCATTCTGTTGGGTCAAAATATAATCACAATTTCCACAGAGATAGTGTTTCTTTTTCCTTTTCTAGTAAATTTCTACTCCCTGCCCCTAGCCTTTATGGCTTAAGTATTTTATCCAGTTTAAACGATTGGGATTTAAATTGCTATTTTAGGGGAGGAGGCTTGATTAAAACCTGTGTCCTCATCAAATTATTGGACAGTGGTTCTTGGGCTCTGTTTACATTAGTGTCAACCTTAATTTAAATTCTGCATAACTATATTTGCTTCACTAAATGCATCCACAAAGAACATACCACACATTACTTTGCATTATGAGCAGTTTCTTTGTCTATGGCAAAGTGTTTTGAAATTAACACCATAAGTAAGTAGCTGTAAGTGTCACTCGATCTCCTTAATGCCTCATTAATCAAACCCTGTGGCAGCTGGTGTGATGACCAAGCCAGTCTCACATAAGATCAGTATCACTTGCCCCTTGCTTCTGACCACAGACTTTCAAACTCGATTCATTATTTGTGCATTGGCCCTATGCTCTGGCACTCTTCCCTTGGAGGCCTCCCACACATGCAACTTTGCACTGCATACCAAATTGCATGTTCATTCTTTACAGAAATTGACAATAAAAAACTATTTCCCCTCACATGGAAATTCATGATCTCAAACATAAGAGAGTCATTTTTTCTGAGTTACCCACTATAATTCAACATGATTTACAGACCTCTCTTAAAATGCCAGGCTGGAAAATTTCCCTGGACAAGATTTTCTTTATGTCAAGAGTTAGAGAGAAAAAAGCACACTTACCCAGGCAGACTACAATTTTCTCATCTTGGCCTCAGTTTTTATAAAGATGGAATGCATTTAGCTTAAGCACTTAATCAGACAAACAAAAGTATGTTTGTCCCTTATTATGTGATAATATTTCTATATTAAATATAAAATTTTAAAATTTGTATTTGCAAAGAAAATGAAAAGACCTTGTACTTGATAGTTTCATTAAAATTCTTAAGAAAAAGAGGTTACCATCCATACATATTATAGAAAATGATAGCAAAAATGATGCATTTATAGTACCTTTTTTTTTTGAATGGTGCCACCAAATACTTGCACATGTCTAAATAGAACTCTTCTACCATATTCCATCCCCTCTCCCTCTATAATATACAGGCCAGAATTCACACACACACACACACACACACACACACACACACTTTTAACTAAATTTAATACAGCTCTTAAACCTACTTAACAGCTCTAGTGGATAACAGCCACAAGAGCATTTTACAGGATGTCTTGAGCCCAGCATGAGACACATTGGGTGGGTGTTTTCCTCAAAGAAACCCCTGTCCCTACTGTAGGGGCAGGTGTGAATCTGTTCCCCAAAAACAGACGGGTGCTTTCATCTCCTGGGCAGCAGCAGGAGAGTGGGCTGGGCTTTTGGCAGAGCAGTGTCTCAATGGAAGGCCTTTGGCTTCTTGGCCTTTCCTTCTGACCACCCAGCAGGAAATATATATAGAAGGGTCGTTTTCCCCATGGGAGTTTTGTCAGTGTAGGAAAAGTAAGTAAGTAAGTAAGTAAGTAAGTAAGTAAGTAAGTAAATAAATAAATAAATAAATAAAAACAGCATCAAACCCTTGTATTTCCCTCAGGTGGACTTCTGGTCTGTGAATATTTAATACAATCATAGCACTTAACCATTAGTTTTCTTTGGTGTTAACTTTTTACCTTTCACATAATAAACCCACTCAGGCTAAATAAACCTTGTTACAATAGAATAAGCATTTGTAGCCTGGCTCCTAAAACCAACATCAGTGACAAAACTCACTGAATCGGAACACTGGACAGTGCAAACTTGTATTCAGTTTTTATTTTAAAATCAGCTTAATGTAAACTGTACTTTGTGATTCTTAAAAATGTTATTATCACCTCTACTGTCTGTAATGAAATTTAAAATAGACTTTGACTTTGAAAGAACAAATATGAAAGACATCTTGATTACATTTTAGATATTTATGCTGATTAGAGGTATGAATTATGGCAATTACAAAAGTACATTTTATGTCCTATCCCCAGTTCATCCTCTTTTTACTTGATCCAGCAACCTCTATTTATTGCGATTCTGAAAAAAATGTGGAAAAGAGAATTCCAAAATGATTTTTTAAAGTGACAAATCATCATTGAACAGTTTTTAAATTGTCAAATCAAAACTTTTCCCTCCCATCCAAGTACTAACCAGGCCCGACCCTGCTTAGCTTCCGAGATCAGACGAGATCGGGCGCATTCAGGGTGGTATGGCAGTAGAAAAAAAAACTGCATGGCTAAAGAAAACAGTATTAAAATAAAAAGAGAACCAACTGTATTGGAAAACATATTTGCCAGTGATACCTCAGACAAGGGTTTAATCTCCAAAATATATAAAGAACTTACACGACTCCACTCAAAGAAGACAAGAAACCCAATTAAAAAATGGGCAAAGGACTTGAATAATTATTTCACCAAGGAGGACACACAGAGGATCCAGAAACACATGAAAAGATGCTCAATATCACTAGCTATCAGAGAGATGCAAATTAAAACCACAATGAGATACCACTTCACACCAGTCAGAATGGCCATCATAAATAAAACAACAGACAACAA
>CM052547.1:53793977-53824527 GCA_028533065.1 Trachops cirrhosus | reverse complement strand
GGAGGGAATTCCAGGGGAGACGGGAAGGGTTTACAGGAACAAATATAGAGGACAAATGGACAAAACTAGGGGGGTTGGAGAGGGGAGGGAAGAGGGGAGGAATGGGTGGGTGGGCTGGAATGGGAATAAAGGATAGAAACTGTACTGAATAAATTAAAATAAAAAATTAAAAACAAAAAAAAAACTTTTCCCTCTTTTCAGCTGCCAAAGAAGTCTGATTATTTAACCCAAAAATTCTGCCTTGACACTCTTCCACTTTCCTTCGCCACACACACACCTCCTTCCCTGCCTTTTGTCAAAAGACAACATTTTGGCTTGGTGGCCAGTACTAATCACTCACTAAACCCTTAAATTGTAGTGCTCCATAAAGACTGTGTCTGATCACATCCTGGATTTAAGGAAGAAATAGAAAAATATCAGAAATGAGATACAAGTGACCTCCCAGCCCTATCTCCCACCCTACCCCCACCCCTCCCCTGCCCTCCTCCATTCTTCCATTGTCTCCTTCAACATTGCCTTGTAAAATAAAAGGGACCAGAGGCTAACCCATTACAGTAAAGGCACCCCAAGATTTAGTGGGATAAGTGCAGCTTTATTTATCTGTAATGCTGCATCTGTGCTTTTATCTGGCCAAAGGAGACAGGGACAACAAAAGACCCGAAAGAAGGGACCATGGATGCCTGGGAAAACCACTGCCTCTGCATTGTGGTGCCCTTCTGCTGAGCAAATAGTTCAAACTGTTCATTCCCATCTTCTATTCTCTCTCTGGTACATTGTTTGTGCCCTCGCATTTCATTCTGCAAGGAAGGTTGCTCTCTGGGCCTATAAGCAAACAGTCCAGAAAAGAGCTAACCAGCCTCTTCTCTTCCCGGGAGAACTAGCATTTTTATTTCAGCTGCAAGCTGTCAAAGACCTGGAGAGTTGATGTCAGTGTTCTGAATTAATTGCTTTAAGCTGGAGCAAGCTCCACAGGCTACCAAATGTCCAGAAGATGTTTATTGATAACATTTTCTCCACTATTCTGGCTTCAAGCTGTCCCTTGCTGGTGGCCTTTATCTGTCTACTACTTGCTCATCCCTGGACTCTTTGTGCTGGGGGGTAGGGGGGAGCTAAACTCTTTCAGTCATTGTGACAAAGTTTAGAATTGCCTGGGGTGAATAAAATATTCACCTATGTAATGAGATGTATATGATGGACGTCTTTGTTCTGGCCCAGAAGAGTCCAGGAGTTACAGAAACCACAATGCGTGACCCTGAAGTGGGCTGAGGGACAAAAAGCTGCAAGGACATTCCTCTGTGAAAGCTCATTTAACCAATACACTTAGCAAAGGGAGCAGAAGAAATCAAATCCCTCTACTACCCACCCCACCTGCTTCTCCAAAAGAAAATTCAGTGAAGCTGAGAACATGATGCAATTTAAGTTTTTCTGGTACAAAAGAAAAAAAAAAGAAAGACAAGAAAAGAAAAAAATGACTTTTTAATAGAATGAAATAATAAACCAATTTATATACCAATATAAGACCAGGATCGTGAGTGCCATTGTGTAATTTTCCACTTGACTTTTCATTATCTACCTGAACAAAACCAATCTATATGTATGGGATCAACATATAATTCCAGAGATAAAAACTGAAAATAAATGTTCTTTGCATATCCCAGAAATAAAAGACACAGTCCTTCATACAGGCTTTTCTTCTCTAACAGATGGATTTATTAAATAAATTGTGTCAAGGAAAAAAAAACAAGACATAGTGGTGTATCTTGAGTGTTGACTGCTTTGCTGGAAATATTGATTTCACAAATGAGCAGTGGTTAATAAGTATCCTGCAGATGATATCAGGTCTTTTGCCCAGGTCAGTTTACCCAGAGGGCTGTCTGGGTCAATGTTTCTCCCAACTAAACCCCCTGCCTACAAAAAAAAAATAATACTTCCCCTATTATTATGGATTTAAGGCTGAGGACTTCAAGGGCCTTCTGAAACCTCTCCACAGAGACAAAGCACACTGAAAAATCACATTATGTCAGAACCACTGCCTCCCCCACCTGCAGCAAATGACAGCTTGTGAAGGACAGTCTTCAAAAGGGAAAGGGAGGTGGACTGTGCACTTTGGGGTTGACATTTTTACTCTAAACAAGTTGAATTTCATCTCTTTTATGCCATCCCTCACTCTAATAACTAGAAATGGTACTAGAAATAGTTCAATTCTCTCTACACTAGCCATGGTCTAGTCCTGGTTATTCCCTTCATTTGTGGTAAATGGCAGGGGTAGTGACCAGAGTGCCCTAGGCTATTCATGTGCCCTGTTCATTTCAGGGCTCCTTGGAGAAAGTGCACCCTCTCTGCTGGCCTGGGAGTCTCACAGGGCCTGTTTATAGTCTGGCCACTAGTCATTCTCATTTCTGTGAGGCTGGGAATCATTTCTAATACTTTATGGGCCAGCACAAAAAGGCCCACAAGGTATGTGTACTAGATCACCTTTTCCCACAAACAATCTGAGTTCATGGGCTTTTTCTGGTTGTTGAAAAGTAATCATGGTCCTGGCTGGATAGCTACGTTGGTTAGAGATTTGTCTAGATATGTCCTGATATGCCAAGGCTGTGGTTTTGATCCCTGGTCAGGGCACATACAGGAATCAACCAATGAATGCATAAATAGGTGGAACAAGAAGTCAATATTTCTCTCTCTCTCTCTCTCTCTCTTTTTTCTCTCTCTCAATCTAAAAATCAATCCATAAAAAATGACCATATTAAAAAAAGAAAAAGAAAAGTGATGATGTCTTAGGCCAGTTGCTCATTCTTAGGACAGGGATTTATAAAAATTATTCACTAATTAGTATTTATTCATAGGAAGCTTTAGTAACTTCAGAGGTTAAATGTCTTCTTGGGAAACTTGACTGTCACAAATTCAATTTGTTCAATAAGACAAATTAACACTTATATTTTAATATCTTTGTGTTGATAAATCCTTACAGTTATTGGTCTGAGAGATTGGTACAAATCTGTAAATCTTTATTTTCATGTGCCCTTTCTCCTTATCCCGAGAGCTCTATATCCATCTGAACCTGGACCATTAACTATAAACAGTCTGTTTTGTGCCTCATTACTCATGGAAAATGTTGTGGAAAGCACCCAGGAAAAATCTTAAAGCAGGGTGATGACTTCTCAGGGACATTCTTGTGATGATGGTCAGATTTTGGCATGGGGAGAAGTTGTTTATGCACTTCAGTCACATGAGACTCAAGAAAACAAATGTCCTCCCTCCATCTCATCTTTTTTGTTCTAGTAGCTATTAATAAGCAAATCTGGAGAAACTGTAAGACTAAAGTTAGAAAAGTTAGACAATTATTAGAATCTTGTTTGAAAAGTGAACTACATCCTGATGGAATGTTTTCAAAAGTTCCTGTATTTCCACTACAAAATTGATGGATTCCATACCTAGAGTATACAGCCTTTGTGAACTCAAGGTATATTTTTTGTGTGGTTTAATTACTCAATCATCCAAACACTCTGAGCACTAGAAATGTAATAACATATATAATTTACCCATTATACCATCAATCCTTTAGGAATGTTGTGCCTCTGAGCTCCATAAGGAAAGAGAACACACCAAAATAGGATGTTTCCACTTCCACATACACATTTACTTACGTCCCAAAAATGTCACTGCTAAGTGACATCATCATTTTCTTAAGGACAACACTCAATAAATAAGCAGAAGTCTTACACAAAGTCAGATTACAATCCATGGTTAAAAAATAAATGTTTATTAAACAGAATAAACTGAAAACATTTAAAGATATTTTTAGGAATAATGTCAGGGGAAGAAAAATGGACAGTCAGAAGTTGAGGAAACATATTCAGATACATAGAAAAATAGGAAGTTATCACCAATGTTTGCTAGCTCTGACATTAAAAAAACACATATTAGCAGTTAAAATCTTTAAAGGAGGAGATGAGGGATATAAAAAATTAGGAATAATGGTGCAAATGAGCATCTATTGATCCTCTTGGCTGGACTAAAATGAGACTCTCAGCATGTTGGCACACTGCAGTTATTAAGCACTTGTTAGAATCTGGGAAACTGGAATGGTGTATGAATGGTGCAAGCTGACCTGAGCATACTTATCTGCCTAGGTGTCATAAGCCAACTCATTTTTCCCTCAATAATTGCCTCACTCTTGCCTTCTAGTATGTGCACAGCATCTTTAAGAATAAGCAAAGTTAAGAGCATTCTTTATCTCCACCAATATGAGATACTCAACTGCAAAGCTCCAGCATGTCCCTTCATATCAGACTTAATGGAAAAATAAGGAACCCATTTTATAGATGAAGAACTAAAATGTCATCTTTATAAAGGAAAAATGGAAATGCTTTTCATAGTTTTTTTTGTTTTGTTTTTGTTTTTGTTTTTTAGGGCAGGTGAAAATGAGACCTGAATGGCACATGGTCTTAAATCAGAATCTCTTGCACACTCCTTTAGAACAATCCACTTGAGCTTAGTGAAGATAAAATTCCTCCCCTTGGCTCTCTGAATTGTCAACACAGAAATCCACTTAGAAGAGGGTGAGATCTAGAAATGGGGCCATGAGAGGGCTTTGTTATGCTCTAAACATGCCACAAACTTTCCACAGTATTTAAAATATCCTTCAAGTTGTCCTGTGTGGATAGTTGTTTAAGATGAAAAGAAAAATAATTGTAACTAATTCTTGGTGACAATTTGAATGAAATTTTCATCTGCAATTCATACTGTTACTGTGAAAAAATTATAAACTACAAAATGATAGAGTATAGACATGCTATGAGAGACACAGAATTTCTTCTTTGTCTAATAGTTGTTTAACAGATTTTTAAATGTAGAGAACTAAAGGAAATATCTCTAAAACTAAATTAATAATTGACACATAAAGTGTTGCTTTTGTCACAGGAAACACACATGAAGGTGGATCACCACTCATTCCATATATATCCCAACTTTTCGTTATGGAATTCTATGCAGCTGAAAGAAAGAAGGAGCTCATACCCTTTGCAATTGCATGGATGGAGTTGGAAAGCATTATGCTAAGCGAAATAAGCCAGGCAGTGAAAGACAAATACCATATGATCTCACCTTTAACAGGAACCTAAACAACAAAACAAAGAAACAAGTAAAATATAACAAAAGACATTGAAATAGAGGACAGGTTGTCAGTGACCAGAGGGGAGAGGGGAGGGAATTTCAGGGGAGAAGGGAAGAGTTTACAGGAACAAATATAGAGGACACATGGACAAAACTAGGGGGGTTGGAAAGGGGAGGGAGGAGGGGATGAATGGGTGGGTGGGCTGGAATAGGAATAAAGGATAGAAACTGTACTGAATAAACTAAAATAAAATAATTTTAAAAAAAGAAAGTGTTTTTAAATATATTTCTTAAATATGTCCTTATTATTTAACAATAAGAATGATGTATCCTCATCCAATTTTCTTGCCATATTATTGTACACAGAGACCACATAATATAAAGGAGGGAAACAGGTTTCTTTGAAAGAAATATGAAAGGAGTTTCTTTATTATACAGGTTGGGTAGTAACAGTTTATGACAATGAGAACATTTCCTCTAAAATAGCATTTCATAAACTTCCACAGATGGAGCATCAAGCATTCTATTTGTGCATGACTCTAGGCTGCAACAGCAGTTGTTGTATCAAGTCAAATATTTTGCTATAAGGTAAGATTCATTAGAATCAAGTTAGATGTTCAAATGTATTTTACACTCTTTTCCAAAATTCTATAAGATAGAGATGTGAATTCACAGAAAGGACAGTTCTCAATGAAACTGGTGTGTGTTTATTGAGAGTGTCATTTTAAAAGGAACTGCAGAAATGGTGATTGCTTGTCACAAACATCACTTAAAAGTTCAAAAGAAGTATCTTCAGCCCAGCACAGGGAAAGTGCTTTACTACCCAATTCACTCCCACTTTTTAAATGGTTAATATTGGCTGTAGACGTACTCAGATAAATCAAGAAAAGCATCTTTGTAGTCTGACCTGTGAATTGATGAAACCAAAGAACATTGCTAGAAGCCCATTTTTCCCCTCTCCTTTTGGTTTCTTCCAGGAGCTAGGGAAATGGTAACAAGACAGTAAGAACATTAGAAATCTTTTTAATTTGAGAAAAGAGAAGCGTCCATTTTCAAGTAATTTGAAGAATGAGAATTCTGATACTGAAGAATTTCAATGATGGATTTTCTGGAAACTGGAGACTAATTCAAAGACCAAATACTGAGGAGCAATTTTTTTGCAGTGTGAGTTTCTTTTTCCTTTTGAGTAAGAAAGTAATTAAATTAAGAAAAGCAAAAGAGAGACAGGTGTAGTACATTATTAGATATGTTGCTTAGCATTGTTCAGAGTAATTTCACACAATGAGAGGATACCAGATTTCAAAATTTAAATGTTCCTGTCCTAGCTAAAAAGTCATGTAATGTCCAAAAAAACAAGCCTGAGTTGATGTGAGATTGTATACCGATTTTAGGTCAGTTAAGAGAACTTTGTGGAAATATATGTCATGGCTTGGGGATGGAATTAAATAATATGCTCAATTCCAGTGTCCATTTTGAGTTCATTTGTGTTCACATATTTCTCCAATTTTTGCCCAAGGTCTGCATCCAATACAGATGGTTACATTCTGATACTGGGCACCCAAACAAGGTCACAGGCTTTACATCAATGGCAATTAGTTCCCTTTTTAAAATGGAAAATGTCATTAAGTTCTTGAATAATTCAAGAGTAGAGGTCACAATACAGTGTCCCTTTTGGGGGTCTTTATGGTGCAAATGGAAAAACAAGGCGATCCTATCAGTAAGAGCAGATCTAAGGTTTACAATGTAGCTCTATTTAGTGTGACAGGAAAATTAAATTACTCGAGGTACTCATTCATTGTCACCCGTTAACAGGCTTGGGAAAATTGTGGATCCCCAGGGGCAAATCACTGACAATGAGCGAGGCAAATAATAATATTTCATTTTAATTGGCTACTGTTTCCTCTGCTTAGTTTTGAAAAAAAAATACAAAAGCATGTCCACTACAAATAGGGTTCTGAATCTCCAAAACGCGACCATCACTTAGAAGCACCTTAAAAACTCTGGGGAACATGGGTCTGATGCAGGGGTTCCTGGAAAGGAAGTATAGGTTTCAAAAATCGGCTTCCGCTACTCCGCACCCCGTTTTTATGTGGGCTGCTGAGTTGGAGTTATTGCATTTCTGGAAGAGAGGCTTCCCCTCAAATGTGTGACTGAGGTGGAGGCCAGAACTGAGGACGCAGTGAGGAAGAGAAAAACGCAGACTGTCTGGCAGCCCTGGGCCTAACACCAAGCTCTAGTGCTGAGGTAGGGCGGATGGATGTTAGAAAGGGAGGAAGAACAGGCTGAGGGGCTAGATGAAAATCCTCGGAAGTCACCCAATGAGATTAAAATTGTTTCAAGGCCAAGCCAGTATATTTTAGCTTTTACTGGTGCCCCCAGCGTCCCCCGCTGCCCTAGTTAAGGCTGGTGGGCGTGGCTGCTTGGGTCCTGCTCCCACCCTTGACCCCGCACCCTGCTTGGGAAGATTGCGGGTCCACCTGCTCCTTCTGACTCCGCCGCAGAAACCGCGCGGATCATTTTCCAACGTGTCCGCCCAGGGCACCTGCAGAAGAACCCAGGGCGTGCCTACTTTCTCTAAGGCAGGAGGGAGACGGGCTGGGAGAAGGGTGGAGAATAAAGTTTGCAGCGCATAGGGCACTGGAGGTCGGATTGACTCTATTCGGTGGGTCAGTTCCCTGTACTTGAGGACGGAAAACGCAAAAAGAACACGGGTTTGCCTACTGCTTTTTTAAGATCTCTCTCTCTCTCTCCCTCTCTCTCTCTCTCTCTCTCTCTACTTTTTTAAGATATCTCTCTCTCTCATCTCTCTTCCCTAAAAATACTATACAAATCTGACACTTCCCTTTTCCCATCTCTCCCATAGAGTCCCTGGAAAATGCTGTGTTAGCGAAGTGAGCATTGGGGCGGGTGGTGGGGAGGTGAGGCAAAGCCCCCCACGGGAACCCCTTCAGGCTTTCGTATTTCGCGCATCTCTGACATGGGGAAGCCAAAAGGACGAGCGAAGAGGCTCCTGGACTTAGCCCACTACTCCCTGCTCCGTGAATCTAGGGCTGAGATGCCTGAGAGAACCCGAAGGCGCGGGCGGAGGCAGTCGGAGCCACATCATCACCACCACTCCGCAGGGCGCCCCGTAGGTGCCTTAGCTTGGGCTGCAGCAGAGGATCTCCCGCCTCCGCCACTCGCAGCCAGCGGCTTGGGGCTCATTTCCAAGTCAGGAAAGCAAAGCGGGTGCCCTCCGCTTTTGGAACCAGACTAGACTTTAGTAACACTTAGGTAAACGGAGACACTTAATGTTTAAAAAAAAAAAAAAAAAACGTTATATTCCAGGATGGTTGGTTGATGCCTAGGGAGAATGACTGATACCTGAACCTCAATGCATTTCTAGTGGAATTAAAGAACAAAATTCATACCTAGAGGTTAGGGAACAGAGAAGGGTAATTTAGAGGTTTTTCATTTTCTAAAAGCTTCGATTTAAGCAAACACTTGGGGACTCCAAGCTGCTGTAATTCCAAAGACAATTTTCCCTGGTTTTAATTTGATTTGCATTTTTCAACTTTGATAATATTCAATTTCATGCCTGAATACACATGTAAACACTGTTAGGTCGTGTTTTTCGCCCCTTGCATCAAACAGAATGCCTCGTGTGCCATGGGAAGTTACATCCTTCTTCCCACTAATATCTGCAGGTTTCTCCTGAGTTATTTTTCAGAACTTAGCGTGGTTTCGCCTGGGCTCCAGAGGTGGTGAACTATTTACAGAATATCTAAACAGCCCAGATGTGGGGAGACCCACACAAACACTGCATGAAGGAAGGAGGTAAAGAAAACAAATGCCCATTTCATTTAGAATCTATACTATTTTTACCCAGAAACCTTTTTTTTTTATATATTTTATCAAATGGGTCAAACAATCCAAAGATGATCACTTCCCCCAAGCTGCTTTCTGAGGTAAATTTCATAGCTAGAAAGACAAACACTGAGAAATACAAATAAATAGCCTTTGGAAGAAGGGGTTTAATTAGTACCATTGAGCTATTTTATCAAACATAAAATTTAGAGAAAAAATATGAAGTGAAATTGTATAATTAGCTTTGGTCATGTCAAGACCAAAGAGAAAGGCATAATTTCCAGTCATCACAACAATATAAAAAATTAGTACAAGTCCTAAATAATGCAGCCGTCAGTAACAACTAAGCTAAGATACTGTGAGCTGCACGCTGTAACTCTCCTGGACAGCCATTTATCATTCTTTCGATTTCTCAGGACACACCGTAGACTGTACATAGTGCAAAGACATAGTTGAGCCTCAGCAAATATGCAAACAGATGGCACGTAATAAATATATCAAAACCCCAAATGCTTGTTATATTTCACAAAATTGTGCTAGAAAATGTAAGGAGTAAAGAAATGACATATTTTCTTGGTTTGTCCAGGGGTACCTAATATAATAAAATAGCACTCTAATTTCAGAGACTACCTTTTTTAAAAAGAAATATTTCCTTAATGTTCATTACTGTGGAACACTTGATACTGTAAAAGTTATTTCTATTTTAAATACTAAAAATCAACATTCATTTTAAATTTTAGGAGTTTTTCAATTGGATAGCTCATGAACAAGATAGTGATTTTTTTTCCCAAATATTAGACTTTTGGTTTCTTGGAAACAACAGATCCAGAAATTAAATTTGTGAAACTTTTAAAAAGCTTTTTGCTTACTTGAAGTTGGCAGATATTAAAAAACTGTATTTTAAGTTGAATGATCTAACTTCAAAAATATTTTTATTATGTGAAAGGCATTTAAGCAAACAAGAAAAGAATTTCATTTGAAATAGTACTGACTTTGAAAAAAGAAGTCCTTAATTTTTGAAAACACACTCATTGCAGACTGATTGTGGAGCGTCTTCAGGAAAACTATACTTTATCATTTATCAAATCTTTTTTTAAAAGAATTATTAATGATGAAATTATCATTGTTTAGGATCTGTACTAATTTTTTATATTGTGATGATTGAAAATTATGTCTTTCTCTTTATTTTGCACAAATATATGGCAGAGTGTACACGTCCCACATGATCCCTACAAAGCAAACCTATTCCTAGAGATAGAGCTAAATGATATGGCCAGATTAAAATGAATGGTCTGTTCAGAGAACTGCAAATTGCAATAGGAAACCCATTTCTCTTTTTCTATTTGTAATTGAGGAGTAATATGGGGATCTTGCTAAAAACCTTAAAATTTTGGTCATCAGAGTAAGCTTACCACTTTAATTTGATCTTACCCCCAAGGACCAGAGGACCAGAGGACCAGGTGCAGAAGCACCATTCCAGCATTGCACACAGCAAATCTGTCCCCATCCCCAACTTTATTCAGCTGGGTCTGAGCTTCAACAGGCTTATCAAAGATCGACTGGGAATTGTGATCTCTGTGGGGAGATGGGAAGGGAAGCAAGGGAGGGATAGTAGAGAGGAGTTTCTAGCAAGTATTTTAGCCAGGTGTGTACTTTTGGAGGTGACAGGGTAGGGAGACTAAAGGGTCAACACTTTCCCAGGAGCTTTTTCTACAGATTTAAGAATTTGGAAGGCTGTGTTCTTTGGGAGAGATGTATGTTCTTCAGAGGAAGGTGTAGCATCCCTGCCCCCACCACAAAAGACTCGGCTGCTAGGAATGGGGAGGTCAGCTTCTGTTGTTATAAAAGGACCACAGCCTGCTTCTTTCTTAGCCTGAAGAAGGGAAGGAGTGTGCATGTGTGTGAAAGAGAGAAAGAGAGACAGAGACAGAGACAGAGACAGAGATTCCTCTAAATGCAAGGCAGAAATCCTACGGTTACTTTTAGCTATTTACTGAGCTAGAAGGGCAAAATCCAAACAGCACTTTCTGTAATCAATGAAAGAGTTCCAGAGCTGATCTCTCTAAATGAGGCTGTATTCTGATAACTGCAGGTTAGCACCTGAGATCAACTCCTTCCCACTACTCAGTGCTGACAAGAGATAAGGAGGCAAGTTGTTTGTGAGCTATGGGAAGAGATAGGTGGGGTGGGGGCTGGGGATTTAATTGTCTGCCTGGGTGAATCAAAATGTCCTTTTAAAGCAAAGAAATCAAGAGACAACTTTAATTGGCAAACTCTCTTGGTCGGAGGGGAGTGGTAATTAGAACAGAAAGTGGAAAAAATATAGATTGGATAACTGCCCCACCCCAATTCACTCCCATAAGTAGTCCCAATATTACATTCTCCCCTTCTCTTTCAGTCTTTTGAAGGCTCAGCGCCTGATCTGAGTTTGGGTAACTGTCATTAACAATGTATTCTCCCCACCTTAGTCCAACACCTCAATTATCCAGCTTAAAACTGGGTGTCTTGGTTTAATCTAGAACCCCATTCACTTCCAAGAGTTGGCCATCCCCATGTCCTAGATAGACATCGCTGTGTGTTGAGCTGGCCTTATAATTCAGTTGTCTAGAGCCTCCTCTGAAATCCGGAAACAAAAGACATTAAGTCTAAAGAAAATCCCGTACCACTAAAAATGGACAGTCTGGGGAACTTATATTCTGAAATGTTGGGGGAGAAAAAGGAGCCTTCCACGTCCAGACTGAGACCCTGTTGTCAGGAAGGCCAACTCTCAGTCAGCCCCATGTCCCCAGGGCTTGGTGCAAGCAGGTATCAACCATCTTTGGCTTGCATATCCAAGTGCCCAAGTGCAACTTAGTGGGAAGCTGGGTGGTGCTATTCTCCTAGACTACAGGCCTACTGAGTGCTGCAGCACACCCTTCCTCTATGATGGAAGCAGTCAGTCAGTCTAGGCCAGCTTCTTATTCATAGGCAAACCTCCAAGTCAGGTGTTTATACAGATCTGCATTTATATAATGTGGGAAGGAGGGGTGTTGTGGGAGCTGAGATCTTGCTGTTCTGTTGACTGGGGCAGGGGCAAGGAAGCACTGAAGCCCAGCTGTGGACAGCACATGCATTCCAGCTGTGCTGTCACCTGCTGTCAGGAAACCAGGTGCAGGTCAGGGGGAGGTCAGAGACAAGAGTCTTAGGATATTCCTGAGCCTGCTTTAGACTCCCCAGTAAGGAATAAGGTTGGCAGGCTTCCTCTTGATAAATAATTTTGCTGTGCGTATTGCTTTAAACCCATAGGTCAGGCCATTGTCTCTGCCCCCTGACATTGTTCTCTTTTGTAATCACAATGCAAGAGCTGTCTCCTCCTTGCAGCACTCACCAGCTGGCCCCAGAAGCTTCAAGGAAGAAGAATGGCTGGCCCACTCCTGACTGAACCTCTGGCTGGCTTTGAGGGACCATGGTCACATAGAAATTCTAACTGTATTGCTACCAAAGAGGAACTAAGAATTCAGCCTGATTTCAGTCGTAACCCACTATATTGACTTCTAGGTTAGTGGGTGGGATCTCTGTCACCCTTTGAGGGAAAGTATTTGAGCCTTGATCTTCTTGAGATCTTCCTCTTTCTTTCTAGCCTTCCCCTAATATTTCAGCTTCACTTTCTACCAGAAACATCTCACTTTGAAATCTGGTGTTTCTGGTGGAGGCAGGTACCTACTGCATTTGAATCAGAAAGATCTGTGTGCAGGATCATATGAAGCCGAGAGAGATGCCAGAACATAGAGCTGAAACACTTGAGTTCAGTAGTGAGCTCTGAAATTGGAACAGGTTCCTTAATTTCTATCTGTGCCAAGCCCATCACCCATTAATTTTGACATCTACCTGTGGGGTGTGGGAAAGCTTAAAGAGGTCATGTTCATGAGACACCTTGCATGGTGCACAGAGGACCCTACTCTATGGTGGTTGGATTGAATACAGTTGTGGTGAAGAAAAAAGAGAGAGGGCAAAAATAAGAAGCACAAAGATGGAAGAATAAAGAGTAAAGTTTCGACAAGAAATAGACTCACTCTTCTGGGTAGAGGGTGAATTTTCTCAACCAGCAAGTCATTGACATTAGAACTTCTTTCTGTGTGTGAACAATTCAGTTTAATGTAGTTCAGAATTGCAGACTAAATGGAAATAATGGAATTGGTCTCTTTTATTTTAAACTTCTTGATTGGACTTTAGAACATATGCCAAGGAGAAAGTTTCAGTATAGAGTTATATATTTTATACCAGAGTATACATATGTTGATCTCCTGATTTCTTTGCATACACAGCTCCCCATGTCCTGCCCAGAGTGATATTTCACCCTGTTTCTTCAAAGAAAATGTCATAGAATCATTATCTTCCCAACCAGTTCTTCAGTCACCCACTTCAGACCTTAGTTCCTCACAAGCACTCTCCTCCAAACACTTCCTAAGATGTCATTTTGTACTTTCAAATAATAAGCTTTTAACATTCATTAAATTAGGAACTGAATGCTTTTCTCTACATGAACAAAACCTTTCCAATAAAATCCATTACACAATTATGTCTGCTTTGTGAAAAGGGAAGAAATAATAAATTGAGACATATTTATAGTGAAATAGCTAGTCAAAATTGACATGCACGGAATTTTATTTTGATTTGCCAGGATCATTACCAACCCTAATCTAAAAACATTCCTGCTTCTTATTGAGACATTTGTTTTATTCTTTTCAAATAAAGAAACAAAGGAAAAGCTGATTTGCCCAAGGAAAAGTCTAGTCCTCAATCACTTTATTGAGTAGAAGTGAAACCGCTTAAGCAAGTAAAACTGAGAAAACACAGCAAATAATTCTCATTCTGAAATTGTAATGTGCATAATTACTTGACAGGGAAGTCAAGTCTCCCTGTACCACCAGTATGTTTTCATCCAAGTATATGGCTGTTCCTTCTCAGTTAATTTGATATTTTTAAGTTTTTAAAAAATTGCATTGCTGGCATCATGTCCTGACATTGCAGGGACTATTGCTGCCTCCAATTACCTTCAGGAGAGCGTAAACTTTATAGGCATTTACCCTAATGAGAACATGAGGCCTCTAGTTTAGCATGAAGGAATCAATGCAACTTAATTTGGGTTGCTTCTTTCAGCATTCCCAGCTATCAGTTAAATTATCTAATAGTAAACACTGAGTGAGAGAAAAAGAGAGAGAATGGAAAATCAATGCTTTTTAATGGGTACCTGGAAGGAAGTGAGAGTGTGTGGGACAGTAACATCTGACCAGTCCTTGTCTTCTTGACAGTAAGCTCAGAGTTCTGACAAACAGCCACTAATGTAAAATATAAGCATACTGTTGTGAAGATGTGTTTGTAAAACAACCCTGTCCTCTCTACCTGTGCAGGAGAGGTGCTTTGTGGCAGCTGCTTCTGCAGAGGATAAGCCCCCAGGATTCAGGGGCTGAGGGGGAGGGGAGAATAGGAATCACCTCCAGTCTGGCAATAGGGACCCGGGTGAAATGACAGCTTGTAAAATAAGCCTCCATCAGTCTCCCAGGAGACAGCCAGCTTCAACTTGGGTGTTCCAGGCTTGTTAGCCTCAATCATAATTGGTCCCTCCTCCCATCCCACGTTGTTGGTTTTCTGTGTGTGGCTTTTGGTGTGAGCGTGTTAGGTCATCAACGAACACAATGGCAGGAGGGGGCAGGGTGGGGTATACACATGATTGTTTTAAAGAACAAAGGAGAAAAAGGATAAGAGAGTGGGCAGGAAGGCTGTGAAGAGAATGGGGAGATGTTCCAGGATTTAAGCTTCCGTGGCAACCCCTGAATCTTGCTCAGAAGTAGGGCACTCCCTAGGAGCTTTGTCAAAGGAAGAAGGAGCTGGGACCCCGCAGAGTGCCCCTGAGAATCAGTGTCTCTTCCATGCAATTTTTATTTGCTGGTATCTGGAGGTGTCTGTCACATCCTGCTCATATCCAGTGCATCTCATCAAAAAAGAATTTTTCAAAAAATCCCAATCATTGAAACATGCATTAGAAAGCATGTGAATCTGAAGCCAAAGGCTTAAAGAGCAGTCTAGGCCCCAGGTCTGGTCAGGCACACAGACAGTGTCTAGTCAGCCTACCTCCATTCATTTTTTTTTCATTTTTACTGAATATATTGGGGTGCACTGGCTAACAACATTATACATGTTTCAGGTGTACAATTCTACAATGCATCACTTGTACACTGTATTGTGTGTTTACCACCTGAAGTTAAGTCTCCCTGTACCACCATTATCATCCCCACTACAGACCCCTCTAGCACCACCCTTTTTCCCTGGCAATAACTACACTGTTGTTTGTGATTTTTCCTTAATCTCTCCACCACCCCCACAGCCCCCTCCCACACAACCCCTGACAGCTGTCGGCCTGCCTTCTAATCATTTTTAAAATAGTTTTCTCACTGCCTCATGATCTTTTTATCCATCTCCTATACCTTCTTGTCTCCTCTTCTCAGAGGAAAGCCAGTTCTTTGAGGTAGAGGCTATAAGAAGCTGTGATCTGGATTCTGCTGTAAAAACTGGGCCAAGAGAGTTGTAGATCTTTGGCACAGAAGGCATATAAGTTTCTGAGACCCTCAGATATTTGTTTAGTGTAAAAAGAACAATCGATGGAGGGAGGAAGGAGCAGAAGCTTAATTAAAGGGAGCTGCAAACTTTTGGGAAGTTTTTTCGTGTTTTTTTTTTTTTAATTTCACTCCATTAGTCCTTGGTTGCCATGGTGTTGCAGGCAGGGCTGGCATCCCCCTTGTCCCTGACCCAGCAAAGATATTCAAGGATCTGAAATCTTGCTTTTATGCTACAGCAGACAGCAGATTGGGACTGGTGGCTCTAGGTCGAGTAGGGGGTGGTGCAGGGAGGGGGGATATGGGTGGGGGTATGTTGCCTCCTCTGTGTGGCAGCACTTGGTACCTACAAGTCTCTGGGAAATAGCCTGCACAGATTGTTCTTTAATGTCGGGTCCTAGGATGGCTGGGGACTCAGAGAAGAATTTCCTTTCCTATATCCTCTTGCAAGCTGAAGATTAGCAGCCAGGAAGCCCTGCCCTTTTCATGACAGTTCTGACCTACACATTCCAGTAGATACTGTCTAAGCAACTCTCCATCCCTGGCCTGGTGCTTAGACAATGCGCTGTGCCTAAACAAACCAGGTACCCTGAGGTACCTTCAGGTAACTTCTTGATCAAACATACTAAACCCTTGCCCTATTAAGCCTTATCTCTCCCTTCTCTTCTCCCCATCCCCACATAAAAGGCCCCCAAAGCTCTGAGGACTGGTTTCTCTTTATAAAGCTGAGAGAAGGCAGTAGGAGAGTGATAAAGCTCAGGTATTTAAACTGGCCATTTTGAAGACTACATCTTTTCAGCGAGGGTCTTTCTTTCAAAACTCTCACTGAATTAAGGGCCACAGCTACTTCTCACCCAGCTCTCAAAGGCCAAATACCGCCCATTCGGCGGTGGAGTGGGCTGGGCTAGATGACCTGGCTCCATCAAAGGGCCAAAGGAAGGCCGTGGGGCGATACAGGTTTAATGACAAGTAATTGACAAATTCGAGGCTGCGCATTACCAGCGGAAGAGCGAGACATTATTTGAAAGCGATTAGCCTGGCCAAGTGTCCTGCAGACGTTCCATCTCATTCCGGGAAGATAACCAGCCAAGCGAGCCAGGCCGGGTTTGGAGGACAGCGGACGAGCAAGTAGCCGCCTTCTGGAGCGGTGGACAAAGATTCACCTCCGGGGCCAGGAGTGGGCAAGGAAGGAGGGGAAGGAGCCCAAGCTTCCCATACACGGAGGTTCCCACACCACTGACCCTGTCAATTACCAGGACAGATTTCTTCTCATTTGAGTTTGGAATCTGGGGACTCTGGCACAGACTGGAAGAGCCTTCTGATTGGGGTAGTGTGCAATTTAGGTAGGCCAGCTACCCAGCGGGTCACACTGGCGAAACACCAAGAGTAAGGGAGCAGGCATGGGCCTCCTACAAAGCCGGATACTCAGTAGTTTAAAGCAAAACCCCCAGGGGGAATACAGATTTCAGGGGGGTTCCTGGTAGACCCCAGAGAAAAGACACCTTTTCTGTATCCTCGCAAAATGAGAGTCCTGCATTTTCAACTGGCGGTACTGGAACCACTAGTTTTTTCAGCCCGCACCCTCCTAGAAATATGCGTTCGATTCTGTTCGGTCCTTCAAACCGCAGGCACCGCAACATGCCTCTTCGACCACCCGCTAGGAGAGCGGAGTGATAAATGGCCTTCCTCTGGTTTCTGACTTTTCCTGCTGGACCCAGCTTGTAACCCCGGAGGCTCCGGAAGAGGTCTGCATGCAACCTTGCGCGTGTTTGTAAAGGCCACCAGCCACTTCTTGTCGCCCGAACGAAAAGTTCACTCGTTTCTCTGAGAGACACTGCCTCTCTTCTGCTTCTGCATGTGGTCGACCCCAGCCACCGCCTAGGCCCGCGGACTTCTGGAGAAACGCCGAAGCTGGACGAGAACTTTTGCGAGTCCGGGGAAGGCGTTGCCACTCCCGAGCCTCTGCCTCTGCAAGCACACCTCTACCAGCAGGTCCTTTATTCCTGACCCCTAACCCTGACTCTGAGACCAAGTGTGTTACCTCACCTACCTACCCGCTGTCCTTGGGAAACACAAGGCCCTCGGATTGAATCTCCAGACACAAGGGGCTGCAGGAAGCAGTGGCTTCCTGTAGCTTGGGGCCCTACCAAACTGTACTCAGAGCCCAGATTTAGTCCGAGTTCGTAATTATTCCACTCTTCATTCTCTAAAACTATGCATTCTTAGAAATCCCCCGCAAAAAAAGGCCATCTTACAAACCACTTGGTCTTCTCGGATTTAGCTTCTTACTACCTCCACCGCCAAACCCCCTCTTCCTAAGGGTCAGAGCTCTGGGAACGGTTAGGTACTACCTGGGGGAGGTGGGGCGCGCTGCTTGGAGTAGGGGTAGGGTCGGACACAGTCAAGGGCTCCTAGTCTCTACGCAGGACTGGGCGAGTTCCCTACCTGCGGAGTTCCGGCTGGCTGATGGCGGAGCGTCCAGCACGCGGAGGGTGGCGGCGGCAGCGGACTGCTCCCAGCCCAGACATCTCCGCATTTATTTGAGCTCAAACCCAGCGACTGTTGACTTTAGCACACAAAGCAAAGATTTCACTGCCCGCTAGTTTAAAAATGAATATTTTACCAAGATATCGATCAGCGTTATAAAATTCAGTTAAGTACAATGGGATCCTGGAAAAAAAGAATAATAAAGGAGGGGGGAGACAATATAATATCTGTGCAAATTTGCTGAAGTCTGACGTGGCATGGAAAGTTTACCCTCCTGGAATTCGGATCTAGAATGTTTTTTTCGGTTGTTTACTGACTTTGTTTATTCACAGATCACGGTTGCTTAAACCTGCGCGCGTTCGGCGCGAGGAAAAGGAAGGAATAAAAGAGGGAGGTGGGGGGAAAAAAGAAACGCTGCACCCTGTAATACTTAGAGTTGGGGGAAGGCAGGCGGAGGGCTATCTGTGAGCTAGTAAGCTTGGAGCCTAGGTTTGAGGGAAAGAGGCGGTGGCCGGAGTGTGAGGTGTGAAAGACACCAGAAGCACAGAATCCTCCGAAAGCACCCACTCCCTAACATCCTTTTTATGTATTGGGACAGAACTCCATCTTATCGGACGGGATCAGTAAAGGGAGGTGGGGTGGTGAGCTAAGTAGTTTAAAACGACCCTCACACAATGGGCGTGCGTTACGAAACATAGCAGGTTAGGGCAGCGCTTTCAGCCTTCATTGTCCTCCTTTCGGCCGCCGGCCCTGCCTCTCCGCTCTTTCGCCACAGGAGCCTTTTATGTGATAATGAAGCACATTTCAGGCCGGGCTCACGACGTGTGTGTCCCGGCTAGAAGGAGTCAACCCTGATAGCTAGATTCGGCCTCCGGATACCAACCCCCCTCCACCCGCCCCAATTTCTCTTCCTTGTGTTACTGGGGACAATGTGGCCGGTAAATACCTAGGATTTAGAGGAGGGAAAGATTGGCCCAAGCGAGTGCAACTCCCCCCCACCACCACCACCACCGTAAGCGCCTGGGAAGGCCAGGGTTTGAGGGGGCAGAGACCCCTCAAGGTGGCAGAGGTCGCAAGGAGAAGCAGTTTCCAGGGTTGGGGTGAATCTGGGACACTAGAGGCTTGGATGCTGAGGAAACCCAAATGTTAGTCCCGGAAACAGGAGCCCAGACTTTAAAAACCTGAGGCAAAATGTCCTGGCCTTCCAGACCTTCTCACCCACTGTAAATAGCAGTGCTCCGGGTGGCCCCAAGTCTGAAAGGCCCCGTGACAACACTGGCTCCTGACCTCCCCCAGACAGCTAGCCAGCTTGCCGGCCCGCAGATGGCCCTGGCAAAGTCAAAGCGGGGCCCTCATTGTACACCCTAGCCCGGCTTCACTTCCGGGGTTTCCACTGCGATTGACCACAGAGTTAGGGTGTCTGTGGGGAAGAAACAGCATGATTGTAAGAATTTATTCTGAGTATTTCTTTATACATTTGAATTTTCCTTTAAGGCTCACAAAATACCCTTCATCCCTTCTGCCCCGAAATCCTGGCTTGCCAACTTGGCTAACTGGGTGCTGTGCAAGCTGTTGGAGTTTGTGGGTAGAGGAGGAAGAAGGCCATGCAAACTCTGGGATCTCCCCACTGGCTACCGTCACTTTGCAAGCCCCTAAGTGCACCCCTTTACCTCCCCCTCATCCCAAATATACCTTATTTTAAAATGGAAATTCAGAACATCATCCTGCACGATCTATCATTTTATAATTCTAGGAAAAAGTCATCTGTTTCCAGATGCCTCACTACTGACAGGCTTTAGCGAGGTCTACCAAAGTTATGCAAATCACCTAAGTAAAGATGAGGCCGGAATAGAATTGTGGAGTGTAGACACAGAGGTCCAATTCCATAGGAGGGTAAAGGAGTGCCACAGAGAGGCAACAATGAAAAGGCCAAATGCTGCCCCAGGAATTTGCAAATTGAATCTGGGCTTACGTGAAGGGGAAGCTAAGATGGAAAATACAGCAAAACATGTAAAATCCAGTCTTCTTCCCAGAAAAGCCTGACTTAGGGCCCAAGAGATGTGAACAACATTGAACTTTCACATGGCCCAGGTAGAAAATCAGGATCTGTGGTTTGCACCTGACTTGAAAGATAAATTTGCATCAAACCCATGGAATGGTTGACCTGACATCTGTGTTTTGTTGCTTGTAAAGATAAACTCAAAATCCAAAAGGGAACCATTAGCAATATTGAGTTCTATTTAAATGATGTGCTTGTTGAAGTGTTTAGGGGGAAGTGTACCGATGTCTGAAATTTACTGTGACATGCCCTTAAAATATAAGATGAATTGATCAATGGACTGTAGATAGGACAGATATACAATACAACAAGTATAGTGAAATAATTGCAGGATCTGGGCAATGGGTACGTGTGTGTGCTTAAAAAGATTTTATTCATCTATTTTTAGAGAGAGGGGAAGACAGGGAGAAAAGGGAGGACAGCATCAATGTGAGAGAAAAACATCCGATCAGTTGCCTCTCTCCAGTGTCCAACCAGGGACTAAACCACAACCCAGGCATGTGCTCTGGGAATCAAACATGACCTTTCACTTGGAGGGAGGACACTAAACCAAGTGAGCCACAACATTCAGCACATCTGTAAAATCCATTCAAATTCAATATATCTGAAAAACTTAATAAAATATTGGTAAAATAACAATCCCTCCCCAAAATATAACCTGCACCAGCCTGGATCTCCCTCCCTCCACTAATTTCTAGACTTCTTTATTTTTTTAATCAGGCAAAGAAAAAAAAAATCTTGACGATTCAAGGATTAAAACTGGCAATAACACTTTAATATAGATTTGCGGAACTCTGGTCCTTGCAGCCAGAAGACATATTTACAAGCCATAAATAAAACACACAGAAACCATAAATTAATCAGACCCGAGACCTGGATTTCACTGTGTCAAACATGGGAATGTGTATTTTTTCTTGGTCATTTAAAACAGACCCTTACATTTTTTCTCACCCTGTCTTTTTAATCAATGGTACAATTCTCTGGTTCTCTGTTAAAACTACATTGCTTTACATTGACTCACAAAAGTTTGTGGGATTTTTTTGTTTTGTTTTGTTTTTTGTGTTTTTGTTTTTTTAAATAAAATGAGACTTCCTTGCAACAACAGCAATGGAAGAGCACAACAACAAAAATCAGAATTCGCAGATGCTGCAAGAAGCAGGCATCTACACAGTAGCGGAAACTGGAAGCTTTTTTCTTTTTGTATTTTTGACTGTTTATCTTTTCCCGCCTTACATGGAATGATACATATCAGTGTGGCCCATCTATTCGGGAGGGAAGAGCTGCAGAGGGTATGGGGAAACTGCTGTCCCGGGGGCGGAAGTGTCTTGGATTTCTTCTCCCCTGCATCTCTCCAACACCCCTACCTCAAAGTCTCCACCCCACTTCCTCTCTCTCTTGTCCTTGTCCGGGCTAGTGGGGCCATCAGCTGTCTTAGGAGGAGTTTATAATGGGCCGGGAGTACACTCCTTGGTAGTAGGAGGTGTCCCCGGCCAGGGGTGAGGCGTCCAGGCCGGCTTTGTTCGTGACTGAGCCCATGGCCAGGCTTCCGGGCATAGGGGAACCGTAGCCGGGGTAGTGCATCACCTGTTCGTAGGCCTTGAGGTCCATTTTGTGGGGCTGGTGGTGGTGGTGATTGTGGTGGTGCTGCTGCTCGGAGGACATAAGGTTGTTGATGGAGAAAGGGTGGTTGAAGGCATAGTGGTGCTCCGGCTTAAGGTGGGCCTCCGGGGGCAATCCGGGATGGTGAGGAGGGCCCAGCAGGTGCGTCGCGGCCTGCGTCTGCTGCCCCGGTGAGGGCGCGGTCTCCGGGGGGCTCAATGCCGCGGCCGGTGTACCCTTCAACTCCCCCATTACCCCTCGCTTGTGCTCCTGGCATGGAGAGGCTCTCGAGCTGGGTGATTCGGTGCCCACCGTTGTCTCGGAGGCCGGCCCGGAGCCCTCCCCGAGTTGACCTTGCGAGGCCTGAGCCCCTGAGCCCGCCTTCTTTCCACCGCCCGTGGAGCCCGCTACTTCCTTCAGGGCCAGCTGCTTCTCACACTTGAAGCGCTTCTGACGGCGCAAGTAGCAGCCGTTCTCAAACATGTTGCCTGAGTCGGGGTGCAGGGTCCAGAAGGAGCCCTTGCCGGGCTTGTCGGGCGAGCGGGGCACCTTGAGAAAGCAGTCGTTGAAAGAGAGCGAGTGGCGGATAGAGTTTTGCCAGCGCTGCTGGTTCTGTCGGTAAAAGGGGAAGAGGTCCATGATCCACTGGTAGATCTCGCTCAGCGTCAGCATCTTGTTGGGGCTCTGCTGGATGGCCATGGTGATGAGCGAGATATACGAATAGGGGGGCTTAGCGTGCGTGTAACTGCGCCGGTACGTCTTGGGGTCCCGGGCGCGGCTCAGGCCCGCCTGCCCATACATGGGACTCATGGAGTTCATGTTGGCATAAGGGCCCAGGCCGCCCATGGCCCCCGCCGCCTGTCCCCCAAGGGGGCTCAGGCTCGGACTCAGGTGTGGTCCCATGCCGGCCACACCAGTAGTCCCGGCCGAGCCTCCCATGCTCGCCATGGCTCCTGCCCCAGGGGACATGCCGGCTAGGGACGGGCTCATGCCCGCTCCCACGTACGAGGACATGTTCATGGAGCCAGCGCTCATGTTACCGGAGCTACTGCCCATGGCGGCTGCCGACATGCTCATGTAGGTGTTCATGCCGTTCATTCCTAGGCCGGCGTTCATGTTGCTCATGGAGGAGTAGCCCTGCAGACAAGAACCCAGGGATGGAGGCATAGAGCGTTAGCACCAAGGCAGGAGCGCGCCCAGACCTCCCAGCCACCGGGCCAGCTCAAGCCCCGGCCTAGGCCTACGGGCAGTCCTTCCCTTGCCTGCACCATCCCTCCTCCCCGTCCCTTCCGAGTCCTTTTCACACAGAGAGTGCCATGATCTCCCCTGGGGAGGTAGCCAGCGGGTTGCTACTCTGTGCGTGTGTCTGGTTTCTAGCCCTTCTCTGCCTGGCTCAGATTCTAAAACAAGGGGCACTTGAAGCAACCCCAAGCTACGCACCTCAAATGCATCCGCCCTCTCTATAGTGTCTTCAACTCTTCTGTCAGTATACTGAGTTCCCACCGGGGCCACAGACCCCGCCTCGGTTTTAGCAAGCAATCTGTGGAACCCCTAGCAGGGCGACCAGGGCAGCCTCAAGAGATTGTCCCAGAGTCTTCTCTTCTCAGTTTTCTTTAGGAGACCCGATTCTCGGCCCCAGGGGAACCTAAACTCAGTGCCTGAGCAGAGTCTAGGGCCCGCCGGAGGCACTGAATGAAGGGATAAGGAGGAGTTCGCGAACTGAACTACACGCGGCTCTGTTTTGCAGCCACAAACTTTCTTTTGTCCTCTAGTGTTTTACTCTTTGCTTCTACCTCAGCCCCCAACGTCTGCCCACCTTCTGTTTTTCAGCTCCCCATCCCCCTTGTCGCCCACCTCCCACCCCTCCCCAGCCCAGCGCTGCCAAACATAACTCTGTTAGGATAGTGCGTGGCTCGGCCACGAAGAGGATTTGGAGGCGCCGCGAGTCAATATTTGATCACAAAGTTAATATTATCTCAAGGCTAACAGTGTGTTGTATAAAAAAGAGACCCATTTGAGTGGAAGTAGGGTGGAAAACACGGCTGCCCAGAGCTGCTGGGGGTGCGTGGGTGGGGGGCGGGTGCAGGCAAGGAAAGCAGTCCCGAGGTTGGAGAAAAAAGCAGGAGCCGTCACCCCAAGTCCCCCCCGGAAAAGGCGAGTGCCTACCTCCGGTTCGGCATAGTAGCTGCTCCAGTCCGACGGCTCGTGCCCTTCCATCTTCACCGCTCCCAGCATACTGGAAGCTGAGTGCATGGCAGTTTAAAATTTAACAGCCACAACAAACGACCGGCAATCACCACCCCCCCACCCTTAAAAAAAAAGTCAGCTATGGCACTGTCTCCTCCCTCCCTCTCTCTTGCTCCTTCTTTCTCTGCTGAACTCCCTCTCTCCTGGGGCTGGTCAGAGGCGGTAGTTGGAAGTGGGTGGGAGGGGTAAGTGGCGGGTAGAGAGGGCCGAGAACCGGAGGTGGCCCGGACAAGAGACCTGGTGCCGGCAGCGCCCGGCGCCTGCCGCCGTCGTGCTCGCGGGCTGCGGATGGAGGCTGAGGTTGGCAGTGCGGAGCTGCCAGGAAGCGGCGGGAAGCTCGTGGCGCGAGGGCGGGTGGGGAGGGGGTGGAGAGTGAAGGAGGAGGAGGTGTGGATTGTGGAGCCCACAAGTGCCGCAGTGACGTGGGGGGCTGGTGATATAGCGCTGCACGCGGCGCGGGCCTCCAATCCCCAGACCCCGGACAGTCAATTTGAATAATCAGCTCACACCTAGGTGAGAGGGAGCTGTGGCCAGCGCCCCGCACCTGCCCCTCGGCGCCCGCAGCCCTCCGCGCATGCATGCGGTGACACGACTGGCGATCCAGACGTGTAGGCGCGAGAGCTACCCAGTGTGGCCCCCATTCTTCTGCGTTCACCCTGAGAGGCCTTGGAAGGAAAGCTTTGGGAGGAAGCCACCCCAGGAGCTTCCCAGGGCTCTGACCCCCGCCCTCTCCCATAGCGCTCGGCGCCCTGTGCTTCGGTCCGAGGGCGCGCCGGGCCTCGGGGCCCAGTTTCCTTCTGCAGAACTATAAAAGCCGCATTTATTTAACCCTGTTTCTTCGTTCTCAGCGCTTATTCTCTGTCAAAACAAGACATTAACAGAGCCAATTTGCAAAGCGCTGTAGTATTTAGAAAAATTGTGTACACACCTTTAATTCGCCTACTGCTGCTCTGGAAGGCCCCTCCCTATTACAGTTAAGACTAGGAACCGCCCCGGAAGGCGCGGAGCGCACCTGGTTTGGCCACCTAGGCTTTTTGTCTTATCTGAGCCTGGCCTCCAGCATCCAAAAGAGGGGCGGCCGGCGGGACGCTGTCCCGGCGCTGGGCGAACGAGGCCTCGCCAGCTGCAGCCGACGGTTGGGAGTCTGTAATTTGTCTCTGACATTCAGGACACCGTGTTTCAAGGTTACGTTTCAGTCAAAACCTAGGTGCCCACAGAATTTTGCAACTAAAAGAAACAGGGCAGGAGGTGGGAGTGAGGTAGGAGAAGAGAAAAGAATAAAGGAGTCAATACATGGCACATGGAATCTCTTCTGGAGGGTTTCTCTCCTCTCTGCTTTCCCAGGGAAGTTGTTTTATAAGAATTAGAAACCCCAGAAACCGTATACTTCCTTTTAATTTTTGCTCCAGCTTCTGGGTCCAGATTATCATCTGCCCTGGGGCAACCTGAAGACCCTAGTGAGCCCAAATTTGAGAGGGAGGGTGGTATTACAGGTGTTTGGAAGCGGGCTGCCTTTCTTGATTCTAAAAACGCACCTGGGGACCCGAAGATCTAGCCCTGAAACTTCCACTTCAGAGACGGAGTAAAAATTAGAAAATCATGGGCATCTGGCCCACCTCTCCAAAGTTGTGGGTAATGGTGGCAAAAGACAAGGGAGGGGGCATGCATACGGATGAACATTGGGAAGAGAAGCACTGGATAAAGGCTAGAAAGTAAACAAGGAAGAGTAGTAGAGGCAGGGCACTCCCATCCTTTCCCTCTATTCCAAGTCTTTAGGACCCTCCCTATCTTTGAACCAAAGAAACGCCGGATGGTTTGACTAATTCGTTTTGAGGGCCTTAATGAACTCGACGAGCGAGTTGTAGGGCAGGATTCCCCAAAGCCAAGGTCTGTGTTGCCCTAAAGCCATGCATAGCGCTGAGGGCTTCCAGGAGGAGTATATATATATACTTACTGTAGGCATGCAAAGGGGAGCCAAAGGGACCAGATCATCAGCATCTATTACGGAGTTCTGGGGACTTGGGAAAGACAATTGCCGCTGGAAGAGTTGCCTGTTGTCAAAACTTTGTGCGCAGGCCTAGGGCAGAAAGGAATGCACACCACCAGCACCACCACCTTAAATCCCTTTTCTCCTCCCCACGGGTGCTTCTCACATTCAGTGGAAAAGAGATGCCAAACATAGACAAAACTCGTGAAATAACGACAGATAGCTTTCTGGCGTGTATGGAATTGAAAACGCCGAAGAATATTTTGGTCTATGCATGTGTATGAGTATCCAGTCTCTTTCTCTTTTGGCTCTTGGTCGAAATATGGTTTTAGAAATTATTCCTTGAGCAAAAGGAGTGATCGGGCCCGAGAGAAGATGTCCGCGGAGTAGGGGCGCTATTTTCTTAAAGAGCGAAGCTTGGGAGTTCTCCGACCTTCAGTGGCCGGCTTTTGCGGGAGGCCGGCAGTGGTTGGCACTAGCGTCCGCAGTGATAGGGCGCCCCCTGTGGGCCTCACTGCCTTCGGGTCTGACCCGAGCCCTCATTTATCCCGCCCTCTTTTCTCAGTCAACCCTGGGCACTGCTTTTCTGAATCTCCCGAAAGCGCCTTCAGGGGGTTGGCATTTCTTTGGAGTCCCTGGAAGTTATGCGCAAAATCAAACCTGCCTCCTCCCGCCTCTGGAGGTTCGGAGGTCTCAGGGAAGGTCGGGTGGTGTGTGACACTGCCTGGAGTCCCACTCTGCTCTTGGCCTCCGGGACCGGGGTGGGAGAAGGCAAGGCGAGCAGCTCAGAATCCGACACCCGAAGCTATGCAGGAATCAGGGACTTTTACCCAGCCTGGGATTCGCTTTCCTTCTCCCACGCCCAGGTGTTTGGAGGCGCTACCTCTGTCCTACACAATCCTGGTCCTTCCCGGCAGCTTCGGTTTTTATTCAGAGCGTCTGGCACGATAGCCTCTGGTTGGTATGCTGTAAATTACTCCAAGAGCTTCTCTCCAGGAAAAAGTTCACGGGTAACTTAGACTGAAAACAGATTTTTCCCTGATCGCCCTTTAGTTTAAACCCACCTAGTACTGAGACCCACAAAGCTTTCCTTGGCGCGTGTCCCCATTCTCTTCCTTTTTATTCAGCATTGCCCCGGTTCCATATAAAACCGCTTATAAACCTACGGTTATGCTTGGGGCTAGCACGCTGCTTTTATTCCGGATGGTGTACCTGCGGATTTGACTTGGGCTAAATCTGGGCACCCTCTTCTTTTCCTGAGAAGACGACGCTATGATCCTGCATCCCGTAGCGAAACTTCTTCCTCCCAGAGCCCTGTGTCATATGAATCTAGTTTGGGGAAGGGAACAGATCTCAAGTTTCCTAAGGGGGAGCCGCATTCGGTTGATTCATAATACTACGATCTCCGAAGCCTTTGAGAGAATACATATCCGGGACAGACCTTGCTTCAGGGCATGATCAGGCAAGTCTGCAGGCAAAGTCAAGATAGAGGATAAAGAAAGGTAGCTTGGTGAAGTCTTGTGAAAATACACATTTCACTTTCAAATAAGCTTTTGGGTTGGCAAAAATCAGAGGCTCACAACTCGCTATTCAGAGTGGAATTCTCAGGGTGAAGCTCATGTCTTTATAAAAAAAGGCACACACACACATATATATTTGTGTCAAAGGTTATAACAAATATTTCACTTCCTATGGGTGGGTTTTTATTTCTGAAATTCCGTTTAAAAAAATCAGACTATTAAAAGTAGTTTATGTGAACACACTTTCAGATACTTTTTTTTTCTGGATTTCATAGTTCTTGGATGACCAAAATACTAGTTGTTTATGGACAACTAGTTGTCAACAACTAGTTGAAAGGTCAACTGAAAATATAAGCTAAGGTTATCTTAACAAAAGGGGTTTATGAAAAAGACTGCAGGAAATATTCAGCATGCCTATACACTCAAAAAATGATATATAACTTGCTCTCATATTAAGCAGTGACAATGAAGATGAGTTTATATATTTTGGGGCTATTCAGCAACTGTTTTAATGAGTACTTACTATATTCCAGATGGTGAAAATACAGCCTTGAACAAGGTAGGCAAAGCCATGAACTTAAACAAATTCTTTCTTTCTTCTTTCCCCTTTCTTTCTGCCACAGGTTTCAGCAAAACTTGTCTTTCCCTATGTTTTCAAGTTTCATTTTAACCATAATCCAGGAATTTCCCAGTGCCAAAATTCCATTCCAAGAGGAATCTACATTTCACCCTTCAAAACAGTTTATCTGCTGTCAGGGATGCACTAATACCCAAGAAGTGTTCTGCTTGTGTTGACCCAGAATTGATAGGAAAACCAAGGGTTCAGTCCTTTGAAGCAATCAGCAGACATCAGCAGAGTAGGTACGGTCAGAGTGCATTCACACAAGAGCTCTAGGTAGTCCAATCCCTTCTCCCACCATTTATAATCTCCTTAGGTTATGTTTTCCTTTGAAAAAAGGAACAAAGCAACAAGAAAGTGCTCCTGATGATGGAGGGTGTTGGCTTGGGAGCCCTGTTTTATCTGTGTGAGAACTCTGGGCTTGGCACACAGGGAGTGCTCAAATGGTTTTAATATATATGTCTGTATTCACTCTGTCAATTTTTACTTCTAAAAATAATTGCAAAGGAAGGATCCTGGAGTTTTCTGAAAATTCTGGAGCTTTATTTTACAGGGAGGGGTAACACATTACATCAACAGTGACCCAGAGGGACTGAGGTAATTGATCAGGCTTGGGACCACCCCTCAAATCTTTTTGGGCAGAGGAACTCCCTGAGGATCTTGTTAAAATGCAAATTTGGATTCAGCAGCTCTGGGGAGGTGCTTTGGAGTTTGCAATCTATCAACTTTCCTAAAGTGATGCTGCTGCTGCCAGTTTCTGACTAAAGGTGGAATAGCCCCATGCTTACAAGACTTTCTCTCACTCACCTTGCAGCCTGTCCCAAGCTGCCTGTTGGTATGTGATTTGCCAAAATGAGCAGTGTTAAATCCATCTTCCCTGCCTGACAGGTCTTCCCTCCCATTCACCCTCAACCACACCAGTGCTCCCCACTGCCAAGATGCCAGGATTCATCTTCCCAGCCCACAGGACTAAGAACCTGTCTGCTGCTGGAAGTCCTAGTAGTGTGGTAAACTCTTCAAAGCAAAGCTTCCTACTCCAACACCTACTACAACATCTCTTTCTGGGGTACATTTTTCCTAAACAGGGACCTATCTGGTTGACTAGGGAGGAGAGGGAAACTGCGGCAATTATCAGGTTGCAACGTGGAAACTCATTTTCCAAGCATGGAAAACGGTCTAAGCAAAGTTTTAGCAATCACACTGCACCTGTTAAGGTCAACCAAGGTCCCTTAGCTTTTCTGTTTAAGGAAGAGGCCCCAGGAAACCCAGTTTATCCTGCCTTCCTCTGAACCTCTGGCACTGGGCTAACCCTGAAAAAGAAAAGGCATAGGACTGACCTGTTCCTAAACATCCCCCAAACTCTTGTCCCAATATGCATTTTAGCAAAGCAAAGTAGAAAGATCAAAAAGAAGAGAAAGTGATAAGTATAGTCCTATTTATTCACTTTTGAATGGGGTTTGCATATCCTCCTTCTGGACAAGACCTGGGTCTCTTGTGATGGCAACTGGGAATGTTTTCTTTTGTTTTCCACACAGAATTTGACCCAGTGTTGAAGTAGCACTGCCTGCCAAAACATGAGAAAAAGAACATGATCCACGTAATGAAAAATGAGCTCACAGACAACATCCAAATTAACACCCTTGTTAAGAAACACACTGTTTTTCTTGCTTTGTCACTCAAATATCTCCCAATATAAATAAAAGAAGTATTTAAAAATTAAAATTTGAACCTCAAAGGTAGAAGAATTTAGAAATTCAGGATGTTTCCTTAAGGTTTATTCTATTTGCAATATGAACTTATCACTAGTGTTAATACTATCTCATCCTTCTCCTAAGGCATAAATTCTGAAAAGGGCTCTTTTCTTTCACATAAGAACTGCTAAAAGGGAGTGAACATACTTTTTTCCATGTGGACATATGTTTTCTTATTTCTACCATATTTATATAAGCACATGAAGAATGAATGTAAACACAATGGGAATTTTTAAGCAAGTACTTAATCTATGTTTGATGTTAAAGCAGTGTGGATATGGGATAAGAAAGCTGTGAGAAAATTGCATTAAACTGCTTTGACATTCCTGGATGAAACTGGATATAAAGGACAAATTTATTTTGCAGTTGTTCCTTTCACACCTGGCTAGTAAATCTCCCTATTAGTTGCCTCTTGTCAGACTAAAGTATTGACATAGGTGCTGCTGACATTGAATATATTGTTTTATATGATATAAAAGATGACAAGTGCTGCATAATATTCCCCAGTGTATTCTACATAGTAGGCCTATATCTTTAAAAATCCTGAGTTTAGCTCTTAATTTTCAGAATAAAACCTCATAAATTCCAGCAATTCCACTGCTGGGACTATATCCTAAGAATCCTGAAACACCAATCCAAAAGAACCTATGCACCCCAATGTTCATAGCAGCACAATTTACAATAGCTAAGTGCTGGAAACAACCTAGGTGCCCATCAGTAAATGAAT
>CM052547.1:53760329-53793477 GCA_028533065.1 Trachops cirrhosus | reverse complement strand
GGGCTGGAATGGGAATAAAGGATAGAAACTGTACTGAATAAACTAAAATAAAAAATTAAAAAAAACAAAACAAAACATAAAAAAGAGATATGTTGTGGAAGGGGCTAATGGCAAACTCGGATTTGACGCTTCAAGCAGGCCTCTCCCACGTGGGAGCTTGTTCTCTTTGTTGCCATGGGAATGGGAGTGCAAGATGTTGAGGGCCTTCTACTGGTCCTAGACCTTCAATTTTAGCCTAGGCTCTCTGACCCAAATCTTGACCTGTTTCTACCTTATGTTCTCAACCTTCCCAATTTCTTCAGTGAGATAGGGAAGACACTAGAAGATGGGAAAAGAAAATGCTCACAGGCAGATTTCAGCTATTGGTATCTTGTGTGTATGTATGTGTAGTTTATCAATGGCATGCCCAAATCATGAAGCGTATGGTTAAATAAATGATAACCTGACATCAAAATCACAACTAAACTATGCAATGGTAATTCAGCACCATCTGAAATCTAGCTGAACAGAAGTCCTATAACTAAGGATTTACAAATGTCATCTTGAAACTTGATGAGACATGGAAAGAGCTACCCCACACCCATGTGTGGTGAAAATCGAGAGGACTGTCTTAGCTATAAAGATGTTCATGAATATCAAGATGTCCCATCCCCACACCAGATTTCCCAGCTCAGGGTTCCAGTGCCACAAACAGAAGTCTCCATAACTTCTGGCTGTGAAAATCAGCAGGACAGTGGCTGAGTGAGATGGAAGGCTTCTAGAATCTCAACATTCCTCTTAAAGGGCCTGTGAACATGCTTACTTGGACTCACTTGCTCTGAGTTTCAGCTCTGGGGCAGCAGCTTGAAAGGTGAAAGGGATGTAGAGGGAAGAACTGAATTGCCTGACTTCCAGGCAAGACTGGTTGTGGTGGGGGCAAGTTTCTTCCAGACAAATATGCTGACAGGGTGCATTGTTCCTTTGTTGAATCTTCCTCCTGCAGGTACAGGCAAGTCTGAATTTCCATCAACCTGGAGATTCTACCCCACCTAACTTGTGGGCCCACCCAAGCTGCTTCCAGGGGCTTTCCCATATAAATGGCCTGTCTTGACTCATGCTTTGGACTTTCCTAAAATCTTTCAAAGGCTTATAAACCCCAAACAAACAACATCTGGACTTGGTGTGTCTGTCCTGTACCTCTTGCTAGGTGGCTTCAAGCCTGAAACTAGCAGCACCTGGGTTTACTTCATAGCTTGGCTTCTCCTGGATATCTCCAAGCCCAACACAAGTAGCTTTGTAGTTCACACTGAGGGCCCAGGGTGGTATGCAGGTGAATGATGATCTTGGCCTCTACCTCCTGAGAGTCCTCAGAGCCAGTACACCTGGTGGATAGCTTCAGACCATGACAGAGCACCACCCAACCACCTCCATGAGCTATGCACTCATGGGTGGACTTGGCATGTGCCAAAGCCCTGCTTAAGTGAGTCCTGCTCCATGGGTCAGCCCAGCATGCAGTTCCTCTGCTGTGGCCACAGCCAGTCCTCTAAGGCTACCAGCCTGGGGGTAAATCTCTACCACCGATATGCTGACAACAGTTAAGTTTCAGCTACAACAGGAGAGTACACAAAGCTCTCATCAGGGAGCACCTGGAACACACAGCTTTGGTGACCAAGGTGGCTGTGCCACTGGGCCCCACAGGACACCTACTATATCAGGCCACTCTACCAAGACTGGAAGACATAGCAGCACTACTTGATACATAGAAACAAACACAGATAGACAGCCAAAATGAGGAAACAAAGAAATGTGTCTTAAATGAAATAACAGAATAAACTCCAGAAAAATAACTAAATAAAATGGAAACAAGACATCTATCAGATGCAGAGTTCAAAACACTGGTTATAAGGATGCCCAATGAACATAGGGGAAGAGTAGATGAACTTAGTGAGAACTTCAATTAAGAGGTAAGAAAAAATAAAAATGGAGCCCTGACGGGTGTGGCATAGTGGGTTGGACAATGTCCCACAAACCAAAAGGTAGCTAGTTCGATTTCCTGTCAAGGCACTTGCCCGGGTTGCAGGCCAAGCCCTGTTTGGTGGCATGTGAGAAGCAAATATCATTTTATTTTTCTCTTATACATCAAGGACTTTTCTCTCGCTCCTTTCTCCTCTCTAAAAATAAGTAAATAAGTTTTTTTAAAAAAAATAAAGAAAAACAAAAATGGAGATAGAAAACAAAAACAACCTGTCAGAAATGAAGAATACAATACCTGAAATGAAATATACATTACAGAGGATCAACAGTAGAGTCAATAAAGCAGAGGATCAAATCAATAATTTGGAAGCTACAGTAGCAGAAAATGCTCAATCTAAGTGTCCATCAGTAAGTGAATGTGTCAAAAAACTATGGCACATTTACACAATGAAATACTATGCAGTAGAAAGAAAGAAGGAAATCCTACCCTTCACCACAGCATGGATGGAACTGGAGAGCATTATGCTAAGTGAAATAAGCCAGGTGGTGAAAGAAAAATACTATATGATCTCACCCATAAGTGGAACCAAATCAACAAAACAAACAAGTGAGCAAAATATAACCAGAGACATTGAAATAAAGAACAAACTGACACTAACCAGAGGGGAGAGGAGAGGAGGATAACAGGGGAAAGAATGGGAAAGGTCATCAAGGAACATATATAAAGGATCCATAGATCAAGCCACCAAAGGGAGGTATGATTTCAGGTGGCAGGTGGAGGGGGGTGGGGCAGGGAAAAGTAGTGGCAGGTAAATGGAAACAACTGTATTTGAACAACAATAAAAAGAAAAAGAAGTACAGCAAAAAGAAAGACAGAATCCAAAAAGTGAGGGTAGTATAAGAAGCCTCTGGAACAACTTCAAGTGTGCCAATATTCAAATCATAGGGGTGTCAGAAGAAGAAGAGAAAAAGGAAAGAATTGAAAACCTATTTGAAAAAATAATGATGGAAAACTTCCTTAACTTGGAGAAGGAAATAGACATACAAGCCCAGGAAGCACACAAGAGTCCCAAACAAGATGAACCTAAGAGTTCACACTAAGACAATTCATAATTTAAATGCCAAAGGTTAAAAAGAAAAGAGATAAACTTAAAGCAACCAGAGAAAAGCAATTAGTTACCTACAAGGGAGCTCCCATAAAGACTATCAGTTGATTTCTCAATGGAAATTTTGTAGGCCAGAAGGGATTGGCAATGTAATATTCAGTGATGAAAAACAAGTTCCTACAACCAAGATCACTCTATCCAGCAAAGCTATCATTTAGAATCAAACGATAGATAAAATGCTCCCCCAACAATAAAAAGCTAGAGTTACCACCACCAAATCAGTATTAAAAGAAATGGGAAAGAGTCTTCTTTAAGAAGAAAAAGAGATAAATAGTATGAATAATAAAATGGCAGTAAATACATATCTATCAACATTTACTTTAAATGAAAATGAATTAAATGCTGTAATCAAAAGACATGGTATGGCTGAAGGCATAAGAAAACATGACCCTTAAATATATTGTCTACAAGAGACTTGCTTCAGATCCAAAGACATATACACACTGAAGGCAGAGAGATGGAAAAAAGATGTTTCATGAAAATGGAAAAAAAAAAAAAGATTGGGTATACTTACACCAGAGAAAATAGACTGAAAAACAAAGGCTATACAAAGAAACAGAGAAGAATCCATCAATCCTACTTCTGGACATTTATAGGAAGAAACCCAAAACACTAGGTTGAAAAGATATATATATTCATATGATCATTGCAGCATTATTTACAGTAGTCAAGATATGAAAGCAACCTAAGCACTCATCAATAGATGAATGGGTAAATAAGTGGTGAATATATACAATGGAATATGACTTGACCATTAAAAAAGATTGAAATCTTCCCATCTGCAACAATATGGATGGACCTAGAGGGTATTGCATTGAGTGAAAAAAGCCAGACAGAGAAAGACAAATGCCATATTATTTCACTTTTATATGAAATCTAAAAACAAATAAGCAGAACAAAAATAGACTCACAGATATAGAGAACATTTAAGTGGTTGCCATATGGGAGGGGGGATTAGGAGGATGAGTGAAAAAGATGAAGGAGTTAAGAAGTAAAAATTGGTAGTTACAGAATAGTCATGGAGATGAAAAGTACAGCATAGGGAATATAGTCAATATTATTATGATAACTATGTATAGTATCAGATGGGTACTAGATTTATTGGAGTGATTACTTCATGAATTATATAAATGTCTAATCTTAGGTTGTACATCTGAAACTAATATAATGTTGTACATTAACTGTAGTTGAAAAATAAAGTTATTAAAAATTAAAAATAAACTATAACGCAAACTTATTGTGGTATATTGCCAGCTGTTATAAAGAATTATATAAATCACTCTGAAATCATATAGAAAGTGTATCTATTTTATGATGAAAGATTAAATAGTTGCAGATATGGGTAATTTGATTTATTTTTTAAAAATTATTTTATTGTTGTTCAATTACAGTTGTCTGAATTTACCCCCCACCACTGCCTCCCCACCCTAGCCAAACCCACCTCCCTCCCTTATTTTCACTGTCCTCCCCTTTGATTTTTTCCATGTGTCCTTTAGAGTTGTTTCTGAAAATCCTTTCCCCCATTATCCCCTCCCACCTCCCCTCTGGTTACTCTCAGATTGTTCTTAATTTCAATGTCTCTGGCTATATTTTGCTTGCTTTTTTCTTTTGTTGATTAGGTTCCAGGTAAAGGCAAAATTATATGGCATTTATCCCTCACTGCTTGGCTTATTTCACTTAGCATAATGCTCTCCACTTCCATCCATGCAGTCACAAAGGGTAGGAGCTCCTTCTTTCTCTCTGCTATGTAGTATTCCATTGAGAAAGTATACCATAGTTTTTTGATCCATTCATTTGTTGATGGGCACTTAGGTTGCTTCCAGAACTTGGCTATTATGAATTGGGCTGCTATGAACAATGGAGTACATAGGTTCTTTTGGATTGGTGTTTCAGGATCCTTAGGGTATAATCCCAACAGTGAAATTGCTGGGTCAAAAGCCAGTTCAATTTTTAGTTTTCTGAGGAAATACCATACTGTTTTCCACAGTGCCTGCACCAGTCTGCATTCCCACCAGCAGTGCACTAGGGTTCCCTTTTCTCCACAACCTCCCCAACACTTGTTTGTTGCTCTGTTTATGATGGCCATTCTGACCAGTGTGAGATGATATCTCATTGTGGTTTTAATTTGCATCTCTCTGATAGCTAGTGATACTGAGCATCTTTTCATGTGTCTCTGGATCCTCTGTGTGTCCTCCTTGGTGAAATAATTATTCAAGTCCTTTGCCCATTTTTTAATTGGGTTTCTTGTCTTCCTGGAGTGAAATTGTATGACTTCTTTATATATTTTGGAGATCAAACCCTTGTCTGAGGTATTACTGGCAAATATGTTTTCCCATACGTTTGGTTCTGTTTTCATTTTAATGTTGTTTTCTTTAGCCATACAGAAGTTTTTTTTTTTAATTTGATAAGATCCCATTGGTTTATTCTTTCCTTTATGTCCCTTGCTTTATGGGACATATCAGTGAAGATATTGCTGCATGGAATGTCTGAGATTATCCTGCTGATGTTTTCCTCTAGGACTTTTATGGTGTCATGACTTATATTTAAGTCTTTTATCCACCTTGAGTCTATTTTTATGTATGGTGTAAGTTGTTGATTGAGTTTCATTTTTTTTGCATGTAGCTGTCCAGATCTCCCAATACCATTTGTTGAAGAGCCTATTTTTACTCCATTTTATGTTTCTTATCCCTGATTTATTTTTTATAAAAATAAACCATCACTGTCTACACATAGAAAATATTTGAATGTCACACACAAAACTGTTCACAAACTAATTCTTAGAAGCTCTACTGGGAAGGGTATGAAGGAGACTTTCTCTTTCTACTTTATATATTTCTCATTTTTAAACAATCATTGCTGATATTTTTGTCATTAAATAATAGTCAATAACAAACTTTGTAAAGAATGTTCTTTGCCACTAAGTAGCTAGTTGCACACAAGCATTTCTGGTCTTTATTAGTCAAAACATACACTTTACTGTATCTTGTTTTAGAGGAAATTAACAAGTCCTCTGGAGGAGCATAGATCATATTTGCAAAAAGAGAATCAAACTGGGAACACCCACAGTGCAGGAGAATTTAGGTAAGTAAAAGAAACCACTAAAATTTTATAAATCTCACCTAACTTTAAAAATAAAAAAGTGAATGTCACAGGGCAGTCTTAAAGAACCATCTAGTACTTTAATTTCTGTGAGTCTTAATTTCTTATGCTCCTCAGCAAATGAATTGCAGCTTCTCTGTGGTTGAGCTTAATTAATATTTATGACTGCGGAATAAAATTAAATAAGGGAAATGGTGTAATTTTAAACAGCCAGTGGTCATGGTTAACAGGACTCACAACAAATTCAGAAAGTTAGAAGTGAGAGTGTTGTTAAGACTGACAGTGTGGTTTCAGTTTTCATTTCCCCATCCATTTTTTATACTGTATGAGACCTTCAATTCTGGCATCTCAGAATGCTATAGTGACCATGTCAATCATCTATTTTACACATTTTCTTTTTCTTTGTGACTGATTGTCTGAAGGAAGATTTTTGTTTTGGAGGAGGCATGGCTTATGTCCAAAGATATTAGCTCTAGAATCATCTATAATTGCTCTGTTGGGTGTTTCTAAGGTGCGTATTTGCCATTTAATGATTCTTTGCATGATTTGATGATTTGAGTTTTTCCATCTTGGGAGCTAAGAATTAATGAGATTAGCATGAATTTCTGTAATGAAGACCTCAGACCATAAAGTTGGTTCAACTCCTGCATGCTAATAGATGTTTAATGAATGGGTTTAGGGATGGGAGGATGGTTAGAGAGATGGATGGGTAGATGGAAGAATAGAGTACAGTTGCTATGTGATTTTGATTTAAGAACTCATAGTTTATCTGTCAGGACTGGTTTTGGATGGATAACATGAGATTACAACAAATTCTAGTTGAATACTTTTCAAACTTCAATTGATGGCTCGCTCGTTAATATGTTGTGACTGCAGTGGTCTTCATTGAAAGTATTATAAAATAAAAGAAAGCAATCAAATAGATAGAATCAGTGCACCTCACATAGTAAAGGCATGTATAGTTTTGAAAAACCTGTTTCCACTATAAACGTATATATCTGCATCAGGAGGGAAAATGCATTTCTTATCCTGGGTCCTCCTCTAAAAAGCCTGAAAGACAAGGTACACTGGGATGCTGAGGATGCTTGCTTTATCATCTGTAAAGCAAGATAATAGCAGGAGCTGCCTTCATGAACTGGGTGAGGACAAAATGGGTTGAGGCACCTGGCATACTGAGAGTGTCTGATCGATGTTGCCTTTGTATCCTGTGCAGTGTTGCAGCATTACATTGGATGATCTCAATGCTTTGCACAGAGAGATGCTTTACAGTCCTACATTTTACAATTCGTCTCAACTCTAACCAAAAACAACCCTCCTAAAAGGCAACTAAACTTATTCAAAATGACATCACATATTTTAAAAGATCATCCTCATCTCTTTGCATGATATAAGTGAGCTCTGGGCCAATGACTGCTCCAGGATTAGCAAATGTGTTCTACCCACCCATGATTCTTACTATCCAAGAGCTAAACCTTGGCGTCAAATTGATAGCTTTTCTTCTCTTCAAAGGCTAAATTTAGCAAATCATTTTTTATGTTGACTACAACCCCCAACTTCTGCCTGCTTCCAATTTTTTCTAAACCCTTTATTAACTGCTAAAACCATATCCTTTTCTGTCCTCTTCTTGAAGTCAGTTCATCCAGGCTCAACTTTGAAATGTTTTTGCAGCTCCCCTCTTTGCCCTTCCCAGTAATACATGTTGCCCACCATTTCTCTTTCTGATCCTCCTTCTGTTCTCCTAAAAGTCTCTATACTCCCTTTCTCTCCTACCCATAAAGCCATCTCCCACCCCAGTGATGCTCTTCATGTAACTAAAATCCACCAGAAGCTTACTTCATCCATCTTTACAGAAGGACACACAGCTGCCAGAGGCAGCCTGCCCCTTCTCCCACTGGCTGCTTCAGACCAGCTTGGGGGACCTGCTCTTGGAACATTTTCCAAGTTTCACCCATTAGATAAACAAGCAAGCAAGAGCAACAACAACAAACCCAGCCTTTTGCCTGGATTTATTTTAGATAACTTGAAGTTCTAATGCTCTTAGGCTGACTAATGTGGCCACTTGTTCCATAAGAAAATAGAAAGGGTTTTCAGGAACAAGTATAATGGACACATAGAGAAAATCAAGGTGGGGTGAAATCAGGGGAGGTAGGTGGGAATGGCTGGGGTAGGAGGGAGAAGTGTGGGGGAAAGGCAGACAACTGTACTTGAACAACAATAAAATAAAAAAAAATGGAAAAAAGAAACCTTGCTCTTAATGATGAAAAATTGATCCCTTTTCTATTGGACATGGTTAGTTGGAAAGTCAGAGCAGAGGCCCCCATGATCAGCAGGTGCTTTGATCATTGCTTGGACAAACAGAAGAAATCAGGCTGGTGATAGGCAGTAGGAGTGGGAAGAGGACAGGAGTATTTGGGGGTGGTGGAAGAGGAGTATGCATTTCTTAACTTTTCAATAGCATTGCTCTCAAGTATTATTTTTCTTCAATGCTATTTTAGCACATATATCTACATCATATTTTATGTTTTATTTTAAAAATACATCTTATTGATTATACTATTACAGTTGTCCCAATTTTTCCTGTTTGCCTCCCTCCACACAGCACCCCCAACTCCTTCTGGCAAACCCCCACCTTAGCTCATGTCAATGGGTCATACATACAAGTTCTTTGGCTACTCCATTTTCTATACTGTTCTATACATTCCCCTGTTTATTTTGTACTTACCAATTTGTACTTCTGAATTTATACCAATTCACTTTTACCCCATTCTTCCTCTCCCCAATCCCAGGTGGTAACTATCCAAATGATCTGCCTATCTATGATTTTGTTTCTGTTCTGCTCGTTTGCTTAGTTTATTTGTATTCAATTGTTAATAGTTGTGATTGCATTGCCTTTTAATGTTCATAATTTTGATTGTCTTCTTTTTCTTAAATAAGTCCTTTTAACGTTTCAAATAATAATGGCTTTGTGATGATGAAGTCCTTTACCTTTACCTTGTCTAGGAAGCACTTTATCCTACCTTAGATACTAAATGATTACTTTGCTGCATAGAGTAATCTAGGTTGTAGGTCCTTGCTTTTCATCTCTTTGAGTACTTCTTGCCGTTCCTTCTAGCCTGCAAAATTTCTTTTGAGAAATCAGCTGACAGTCTTACGGGTACTCCCTTGTAGGTAACCATCTGCTTTTCTCTTGCTTCTTTTTAGATTATCTCTTTATCTTTAACCTTTGGCATTTTAATTATGATGTGTCTTGGTGTGGTCCTCTTTGCATCCATCCTGTTTGGGACTCTTTTGTGCTTCCTGGACTTGTACGTTTACCTTCTTCACCAAGTTAGTGAAGTTTTCTGTCATTATTTTTTTCAAATAAGTTTTAAAATTCTTGTTCTTTCTCTTCTCCTTCCAGCACCCCTATGATGTGAATGTTGGTATTCCTGAAGTTGTCCCAGAGGCTCCTTACCTTGTCCTCATTTTTTGGATTCATTTTATTCTTGCTGTTCTGATTGAATAGTTTTTTTTTTCTTCCTCATGTTCCAAGTAATTGATTTGATTCACAACTTCACCTATTCCACTGTTGGTTCCCTGTAAATTTTTCTTTATTTGAATTAGTGTAACTTTCATTTCTGATTGGATCATTTGTATGCAGTTGAAGTACCCAATGGGTTCCTTGAGCATCCTAACAATCAGTGTTTTGAACTCTGCATCTGGTAGATTGTTTGTCTCCATTTTGATAGTTCTTTTTCTGGAGTTTTGTTCTGTTATTTCAGTCTGTGGCCACACCACTCTGAATGCACCTGCTCTTGACTGTTATATTCTTTCATTTGGGCCATATTTCTTTGTCTCCTCATTTTTTCAGCCTTTCTGTGTTTCTTTCTATGGACTAGGAAGAGCTGCTCTGTCCTAGGACATGTCTCAGTAATATGTCCTAATGTAGAAAAGCCACTGTTAGCCACTTGGTTGGGCCCATAAGTTGGATGGGGGCAGAGCCTTAGGTAATCACCAGGGCAGGGCAGGGCAACCCATGTGAACCAGGTTGATGAAGTCTCAGATATAGTGTTACTGCTGTGTGGGTGAGGACTCAGAAAATGAACAATAGCTGTTGCCTGGCTTCTGAAGTTTTGTCCAGGAGTAAGCTGTCCTTCAGCTCTTGCCCTGATGCCAGGCAGTTCAGTTCCTCCCAGTATGCCACTGGTGCCTTTCACACTGCTGCCCTGGTGCTGGAGCACAGAGGGAGTGAGTCTGAGTAAGGCTGTTATGGGCCCTTTAAGAGGAGATGCCTGAGAATCTCACATTCCTCTTGCAGCACCTACCCGCACTTTGGTTTTACAACCAGAAGTTATGGGGACTTATCTTCCTGGCACTGGAACCCTGGGCTATGTGGTCTGGTGTGGGGCTGGGATACCCTGTTCCAGAAATATCTCTCTCAATTTTTATCCACCACACGTGGGTTTGGGACTAGCCCATTCTTTTACTTCATGTATCCGCCCCTTCTACCCATCTGGATGAATGTGACTTCTTTATTTCCTTTGTTGTCGAACTTGGTTTTCTGATGATTCTGAGTGACAGCTGTTTCATAGTTTAGTTGTAATTTTTGCAGTGTTTGTGTAAGAAGGTGAGCCATGTTTACCTACACCTCCATCTTGAGCAGAAGTACATGTCCATATCATATTTTAATTTGCTTTTGGGATCTCCCCATGTTGACACATACAGAATTACCTTATTCTTCATTGCATTGCACTGCAATATGCATATTCCGCTGTTCTTTAGTCAATCTACTATTATGTCAGTATCTCCCCAGAAGCAGAGGCTTAAAGAAGCTGGGTGTCTCTCGTGGGCATGTAATTTATTAAGGTAGTGGTCCTCAGAAAAGTCAGTGAGGGAGTGGGGGAAAGTGGGCAATCCAAGTAAGGCACACCTAGGGCAAAGCCCTCAGAAAGGAGTTGCAGCCCAAACCCACAGGGGACTCTGGCTTAAGTGAGACCTTTCTCCTGCACCCTCCTGGTTCCAGGTCATACATTCCCAGGCACTTGGAACTCTCTGTGGTTGCTCACTAAGTAGCTCCCAGAGCCCAAAGTCAGGCTCTGATAGAGCAACATGTACAAAAGCTTACTGAAAGTTCACCAAATGGCAAAATGAATAGAGGAGAGCAGGGCAGCATGGCAACATTATATGTTGCAGGAGGATGCAAATTTTGCTATATAAAGAATACTTGAAGTGAATGTTCTTGTACATGTCTATATATAGAAATGAATGTGTTTCTTTGGTGCATGAAAGTTCTGGACAAATCCACAAAAAATTCCCTGTAATGGTTATCTTTGGGGTAGAAAAGTAGCCTGAGGTAAGGGGTTTAAGGGAAACTTTGCCATTATCTGTAAGGCTTTAATTTTTCTGCAAAGAGAATGTATCTGCATATTGTTTGTGCATTTAAGTTATACTAAAATATTTCCAAGAGCATCAGTCAATTTGAATATTAGGAGTTCTATCAAGAGGTGAGTCAAGTCTCTCTTTGATTTGAGCCTCTTTTTTTTGGGCTGCAGCCAGTGGTAGCAAAGATAGGACCTGATTCTCCCTTGCTTACAACCTTTGTAATTGAGGATTCTGTGGTCCTAAAGCTCCTGAAGCAGCCCTCATTCTTTTTCATTCCTGCCACAGTTGTGATAGGGAGTGTAAATTAATTGTGGTATTAGCTGCCATTTAAAGGCATAGTTATCCATGCTGCTGGAGCAATTCAGCCAATATGCCCTTGACTAATATTTACTGAATCTCCAATATTCCCATGGGTTCATGTCTCATGGGCACCATAGATGTCTTTAAGTAGTTCACAGAGCTGGGGATTCACCAGAAATAAACACATTGTGTTACTGCCACAGCAGGCCATGCATCCCCAAGTTGAAAGCAATATACTTTTTCTTGGATGGGAGTGTCAGGGTGTCTCTTCCCTGAGAGGTCAACATTTAAGTCAGTCACTGGAGGAACAAGAAGTGCTCACATGGCTAAAAGGGACCAAGTGCTCCTCTAGAGGAGGGAATCATCAGGGCAGGGGCATGAGCATGTCCAAAGGCATAAGCCTGACTCAAAAGCAGGGGTGGGGAAGAGGCATACTGGGATAGGCAGCCAGCTGATGGGAGAAGGGAAGGTCACTAAAGGACCTGAAGCCTAAGGAATTTGTCCTCTTTTCTGGAGGATGGGGAGCCATTGAGGTTTTGGAATGATTGTTCTCTCAACAGTGTGAGGAGAAGTGAGTTTGGACTCAGGATCACCACTCTGCTGGCCCTTATCAAGAAAAAGTTTGTTAGCTGGCACTGGGAGTGCTGGCCCCAGGCTACCTTCAGCTGTCAGTCCCTTCAGGGTCACCTTGGATCCAGAGGTCACAATCCTTCCTGGGTGGCCCACATCCAATACCAATGGATGAGAGTGTATAAAGGCCCAGCTATCTCAGTCCAACTCTAAACAAAGCTGATGGCCACACAGGCTTGGGGAGTACCCATGGGGTCCCCAAGGCTACTTTAGGGCTTCATGGAATCTCAACTTCTCCTTCTTTACACTTTCACTAACCCGAACCCTCACTCTCCTCAGCCGGTCATTGAACCCGCTGATTGCCCATAAACCTGACACATGCTCAACTTCAAATCTGAAACTGGCTTCAGAAAACCTAGCTGAGATAATAACACTGATGTAGGTGAGGATGCTACATATCTGGAGCCAACATTCTCTGATTTTCATTACTACAACATAATGAAGACAGCCTAGTTCTGGAGGGAGAGACCTACTGGTCTCTGGTGGTCTCTCCAGAAAACTCCAAAGTGATACAGACAGAAAAGCATCAGGTGAACCAGACTCATTCAAGCTGGGGTGGCCCTGTTTCTGCAGGACCTGGGGTTTCTACACTCTTGGCTTGCTTGGGAAAGAATTCAAGAACAAGTCCAAGTGAGAGTGAAAGCAAGTTTTATCTAGGTAGAGAAAAAAAAATAGGCCAGGACGTAGGTTCCCGGACACAGAATCAGGGTGTTAGTCCAAGACTGACCGATGCTTCTCTATGCTCCCTTGGCTACAAGTCTCAACAGTGCACCACTGTGAAAGAAGCAAAAGTTCACATCTGAGTGGTTGTGGGTGAAATCACAAGTGAGTTGTGCACCACAATCAGTTAGTTCTTGGGATTTTATGTGTTTCCAAGGGTGGGTTGTTTATGAACTTTGTGGTGCCAAATTCTAACTCTGCTTTCTGGTGGGGGTGTCTTTTTCTTAATATGGTCCATTCTGGAAGTGTCATGGCAATCATCTCAGCCCCAATTCTACTTGTTGTGTCAGTTTTATTATAATGATAGTATAATGAATTTTGTGACCATTCTCTGGTTAGTGTTTCCTCCATCTTGGATTGATCTGGTTTTTCCAGTTTTTGTTGTAGTTGACAATTCCCTTTGATCATATATGGCAGTGGGGGCTCTGAAAAGGGGACTTAGAGGCTTATCAGCCTGTGATGAGTGCCCCTACATCTCATTTCAATTGTTGGAAGTTTTCCATAACTTCTTTCTATCCTGTCTCAAAATAAAAATATAGACCATGGGGTCTAAAGGTCTGTGTCTTAGTTTTGGCTCCTCTAGAAGTGGATCCAAGGATTTGAGTACAAGCAGGGTATTTGGCCCAGGAAACACTAAAAAGGAGTTGGAAAGTTACTCCAGGAAGGGAAGGCAGCCACTAAAAGACAAGTCATCAAGCTACTTTCTATGATAGATAACAAGCTTAACTTGCTGCAGCCTCTGGAAGGCAGAGTAGAACTAGCACCTCAGAGATAGTCTTATCAAATGGGGAAGGAGCTAAGGTATTTACACAGCAATTCCTGTTGGTTGTTGCTGCTGGGGGCCTTACTTCTCTAGGCACTTCTAATCCTGTGTGTAGAGGGTAGGATTCTGTTGTCAGAAAATACCTCAAACACATGGGTACAGATGCTAGAAGATGGAAGTTGGGCTTAGGAGATATATATTCGGGGCTCTGACATCATTTGTTTAAGTTCTAGTGTCTCCATTTTCTTATGTATTTATATATTGACTCTTTTAGAGAGAGGAAGAATGAGAGAGAGAGAAAGAGAGAGAAAGAGAAAGAGAGAGAGATACATCAACTAACTGCTCCACTTATTCATGCATTCATATGTGTCCTGGCTGATGATAAAAACCTGTAACTTTGACATACTGGGACAATGCTCTAAAGAACTGAACTAGCTGGCCAGGGCTAATGTCTCCATTTTCTAATGGCAAGAGCTTAGAGGACTTACTCCCCATGAGCTTCAGCCCCTTAATGATAAAACAAAGAGAATGATGATAATAAGTGCCTCATAGCATTTGTGAGCTTTAAATGTGACTTTGTTTTAGTTCTCAAATAATATCTTTTAAGAATGAGTGATGTGGCCCTGGCTGGTGTGGTTCATTGTACTGAGTGTTGGCTGTGAACCAAAAGGTCACTTGTTCAATTCACAGTCATGGCACATGCCTGGGTTGCAGACCAGGTCTCCTGTTGGGGGTATGTGAGAGACAAGTTATCAGTATAATTCTCACACATCTATCTTTCTCTCTTTCTCTCTCCCTCCCTTCCCTTCTGTCTAAAAGTAAATAAAAATATTCTTTGAAAAAAGAATGAGTTGTATGGAGGGAAGAGACAAGTAACTGTACAATAATATTAAAGGTTATCACATGCCCTAGACCTCAGAATTGCATTCCCAGGTGTGGAGAGGCCATGAGTCCTCTCCAGCATCTTCAAGATACAATCAACCTTCCAAATTTAAATTACCTGCACTCACCAAAAGTTATATTTTGCCAAACTACCTCTAGAACTATTAAATAAACTACTCAGAAAAATGTGTTAGAATTTAGTAATGTTATTTCCCTACCTTTTAGGAATAACGTAGAAACAGTGAAGTTGATATCAACTAAAGGGTTAACAGGATTTAGAATCCTATCTCCACTGCAACACTCACAGAGCAACAAACCCTTTTTAGTACTTAAAGGAAGACAGGTAGAAATACCCAGTTTCAGTGGAAACCCTCTAAAACTATGCATTTCCAACACTCAGTGTAAAAGAGTCAGCTAAAAGTATTGAGTAATGGTGAACTTTGTTCCCTGTTAAATAGAAGGAAAACTATTGCCTTGCTTCCTGGTAAGACGATTCACTTATAGTGAAAGGGAACTCATGATAAAATTATATTGCCATGGAAAATCCTCATAGTAAATGCTGAATGTCTAGCTGCTCCCTAAACTCTGGAGGCCAGAATGTACAATACACTGTGAGCTCAAATAAAGTAGAGATCACATAGGAAAGCTCTTATAATTTGACTGTTAGCACTTTTGTGCAAATACCTGCCTTGTGAAGATGGACATCCCATTTCCAGGACCATTTCTACAAACTACTAATAGAATTTCTGCCATTCTTTTAAGAACTCTTACACACTGAGTTTCAGATTTGCTTACACCAGAAAGCCTTTGATTAGATCCCCATGAGGTTAATGGGTCCTTAAATTAGTCACAGGAATCTTCAGAATTTATCTGGAAATTTCACCCTCTCTTTATTTTTATCACTATTCTAATGGTACTTCCTATAATTCAATTTTATGTTCTAGACATTAACCATTTTAATTTTTGAATCTAGTTAACATGTGAAGGACTACTTCCCATTTCCTAGTCTCATTTGGCACAGTACAAACTGAATAAAAAATACAGCAAAAATAATAAAGTTAAAAGTTAAAGAATAACAATAATAAATAATAATAAAATAAAAGGTTCAGTACAAAAAGCCTTAACTTCCTCTGGTTAAAAAAATCACACACACACACACACACACACACACACACACACACTTGACATATTACATACTTTATGATCTGAGTATAAAAGGGCTAAGCCTTTGATTCATATTCTATTCAATCACCAGTACAGCAGTGCCAAAGGGTTTGCATGTTTAAAGGAGTGTTCAGAAGGGCAACCCATATAATGAATTCTCCAGGGGTCTTTGCAGAAGACATGGCTGTCTGCTGCAGAGTCTGTGTTCTCCCAGCATGTTGATCGGACATCAGTTCTCAACAGCAGCCAATGGTAAGGTATAAGAGCAGAGGCCAGTGTTTTGCCTAGATTTGAAAGCAGAAAAGGCTGAGTTGAGTGGCCAGCAGGCTGCACCAACTGGTGGAGTGGGGATGTGTATGCAGTTATTGAGAGGTGGGTGGTGGGGATGATTCCTCTTCTCAAACAATCTCTTTAGTTGGGAACACTCTCTTTTCTATGATTTGAAAACCTAGAGGTAACAAACTATAGAAATGATCCCCGAAAGTATGAAAGACAAATACCATATGATCTCACCTTTAACAGGAACCTAAACAACAAAACAAACAAACAAGCAACATAGAACCAAAGACACTGACACAGAGAACAGACTGACAGTGACCAGAGGAGAGAGGGGAGGGAATTTCAGGGGAAAAGGGCAAGAGTTTACAGGAACTAGTATAAAGGACACATGGACAAAAACAAGTGGGGTTGGAAATGGTAAGGAGGTGGGGAGGGCTGGGGGGAGTGGGCTGGTATGGGAGTAAAAGGCAGAAAACTATACTTAAACAACAATTTAAAAAAATAAAAGAAATTCTGAACAAGTAGTAAAAAAAGAAAGAACCTAGAGGTATCCTTTTCTTGATTTTATGTAGGCAATTGCATGAATTGCTTCTTTTTCTTGTGGGAAAATATACTGGAGAATGAAATGGGAAGGGAACCTTTGGCTGTCAGATAGGTAGGAAATTCTACATTAAAATATTCCATGATTTATGCTAAAACTGCAGTATTCACGACTGTCATGCACCCAGTGATTGCTCACAGTAAGCCTGCTAGAGGTATAAATCATGACCTATACGAATATGATAAGATTTCTTTATACAACAGCTATTGCAGGTTGTGGAAACAACTGAATGGATTGTCACTGAATTTGGAAGTGGTCTCACTTACAACACAGGCTGTGTGGTACCTGAGAAACTCCCTTTGTAGAGCTGTGAGAGTTCCCGGAGGAGAAAAAGGTGACAATTATATATTTATTTTGAGGATGGTTAATGCTTCTTCCAATAAAACTGGATACTTAGTTCCCCTATTCCTCCTCTTCCTCATTAGAAAGGGTGGAAAATCCTAATATTTGAGGTTGACATGTTGGAGGCACATCCTATTCTCCCACACAAGTTGGTGTAGAAGGGTCAATTGCTCTGACTCAAAGCAAACACTTTTATTCTGTTTGTGATTATTTCTAAAACCATAAAAACAGAATTTTTACTGTCATTCTCTTTTTCAATAGCTTGAAAAAGTCATTGGGAATAGCTTTGCCCCCAGCTCTGACTCTTTGGAGCTTGGTGATCCTTAGTGAGTTGTTAAATTCACTGTGCCTCAGAAACTTAACCTGTTTTATGATCAGAGATTTTGAAGGTGATATGATATTGTAGGAGGATGGAGGCTTTGATCCATAACTTGACATAAAAGGATGCAAGTTGAAAGGCTCTGAAGACTTCCCATATATCATTTATAGTTTTTTAGGGAATGGGAAGGGTTTGGTTTCTCTCAAGAATTTTTCTTATTTTTGTTTTTACAAAGGTACACACCTATTAATGACTAGGAGTAAACCCTTATATTAAAAATATTAAACCAATACCTTCCTAGTCCCTTTGTAAATCACATTTTCTTTCATTCCATCCATTGTGACACTTAATCCATAAGGGAAGAATCGAAGAGTCTTTTTCTAAACCAATGCTATTTAAACTTTATTGTGCACACCAGTCACTTGGTTGGGATAGGGGGAATCTTATTCAAAGACAGATTCTGATTCACAAGGTCTATGGAAGCCTGAGGTTCTGCATTTTGGCAAGCTCCCAGGCAATGCCAACCTGCCGTTCTGGGAACCTGTCTTTGAACACAAAAAGTCAACAATAAAATGGCAAATAATAGGCTTTGAGACTCAAAGTTCTCTATCTTGAGTACATAGCAAGGAAATAACATTAAAAAGCAAATTTTGAAGAAAGAGAAAAAGATATTTTAAACTACAAATCTTTCTTTACATGTCAAGAATGAAAGCAGACTGATACTGACCGTAAAATTTGATTATAAGCTGTGATAAAGGAAGATTGCAGGACCTGATGTTAAACTATTGCCCAGAAAACAGCAAGTGAGAAGGAAGAACCCCCTGGTTTCTGAGAGGGTCAGGGGGATTGGAGTAATAGGTGGGGCTTTAGCTATTCCTCCTGAGGGTCAAATCCCAGGATGAAGGAGGAGTATGAAAACATCTAGAATGTGTTTGCTGAGATTCCAAAGACTTCTGACTGCATGCTCCTTTTTCCATCATGGGAAGGCAGCTGTAGAGAAGAATGAAAAGAAGTGGGATTTGGGGTGGACAGTCCTGACCTGGTATTTCATCTTCCACTCCTGCCTCCATGGGAGGAAGGCAGCCAGGAATTCCTGGGGGCAGATGCACAGAGTCATGAGATCTGTCTTGCCTGCTGTGGATTCCAGGGTGAGGAATTCCTCCTGCAAAGGCTCTTTGGCCAATATTTCAATTAGGGATTGAAGGTCAGCATGCCTGAGACTCAGAGGATCTGCAGCACCCTGGAGGTAAGAGTTAGCCTTCCTTGTGTGTGGCACTAGCCTGCCCCTGGCCCCACTCCAGATACAAGCTCTGCAGACAATCTAGCACAGGGAATTCCCCAGTCCCCCAGAAGGACCAGGCAGGGCCAGCACTCCATGGTGGCACCTGGAGCTAATGTCTAGATCAAGTAAGAGAAATTCCTCACCTAGGGATTATTCAGACCTAGAGGAGTTCCAGTATGGGATCAGGGACTTCCCCCATCACCTGAGAATATGTAAGGATTTCTTGAAACTGGAGTCTTCTTGAAGAGGCAGGAGAGGGATAAACTGCTCTGGTGGAAAGGTGGTTTTTGAATAAATGTGATAATTAGCTGACAGAGGCTGCTTAAATAGAGGAGACTGTATGACATTTAATTATCAATTTTGCTCAGGCTTCTTCTCCCACCACCTTCAGAAGGAATGCAGGTGAGAGGGCTTTCAGAGTTGAGTTCAATTATAGGAAAAAAATGCCCCACTTTTTTCTTAGTATGTGGGAATAGTACTGTATAATGCCACTCTTGCTACAGTATCATTTAATCTATTTAATGATAAACTAAATCTCATTACTCCAACACAAAACCACTCAATTTACATTTTTCTTCAAGACTGTGACTTATACATATATCCACCCATATTTTACCTAATAGTAATATTAAATCTGATATTTAAGTCTCAGAATTGGACATTGTGTTAAACATATTTTAAAGCTTGCTTAAACTTCTAATCTTTATTTTTGTATATTCAACCTTGCTACCATTTATTGAAAAAATGACAAATATGTATATATGTATGTATGTATATGTATACTTTAGTAAATATAAATGTAACATACAGGAATACCTCATTTTACTATACTTCATTTTATTACACTTCACAAATATTGTGTTTTTTACAAGTTGAATGCAAGACCTTCCATCAGCAGTGTTCTGGAACAAACCCTAAATACTCTGACATGCCTGTATATACTAATAGTCATGTGCCTCTTAATGATGGGGATACAGTCTGAGAAATGCTCCATTAGGTATTTCATCATGATGTTAACATAATAAAGTGCACTAATATACACCTGGGTGAGATAGCCTACTACACATTTCAGCTATATGGGTTAGGCTATCATTCCTAGACTATAAGCCTGTACTGCCTGTTACTGTACAAAACAGCATGAGATTAAATCAAGCATAAGAGACAATGATGTCCTAACTGATGTAGCTCAGCTGTCTGGGCATTGTCCTGCAAACTGAGGGGTTGCTGGTTTGATTCCTGGTCAAGGCACATGGGGTGGGTTGGGGGCAGTGCTAGAGGCAACCAATCAACGTTTCTCTCCCACATTGTTGTTTTTCTGCCTTTCTCCCTTTATTCCCCTTTCTCTAAAAATAAATACACTTAAAAAACAGAGAGATAATGATGCTCCCAAGAGACTCAGTAAACATGAAAAGTATGAGGCTACTACTGGCATAACACAGCATGCTATTTTATAGCAATCTTTTTTTTAGCAAGTAGAAAGAATACTCTCTAAAATACTGATAAAAATATAGCATAGTAAACACATAAATCAGTAACAGAGTAATTTATTATCATGATCAAGTATTATATACCATACATAATTGTATGCACTTTACTTTTAGATTACAAGGAACACAGTAGTTTTGCTTATTTAAGCATCACCACAAACATGTGAGTAATGTCTTGAAGCACTATGACAATGTTACGATAGCTATGAGAGGTCTGCTTCATGTTTATAATTGCTTACCAGAATCACTCTTACAGAGTTTGATCAATTGACATTGTAACAGGAGCCAAATATAGCTTAGTCAGTAACTTTTGTGTGGCTCACATTAAGCACTGTCATTATCTGCCATTAAGGACTGATTATATATCTGTTATCTGCCGTTAAGGACTGGGCTGTTATGCAGGATTATTGGATAAAAGGAAATTGGGTGAACAAAGCTTTACAAATATTTATATCACAAGTACAGCCCATAGGAGAGTTTCTGATTATGTGACCGACAGCTGAAAAAACAAAAATAATCTTGAAATCCCCAGTGAGTTCTGATGGCCTAAACACCATTGAGACATAGCATAAGTAAGTAGGACCCTCATCCCTGCTGTTTTCCCACCAAAGTTCTGTAGTGTTGGCCTGGACAAGCCCCAGGAGAAAGCATGCACCACGATGGTGGGGACCTCATTTCTAACATTAAGATAGTGCTGATAGGTCCATAGTGACTTACGGTCAAGATGGATAGTAGGTAGCACACTGTGCCTCCTCACACAATCAAAAGAAGGACAACAACAAATTTAAGAACAAAAATCAACCAGAACTGCCAGAAAAAATTGAACTGTATGGAAGTCCGACAACCAAGGAGCTAAAGAAGAAACATTCATCTAGACTGGTAGGAGGGGCAGAGATGGGCAGCTGGGCGGAGAGAAGGCAGCAGCTGGAGAGCCAGGGTGGGCAAGGCTGCAGATGGAGGACCTGGGTGGGTGGCTCCACATTTGCATGTGGATAAATTGGGAGGAAAAACTGGGGAGCAAGACGGACTGTGCAACCCAGGGTTCCAGGATGGGAAATAAAGCCTCAAACCTCTGACTGAAAACACCTGTGGCTGTTGCAGTGGTAGGAGAAACTCCCAGCCTCACAGGAGAGTTCAAGGAGAGACCCACAGGGTTCTAGACTGTACATGAGCCCACCCACACAGGAACCAGCACCAGAAGGGCCCAATTTATTTGTGGATAGTAGGGGAAGTGAATGAAAACTGGCAGAGAGTGGAGCAAGTGCCATTGTTCCCTCTGAGACATCTGCCCCATATACAGTGCCACAATGCAGTGATGTGGGTTGCCCTGCCCTGGTGAACACCTAAGGCTCCACCCCTTACTATGTAACATGCATGTTGAGACAAAAAAATGTCCCAAATGAAAGAACAGATCAGAGGACTGGAAATAATACAACTAAGCAATGAAGAGATAGCTAACCAATCAGATTCACAGTTCAAAACACTGGTAATCAGGATGCTCACAGAAATGGTTGAATATGGTCGAAAATTAGATGAAGAAATGAAGGCTATGCTAAGTGAAATAAAGGAAAATGTACAGGGAACCAACAGTGACAGGAAGGAAACTGGGACTCAAATCAACAGTGTGGACCAGAAGGAAAAAAGAAACATTCAATGAGAACAGAATGAAGAAATAAGAATTCAGAAAAATGAGGAGATGCTTAGGAACCTCCAGGACATCTTTAAACATTCCAACATCTGAATTATAGGGGTACCAGAAGGAGAAGACAAAGAGCAAGAAATTGAAAACTTATTTGAACAAATAATGAAGGAGAATTTCCCCAATCTGGCAAAGGAAATAGACTTCCAGGAAGTTCAGGAAGCTCAGAGAGTCCCAAAGAAGTTGGACTCAAGGAGGAACACACCAAGGCACATATAATTACATTACCCAAGATTAAAGATAAGAAGAGAATATTAACAGCAACAAGACAAAAGGAGACAGTTACCTACAAAGGAGTGCCCTTAAGACTGTCAGCTGATTTCTAAAAAAAGACCTTATAAGCAAGAAGGGGCTGGGAAGAAGTATTCCAAGTCATGAAATGCAAGGACCTACATCCAAGACTACTCTGTTCAGCAAAGCTTTCATTTAGGATGGAAAGGCAGATAAAGTGTTTCCCAGATAAGGTCAAGTTAAAAGAGTCCATCTTCACCAAGCCCTTATTATATGAAATGTTAAAGGGACTTATCTAAGAGAAAGAAGATAAAAAATATATACAGTAAAATGACTACAAACTAACAGTTATTAACAACTGAACCTAAAACAAAAACAAAAACAAACTAAGCAAACGACTAGAACAGGAAAAGAATCACAGAAATGGAGATCACATAGAGGGTTATCAGTGGGGGAATCAGTGGGGAGAGAGGGAGAAAAGGTACAGAGAATAAGTAGCATAAACGGTAGATAGAAGATAGACAGGGGGAGGCTAAGAATAGTATAGGAAATTTAGAAGCCAAGGAACTAATATATATTTATGACGCATGAACATGAAGTAAATCGGGAGAATGAGGGTGGGTGCGCAGGGCAGAGGTGAATAAAGGGGGGGGCAATGGAACAACTGTGGTAGCATACATAACCAATAAAATATATTTAAAAAAGATATTGCTAGGCAATAGGAAATATTTCATTCTATTATAATCCTATCATATATATAGTTCATCCTTGGCCAAAACATCATTAAGCAGTACATGACTGAATATATGTGTTAAACACATATAAGTCTTTCTTTTTAGTAAATGATAAATCTATGTTATAATCTAATAAATTAGATATGACTTAGAATTGTAAATTATTCTTGTTCACTCATCTAACAAATATTTACTGAGTGCTTTCTGTGTATGGAGCATGGCAGATACTCTGGTGACTATGACGGGTGTCCCAGTCATTGTCTGAAAGGACTGGGCATACATGTAAATTCCCCCAGCACATGGCACTTTGGGAAGCCAGATAAGAAGCATAAAAATTGCTGGAGTGATTCAGAGGGAAAGGTCTTGGAGGTGGTATTTAAATGGAATTTTGATGGGTGAGGCGGGAAAATATCCCATTTAGGAGGAATGGCATGAGCAATAATGCGGAGGCAGGGAGGTCAAGATATACTCTGGAAATAGTGATTAGACAGTAGGATGAGAATATGGGCAAGGCAAAGAGAGATAGGGCAGGAAGTTCAGACTCTGGTTAGAGTGTTCTATGCCTGAACGCCAGGCCCAGAAGCCCAGATTTTATTCAATGAGGAATGGGGAGTAATTTAAGTTTTTTAAGGTGAGAAGTCACAATGATTAAAGTGGTAGATTAACCTGATAGAAACATCCAGGGTGTAGAATGATGTAGTAGAAATAAGAAAATGGATGGATACTATAACATTCTAGGCACAGAGCAAGTGAGAAGAGGGCAAGATGGAGCCTGAGAAGACACTCAGGATTTGGCAACTTGCTTTTCCCCCCAACCCCCATCCATAGGTAAATAAATAAATTTACATGGTTTGGCAATCTTTATTGTGCTGCCACGTGCCAAAGTTGGAAGCATGAAAAGCTGGTGGTCTCTGCCTTTTTCTGAGGCTGGCTGGGATGAGTCTCATTGGTTCTTCTCACTGCAAATTATTTGCATATTTATAATGGAACTCAGGTTCAGAAAGAAGCAACTGAGAATCAAGATAGAGAGTGTTGTTGGTAGGAAATTTGTGGGTGAGTGAGGTGGTAAAATAGTGAGTGATGGTGGTCCTTCTGGTATCTATCAGTGTTGGCACAGTCAAGTGTAGTGATGAGCTAACTGAATTTTCACTGAAATATTTCATTGTCCTACTGTCCCACCATAAGGGCCCACAGGGTGGTGGAACACAAATACTCAAAGTTTATAGATCTAAGTGAACAGGAAGCAGTTTCTCTCTAGATTCTAATTTTCATGAATACATGCAGCATATTCCCAATTTGGTATATGATGGTAATGCATGTGAAAATTTTAACAGGTGTACTATTTGGGGAGGGAGTGGGTAAAGAGATAAAAATGCAGCCCAAGGTGGGCAGAATTCTAAGGTCTCCCCTATAACTCCCATGTGCTGGTATTCATAACTTACAGAGTCCCCTCTTGGATAGGACTTGAGATTTGCTTTAGCCAAAAGATTATGACAAAGGGGAAAGGATTTTGTAGATGTCATTAAGGTCTCAAACTAGCTGACTTTGCATTAATCAAAGAAAGATGATCCCAACGGAGACAGACTCCATTAGGTGAGGTCTTAAAATGTGACGTGAGCCCTTACTGAGGTCAGGGGCTCTCTCTGCCTGGTTGAAGAATCTGGAATGTGATGAGCTGGTATAGAGAGGGTCATGTAATTAGGGCCCATGAATAATGACCTGCCAGCATCAACCTGCCCCTGGTTCCTAGAGACAGCTTTGGTCTTAGCTAGAGAAAGGGTGACTGGGACAATTCTACAGTTGACCCAGGGGTGGACAGGGGCTTCAGGAAACCCTCCTTTTAAAGTAGTGATAACTTTGCCAACAGCCCCAGAAGTCAACTGGCCACTAGGCCACCTGCTTGGGCTTGAGAGAACCCTGGGGCTATTAGTAACCCTGGATACTCTGTGACTACTCAGGCCTCTTGAGATAAGCAGGCTTCACAACATTCATTTCCTCTTTTTCTGGTAATTTCTTGGTAACTCTGTATTTCAGATATCCATACATTTTCCATGTGGTCCTTGAATTTGGAGGATGCTATTGCTTGCCCTGGCTGTGGTAAGTGTCTTGGGCATCATGCCTGAGCTAATTAGCTCAACTTCACCCCCTGGTCACAAGTATGAATCTAAGGGTGGGCCCTGCATTCAAAACGAGCCTCAGTGAACATGCACTGAGGGTATCAAAAGAAATGGTGCTTGGCTTTTTTGAGAAGAGATCTATATTCTCTTTCCTTGATGTGGTGGAAGAAGTTTACAATCATGAGAATTGCTAGGATGTATTTGCATTTCTGTATGAGGCTGACCATGCAGAGAAAGACAAGAGAAACAAAATGGATTGAAGGATTTGATGATTCTACTATACCTTTGAATCAAACAAACTTGAAAGCTTCCCTCCCTCTGGACCTCCAGTGAGGTGATCCCTGGGGCTCATTCTGGTGTGAACTTGGGTATGGTGGTCTTTCCCAGCAAAGGCTTAGTTGGGTTAGCTGAAATGTTAGCAAAGTAGAACCTCACTGGCAATAAGAATTGCCTTTTTAGTAATTCTGTGTTTGCACTCTTCAAAGACTTCACAACCCAGCAGACTTCATAAATGCTGGTAAATACCCCTCAAACCATCGTCAAATGAAAATACTGGTTTCCAATTTGCAAAATGTCTGCATTAGAAAAGTCTGCAGTATTAGAGCAAAATGACAGTTTCTTTCTAAAACTATCTACACCAGGATTACAACAGCTGTAAGGATTACTGAAAAAGAAAGTCACGAAACTTTTGGGATTGGGATTTGCATTTGTAAAATAATTTGCAACCAGAGCTGCCAGGTAGCACTTTATGGAAATCAAGAAGTGAGTTTTGAATATCTAGGTCATCCCCTTACCCACAGCATCCAAATCTATAGTAAAATCAACTTTATAGCTGTCTGGAAGAGATGCGACTAAATGCTCAGAGTAGCTCTCCCATAAATGCTGAATAATTGTGATAAAAGCAGATGCATCTAAAACATAATATTTAATTTACTTTAATTTTCTAAATCAGTTTATTGCCTAAGAAACTCTTCAATTCAGTTGTCTTTGCCCTGTGGCCACTTTCTATAGTTGCCAAAGCTGGCTTCTCCACCTTAAATAACTCTGAACCTGTGGCATAAGCATTGGGGTTGGTTTGAAATGGCAGGATTTTCCCACACATTTCTCCATTCAGGATTTAGTTCCTTCAAAGGATACTTTGTATATACCATGTTTCCTTCCCCTGCTTGTCTGAATCTAAAATGAATCTGAACTAAAAGTACTTGTTAAGTGGTTATGATCCCAGCTGTAATTTGGAGTCAAGGTATGAATATTTTCTACTCAAAGAGGCACTGAAGATTTACAGGAGGTTTTTAAAAATAAATGAATACACTCATTTGTGTTGGCATAGGCATACTATATCTGGGGAAAAACAAAAATAAAAGCAAACCCTCAGTCATTAGTCTTTAAAAAATGAACCTAGATTTGTGATTTGGGAAGACTGGGAGTAAGTGTGGTGAGTACACAGTGTCCCTTAGAAGAAAGAAATACCAGGATGAAGGAGAACTTGGTAGGAAATAAACACAAAAGCCACCCAAAGCCTCCGATCTCTAATTGAACCCACCCACATTCCAGAGGTGTAGTTTCAGAAGGTGCTCTTCATGTCCTGGCAAAAAAATAGGTGTCAGGCTGGAGAGCCAGTGTTCAGATGCCTGTGGCTTCCTTTCACTGCAAAAATAGACTTAAAAATAATCCAGTCTTTGGCAGTCTCTCCCATGGTGGAGCGACTTGAGTAGCCCCTTTACTTTTGCAGTGTATGCCATTGCAGTGAGCCCACAGCTAGGTGAGCTCATAGATAATTCAAAGATGTTGAATACAGTTGAAAGAGAATATTAATAAATGTTAACTGAACATTTCCTTTTTTCTCCTTTTATAAGTCTGTGAGGTTTGTGTTCTTAATAACATCTATTGGTTTACAGGGAGGGTCCTGTTAAGTAATTTTTTTATCTTTAAAGAACTAGAAAGTAGAGACAAAGTGTTTTGGGTCTTCTAACCTCAGAAAGGATAATAATTACCCCCAGAAACTTAAGGATAACAATTACCCCAGGTACCTACGCTTTCCTTTCCTAAAGATTTCTGTAGAAGGATATTCCAGTCACAAGTCATTTCTGATTTTCATTAAGTACTCTATATATTATAATTGTGTCTAATGCATATTGCTTCTCTTATAATGCCCTAATTTTACCCTAGGTAAACAACCAACAGTACCTCAACATATGAAAATAAGAGACCAAAAATTTTAGCAGAACCAAAAAACCAGACGGTAAGGAGGGTGCTTCATGACAATAAGGTCCAGGGACCAGTGCAGGGTCCAGGGGGGCTGCAGCCCCAGGCCTGGCGCCTGCTTCCAGGTTTGCCACAGAGTCCTTGGGAGAGAGTTAGGGCAACTGCCCCCTCCCCAGCGAAACAAGGTCTGAGCTGCACTGGGAGAAACCCGGTTGCTAGCAAAGACACGGAGGCTGTGAGTACCCTTAGAGTCTGTGGACACCAGCAGAGTGGAGAGTTGCACGATGGGCCTTGATCCCCATAGTCACACGTCTAGCTAGAGAATGGGGCTGTGGGAGAGGCCAGGCCACTGCATGAAGTGGCAGGCTTGAGTAGGAGGAATTTTTCAAAATGAAAAAATGAGAAGACAGACACTATTTGGGGAATTCTCCTACAGCAATTGCTGCGGCCTCCCTGCCACCCAGCCGGGCAGCGATCCTGAGGTTAAGCAGAAGGTTGTGCTTGTGCGGAAGACCCTGCACACCCCCCATAGCACTGGGAAGGGTGAGGCAGCCTGGCCGAGCACACCAGCGCATGGAAACACCCCCACACCCCAACCCACAGCAGTAACCTTGGGGAAAGGCCTGGATCCCACACCCAACGTGCAGGGGAGAGGTGCCAGGTAAACTCCCCAGACAGTGGGACAGTGTACGTGGCTAAGTGCAGATCTGGAAGGAAGAAAAGCCATACCAATCGCCCCTCATCCTCCTGTAGCCAGAAAGACCAGAAAAAGCAGTTTGGCCACTTTGAAACCAAGATGCTTTTAAATTTTATTCTATTTTTATTTTTTAATAATTTTTAATTTTTAAATTTTTATTATTTTTTCTATCTCAGTTCCTTTTCTTCTCTTTCCGTTCTTGTTTTATTTCTTCTTCCTTTCTTTCCTCCAATTTTATCTCTTTTTCCTTCCTTTGTCTGCCTTTTCTTTTTTCTTTTTTATTTATTTTTTTATTTTCGATTATTCAGTACAGTTTCTATCTTTTAATCCCATATTGTGTACATCTACAAATGGAATTCTATGCAGCTGAAAGAAAGAAGGAGCTCATATTCTTTGCAACAGCATGGATGGAGCTGGAAAGCATTATGCTAAGCAAAATAAGCCAGGCAATGAAAGACAAATAGCATATGATCTCGCCTTTAACAGGAACCTAAACAACAAAACAAAGAAACAAGTAAAATACAACAAAGGACACTGAAATAGAGGATGGGATGTCAGTGCCTTTTCTTTTTTAAATACCTACAAGTGAGACCAAAAAACCAAAAACAAAAACCCTGGAACTTTGAAAAGACCAGAGTTGGACCCAAAGAGGGGGAATCACAACAGCTGTGACAGTGAGACAAATTTCACACTGCTATGACAGAGAACATGCAAGTTATTGCATATTTGTATTATTGTTATTTTTTCCATTATTCTTACATCTTTTATTTTAATAGTATTTTTGTATTCCTCTCCTTTCTGTATAGTCTGCTTTGTTAGGCTGATTATATTGTATCATTTGATAGGTTTCCCCCGATATTTCTTTCATAGTGTATTGCTAATTTACTGTCCTTCTCTTCACATGTGTCCCATTAGCATACAACTCAAGGTCCTATACTCCCTATTCTTGTTATCTATATCACATAGATACTGTCACATGATTGTTGCTCAAATATTATTGTAAATAATAGTTGTTCCATACAATTGTAAATACTTCACAACACCCCTCCCAGATCTTAGCCCACTTCACAGTTTCCTGAAATCTATTACTGTAGTGGTTAACTCTGTTCTCTCACACACTACACCTATTTACTATCTTTACTCTCACCTTACCTCAGAATCTAACCTCCTACAACCTCACTGCTTTCTAGATTCAACCCACAATCCTTCCTTCCCCAATAAGAGTCTTACCTTCTTCTCATCCTTTCTAAAACTCGGCTAGTTGGAGGGAAGATCACAGTTAACACTATACATAGACAAAGGATCTCCTATCTCTTCTTTACTGGCTGCTACTGTAAATATCATAGAATACTCCCTTGCTCTCTTAAACCATTTTGCCTTCCCCCTCCAACTGATCACAAAAATGTAGGTGGAAGCTGTAAATAACAGGATACCCACTGGAAGAGGAAACCCAACAGCAAAGGAACCACTAACCAATAACAACAGAAGAAGGTGAAGGAGGGAGTGGAAGCCACACTAACCTCAATCCAGGACCTATCTGGAAGTACAACTAAACAGAGGAGACACTACCTAGTACAAATAACTGAAAAAGAGCAAGTGAGAATCCTTAAAATCTTGAACACAAGGAAGAACCAGCTTCAACACAACCTGCCCTCACCAGCACAACAAAATACAAGAAGTGGTGGACAGAGTGATTTCATTTAACCAGCTTGTGGGAAGGAACCACCACAGAAAGACCCAACAACAATCAAAACCCAAAGACAAACACAGAGCCAACTTAAATGAAAGCCCAAGACTACTGAGCTCCAGAGATCAAGGACATTGTACAACTGAATCTCACAGGTATTCTACCACAGATTACACCATAAACCCAGGGAGCCAGAACAGATCAATGTAAGAAGCTGAGGCTAACAAGAAGAGTCTCATGAATAATAAGAAGACAAATAAACAATCCCCAAATGAAGGGAAACGAGGAAGCCTCAGAAAGAATGCTAAATGAAATAGAGGCAACTCAAATATCAGATATTGAGTTCAAAGCAATGATTATCAGGAAACTCAATGAGCTCACAATGAACTACCAGAAACTACAGGGAAGCTAGAATGAACTCACTGTCAACTATATCAACATGAAAACGGAAAGAGAAGCTATCAACAAGGGCCAAGAGGAAATGAAGAATACAATTTCCGAACTGAAGAACATAGTAGAAGGAATCAAAAGCAGTATCGATGAAGCAGAAGATTGGATCAGCAAGCTGGAGGACAAAGTAGAAAAAAGCACCCAGAAAGAGAAAGAACAGGAAAAGAGGCTCAGAAAGAATGAAGAGGGATTAAGAGAAATGCAAGACAATATGAAACATAATAATATCCGTATAATAGGGATACCTGAAGGAGAAGAACAACAGCAAGGGACAGAAAACCTATTTGAAAAAGTAATGACAGAAAACTTCCCTAATTTGATGAGAGAAAAAGTCACACAAATCCAGGAAACACAGAGAGAGGCGATCAAGAGGAACCCAAAGAGGCCCATCTCAAGAGAGATCATAATTAAAATGGTAAAATACCAAGACAAAGAGAGAACATTAAAAGCAGCAAGGGAGAAACAGGAAGTAACATAGAAGGGAGCCCCAATAAGGTTAGCAGCTGACTTCTCAATGGAAACCCTCCAAGCCAGATGAGAATGGCAAGAAATATTCCAAGTAATGAAAACCAGAAGCCTGAAACCAAGGCTAATTTACCCAGCAAGGCTCTCAATCAAGATAGAAAGCAAAATAAGGAGCTTCCCAGAGAAAAGAAGTCTAAAAGAATACACCTCCACCAAAACAGTTCTGCAAGAGATGCTAAAGGGACTGCTTTAAGGAAAGGAAGAATGAGAGAGAGAGAGAGAGAGACAGAGAGAGAGAGAGAGAGAGAGAGAGAAACACAGGTATGAAAATGGCAATGAATAAGTACCTATCAGTAATAACCTTAAATGTAAATGGATGAAATGCTCCAATCAAAAGACATAAAATAGCTGATTGGACAAGAAACCATGAACCACACATATGCTGCCTTCAAGAGACCCACCTGAGAATAAAAGACATACATAGACTGAAAGTGAAGGCCTAGAAACAAATTTACCAAGCAAACAGACAGGAAAAATAAGTTGGGGTAGCAATACTTATATCAGACAAAGTAGACTTCCAAAAAAGGGCCATAAAGAGAGACACAGAAGGTCACTACATAATATTCAAGGGAAGAATCCACCAAGAAGACATAAACATTGTAAATATATATGCACCCAACATAGGAGCACCCAAATACATAAAGAAAATCTTACATGTCTTCAAGAAAGATATTGACAGCAACACAATTATAGTGGGAGATTTTAACACTCCACTGTCAAAAATGCACAGATCATCCAAACAAAATATCAACAAAGATATTGTGTCTTTGAACAATGCCCAAAACAAAAGAAGCTTAACTTATATATACAGAGCCCTTCATCCCAGAGAAGTTAAATACACATTCTTTTCAAATGCACATGGAACATTTTCAAGGATAGACCACATGATAGGACACAAAGCAAGCCTCAACAAATTCAAGAAAATTTAAATCATACCAAGCATTTTCTCTGACCACAAGGGACTGAAACTAGAAACCAACCCCAAAGGAAAAAACCTGAAACACTCAAAATCATGGAGATGGAATAGCAGACTATTAAACAATGAATGGGTCAAGAATGATTATTAGGGGAGAAATCAAAAAGTTCCTGGAAACAAATGAACTCACAACAACCCAAAACTTATGGGACACAGCAAAGGCAGTCCTGAGAGGGAAGTTCATAGCGATACAGGCCTACCTAAAACAGATAGAAACATTTCAAACAAACAACCTGACTCTGCATCTACAAGAAGTAGAGGATCAACAACAAAGACAGCCCAGAGCAAGCAGAAGGAAGGAAATAACCAAGATCAGAGCACAATTAAATGCTATAGAGACTAAAAGCACAATTCTAAGAATCAGTGAATCCAGGAACAGGTTTTTTTGAAAGATAAACAAAATTGACAAGCCTTTAAGCAGGCTCATCAAGAAAAAAAGGGAAAGGATACAAATAAACACAATCAGAAATGAAAGAGGAGAGACTACAACTGAAACCACCAAAATACAAAGGATTGTAAGAAATTTCTATGAAGAACTATATGCCAAGAAATTTGAAAACCTAGGTGAAATGTACAAATTTCTAGAAAAATATAATCTTCCAAAACTCAATAAAGAAGAAGCAGAAAGCCTGAATAGGCCAATAACACCTGATGAAATTGAATCAAAAAACTCCCGACACACAAAAGTCCGTGTCAAGATGGGTTCACAGGAGAATTTTACAAAGCATTTAAGGGAGAGTTAATCCGTATCCTTCACAGACTATTCCAAAAAATCGAGAATGACGGAAGACTCCCAAAGTCTTTTTATGAGGCCAGCATCATCCTAATACCAAAACAAGATAAAGACACAACAAAGAAAGAAAACTTCAGGCAAATATCACTGATGAACATAGATGCTAAAATCCTCAACAAAATACTGGCAAAGTGCATCCAACAATACAATAAAAAGATCATACAACATGACAAAGTGGCATTTATCCCAGGATTCAAGATTGGTACAATATTTGCAAAGCAATAAAAACAATACATCAGATAAACAAAATGAAAGACAAAAATCACATGATCATATCAATAGATGCAGAAAAAGCATTTGATAAGGTACAGCACCCGTTTATCATAAAAACACTCAGCAAAGTGGGAATAGAGGGAGCATTCCTCAACATAATAAAGGTCATATACGACAGACTTACAGCCAACATCATACTCAACAGGCAAAAACTAAAATCTTTTCCACTAAGATCAGGAACAAGACAAGGCTGTCCACTTTCACCACTTCTATTCAATATAGTACTGGAAGTTTTAGCCACAGCGATCAGACAAGAAAAGGAAATAAAAGGCATCCAAACTGGAAAGGGGGAAACAAAACTGTCACTGTTGGCAGATGACATGATAGTGTACATAGGAAATCCCATAGACTCGACCAAAAAACTTCTTGACCTAATAAATGAATTTGGCAAAACAGCAGGATACAAAGTCAAT
>CM052547.1:53713140-53759829 GCA_028533065.1 Trachops cirrhosus | reverse complement strand
AACAGCAGGATACAAAGTCAATATCCAGAAATCAAAGGCATTTTTGTACTCAAACAATGAAACAGCAGAAGCAGAAATGAAGAAAAACATCCCATTTGACATAGCAAAAAGAAAAATAAAATATCTAGGAATAAACCTAACCAAAGAGGTAAAAGACCTGTATTCAGAAAACTACATAACACTGAAGAAAGAAATCAAGGAGGATACAAATAAATGGAAACATATACCGTGTTCATGGATCAAAAGAATTAACATCATCAAAATGTCCATACTACCCAAAGCAATTTATACATTCAATGCAATACCTATTAAAGTACTGATGCCATATTTCACAGACATAGAGAAAAACACTTCAAAAATTTATATGGAACCATAAATGACCCCGAATAGCTGCTGCAATTTTGAGAAATAAGAGGAAAGTGGGAGGGATCACAACTCTGATACCAAACTGTATTACAAGGCCACTGTAATCAAAGCAGCCTGGTACTGGCATTAAAACAGACACATGGGCCAATGGAACAGAACAGAGAGCCCACAAATAAACCCAAGTCTCTATGGTCAATTAATAATTGACAAAGGGGGTAGCAACATAAAATGGGGTAACTATAGCCTCTTCAAGAAATGGCATTGGGAGGACTGGACAGCCACCTGCAAAGAAATGAAACTTTAGCACCAACTTATGCCATACACAAAAATAAATTCAAGGTGAATAAAAGATTTAAATATAAGCCATGACACCATAAAAGTCCTAGAGGAGAACATAGGCAGGAAAATCTCAGATATTTCACGCAGCAACATTTTCCCTGATATGTCCCCCAGAGCAAGGAACATAAAGGAAAGAATAAACAAATGGGATCTCATCAAAATAAAAAGTTTCTGCATGGCTAAAGAAAACAATATGAAAATAAAAAGAGAACCAATTGTATGGGAAAACATATTTGCCAATGATGCCTCAGACAAGGGTTTAATCTCCAAAATATATAAAGAACATACAAAACTCCACTCTAAGAAGACAAGCAACCCAATTAAAAAGTGGGCAAAGGACTTGAACAGAGACTTCTCCAAGGAGGATATACAGAGTATCCAGAGACACATGAAAAGATGCTCAATATCACTAGCTATCAGAGAGTTGCAAATTAAAACCACAATGAGCTACTACTTCACACCAGTCAGAATAGCCATCATAAACAAAGCAACAAACAACAAGTGTTGGATAAGCTGTGGAGAAAAAGGGACCCTAATACACTATTGGTGGGATTGCAGACTGGTACAGCCACTATGGAACACAGTGTGGTATTTTCTCAGAAATCTAAAAATGATTCTGCCTTCTTGACCCAGCGATTCCACTGCTGGTATTATATCCTAAGAACACTTGAAACACTAATCCAAAGGACCTATGCACCCCAGTGTTCATAGAAGTACAATTTACAATAGCCAAGTTTTGGAAGCAACCTAGGTGCCCATCAGTAAATGAATGGATCAAAAAACTATGGTACCTTTACATTTACACAGTGGAATTCTATGAAGCTAAAAGAAAGAAGGAACTCATACCCTTTGCAACATCATGGATGGAGTTGGAAAGCATTAAGCGAAATAAGCCAGGCAGTGAAAGACAAATACCATATGATCTCTCCTTTAACAGGAACCTAATAAACAAAACAAACTGTATTGCTTACCAGACAGTGAAATAGAGAACAGGCTGACAGTGTTCAGAGGAAAGAGGGGCGGGAATTTCAGGGGAAAAGGGAAAGGTTTTACAGGAACAACTATAAAGGACACATGGACAAAAACTATGGGCAGGTGGAAATGGAAGGGAGGTGGGGCAGGCTGGGTGGATGGGCTTTGATGGAAATAAAAGATGGAAAATTGTACTTGAACAATTAAAATAAAATTTAAAAAATTGTTTTCCAAATACAGTAGTTTTCATTTCCCTCCCACCATTTCCCCCCACCCCAGCCATCCCCATTTCCAGTCCTTGATCCTACCCCACATTGGCTTTGTCCATGTGTCCTTTATAATGTTCCTGAAAAACCCTTCCCCCTATTGCTCCCTTTATCCCTTCCCATCTCCTCTCTGGTTACTGTCAGTTTGCTCTTAATTTCAATATCTTTGGTTATATTTTTCAATTTCTGAAAGAATAGGTAAGAAATTGTAATTATTGGTGCTTTTTAAGGTATGGAACTGGGGATCTGAGAGAAAAGGAGAGAGAATTCACCTTTTGAATGTTATGCCCTTTTGAATTATTTGGTTTAAAAAAATCATTATGTCTGTATTCTTTTACTATAATGAAATTGGTATAATTTGGTGTGTGTGTATTATGTATATATGTATATGTGTGTGTGTATATATGTATATATATACACACACACATATGGTATCTTTGCAGTATTATTTACAATAGCTGGATTTCCATTATTTACACATACATCCATACTATAGCTTTTTTATCTTGACATCTCCTGATGGGCACTCGGGTTGTTTCCATATCTTGGCTATTGTAAATAATGATGCAGTGAACACAGGGGTGCATTCATTCTTTCTAATTAGTGTTTTGTGTTTCTTTGGATACAACCAGGAGTGGAACTGCTGCATCCTAAGGTAATACTATATTTTTATTTTTTAAAGATTTTATTTACCCTTTGCGACACTATGGATGAAACTGGACAGCATTATGTTAAGTGAAATAAGTCAGGCAGTGAAAGACAAATAACATAAGATCTCACTTCTAAGTGGAACTTAATCAACAAAACAAATAAGCAAGCACAATATAACCAAAAAACACTGAAATTAAGAACAAACTGACAGTAACCAGGGAGGAGGTGGGAGGGGATAATGAGGGGGAAAAGTGGGGAGTGTTTTCAGGAACATCTATAAAGGACTAATGGAGAAAACCAAAGGGGTTAGGATTGAAGGTGGGAGGTGGGGATGGCTGGGGTGGGGAATTGGGGGGTGGTAAATGCTGACAGCTGTACTTGAACAACAATAAAATAATTTAGAAATAAAAATAAGTGAATAACATAATGGAGACTACAAAGATTTTGTTTATTTATTTTTAGAAGGGGAGAGAGGTAGACAGTGAAGGAGAGAAACATCAATGTGTGGTTGCCTCCCACATGCCCCCAACAACTGAGGCATGTGCTATGACTTGAAATTGAACTAGCGACCCTTTGGTTTGCAGACCGGCACTCAATCCACTGAACCACACCAGCCAGGGCAGGCAGTACTATATTTAATATTTGAGGATCATCCATAATATTTGCTATAGTTGCTGCACCAATCTGCCTTCCTACCAACAGTGCATGAAGGTTCCCTTTTCCTCACACCCTTACCAACACTTGTTGCTTATTGATTTATTAATGATAGCCATTCTGACCAATGTGGGGCATTATCTCATTGTGATTTTAATTTGCATTTTTGTAATGATTAGTGACATTGAGCATCTTTTCATATGTTCATTGGCCATCTGCATGTCGTCTTTAGAGAATGTCTATTCAGGTCCCCTACCCACTTTTCAAGAGGACTGTTTTTTTAGTTGTATGAATTGTATGAGTTCCTGAATTCATGCAAGGGCTCTTTTACTACAACACAACTGAACTTCTTTTTTTAAAAAAATTATTTTTTTGATGTTCAATTATGGTTATCTCCATTTACCTGCCACCACTCCACCCCCCACCCACTCCATTGCAGCCATCCCCACCTCCCTCCCTTGCTTCCACCCTGCCTTGGTTTTGTCCATGTGTTCCTGAAAACCCTTCCCCCCTCCCCCTATTATCCCCTCTCAGCTCCCCTATAGTTACTGTCAGATTGTCCTTAATTTCAATGTCTCTGGTAATATTTTGCTTTCCTGTTTATTTTGTTGATTAGGTTCCAGTTAAAGGTGAGACTGAACTTCTTATGTAAAAGTCTGGCTGGGAAGAAAGGCTTAATTTTACTAGAATCAAAATGTAATACTACCTAATGACAAAATGAGCAACAAAGTCAATTTTGATTGTAAAATGAGGGTCTACATATAGTCTACCAACTAACACAGCATACTCTGAGATTTCTTTTTAATTTAATTTTTTTTTTAGTTTATTCAGTACAGTTTCCATCCTTAATTCCCATTCCAGCCCACCCACCCATTCCTCCCCTCCTCCCTCCCCTTTCCAACCCCCCTAGTTTTGTCCATGTGCCCTCTATATTTGTTCCTGTAAACCCTTCCCTTCTCCCCTGAAATTCCCTCTCCCCTCCCCTCTGGTCACTGACATCCCGTCCTCCATTTCAGTGTCTTTTGTTATATTTTACTTTATTTGAGGCTTATTCTTTGTGTGTCTTCACAGGTTCCTCTCTGGTGCTGAATTTGATTTGAATTCTTTCTTTTTCATAAATTACTTTACTGTTGTTCAATTACAGTTGTCTGCATTTTCTCCCCACCACTCTCCCCCACCCCAGCCAAACCCACCTCCCCCCTTGCTCCCACCCACCCCCTTGGTTTTGTCCATGGGTCCTTTATAGTAGTTCCTGAAAACCCTTCTCCCCACAGACCCCTCCCCCATCCTCTCTGCTATTGTTAGTTTGTTCTTAATTTTAATGTCTCTGGTTATATTTTGTTTGCTTTTTTTCATTTGTTGATTATGTTCCAGTTAAAGGTGAGACCATAAGGTATTTGTCCCTCACTGCCTGGCTTATCTCACTTAGCATAATGCTCTCCATGAGAAGCCTCAGCAACATCTTGGGCTGATCTGGGCCAGGAAAGAGCTTCCTAAAGTTACCATGTTTCCATGGTCAGTAGTTGAGTAAAATTTTGTTCATTTTTGGGGTAACACTGGCATACATGATGCCCAGGCAGTTTCTTCTTTTCTGTTTGGTAATTTGTGCATTTAAAATTCCCATGGTTATATGTATTAATTTATAAAAAATAAAAATTTTTGAAGCATTTAAAAATGAGTTCTGTATAAATTTTGAATATTAACCCCTTATCTGATGTATCATTGCCAAATATTTTCTCCCATTCAGTAGGTTGTTTTTTTGTTTTGTTCATGGTTTCCTTTGTTATACAAAAACTTTTTAGTTTGATATAGACTTATTTTTGTTTGTTTTGTTTGTTTCCCTTGACTAAGGAGATATGTCAGAAATACTGCTAAGAGAAATGTCAGAGAGTTTACAGCCTATGATTTCTTCAAGGAATTTAATGGTTTTGAGACTTAGGCTTAAGTCTAATTCATTTTGAGTTTATTTTTGTATATGGTGAAAAAAGGAGGTATAGTTTCATTTTTTGCATGTATATGTCCAACTTTTCTGACACCATTTTTTGAGTAGACTGTCTCTATCACATTGTAAGTTCTGGCCTCTTTTGTCAAATATTAATTGACCATAGGCATAAATTTATTTATTGGCTCTCTATTATGTTCCATTTATCTATGTGTTGTTTTTATGCCAGTATCATGCTGTTTTTTGTATTTATGGCATTTATTTTATTTTAAATTTTTATTAATTAATATAGTCTTGCAGTATAGTTCAATATTAGATTGCATGATATTTTTAACTTTGTTCTTCTTTCTCAAGATTGCTATGGTGTCTCATGGTCTTTTGTAGTTCCATATAAAATTTTGGATTATTTTTTCCAGTTCTGTAAAAATCATCATTGGTATTTTGATAGGAATTGTATTGAATCTGTACATTGTTTTGGGTGATATGCACATTTTAACAATGTTAATTCTTTCTTTCCATGAGCATGGTATATGCTTCCATTATTTGTATCTTCTTCAATTTCTTTCTTCAGTGTCTTTGATTTTCTGAGTACAAGTCTTTCAAATCCTTGGTTAGATTTATTTCCAAGTATTTTTTGGATGCAATTGTAAATAAGGCTGTTTTTTAGTTTATGTTTTTGATAGTACATTACTGGTATAAAAAAGAGAAATCCATTTTTTATAAATTTTAATGGCTTTATAAAAGTATATTTCATTGATTATGCTATTACAGTTGTCCCATTTTACCCCCGTCACTTCCCTCCACCCTGCATACCCCCTCCCACCCACATTTCCCCCCTTTAGTTCATGTCCATATGTCATAAGTTCGTTGGCTTCTACATTTCCCATACTATTCTTACCCTCCCCCTGTCTATTTTCTACTAACCATCTATGCTACTTATTCTCTGTACTTTATCTCCCTCTCTCTTCCTCCCACTCCCCTGTTGATAACCCTCCATGTGTTCTCCATTTCTGTGGTTCTGTTCCTGTTCTAGTTGTTTGCTTAGTTTGTTTTTGTTTTAGGTGTAGTTGTTAATAACTGTTAGTTTGCTGTCATTTTACTGTACATATTTTTTTATCTCCTTTCTCTTAGATAAGTCCTTTTGACATTTCATATAATAAGGGCTTACATGACCTTATCTGAGAAGCACTTTATCTGCCCTTCCATTCTAAATGAAAGCTTTGCTGGATAGAGCATTCTTGGATGTAAGTCCTTGCCTTTCATAACTTGGAATACTTCTTCCCAGCCCCTTCTTGCTTGTAAGGTCTCTTTTGAGAAATCAGCTGACAGTCTTAAGGGCACTCCTTTGTACATAACTCTCTCATTTTGTGTTACTGCTGTTAAGATTCTCTTCTTATCTTTAATCTTGGGTAATGTCATTATGATATGCCTTGGTGTGTTCCTCCTTGAGTCCAACTTCTTTGGGACTCTGAGCTTCCTGAACTTCCTGGAAGTCTATTTCCTTTGCCAGATTGGGGAAGTTCTTTATTATTTGTTCAAATAACTTTTGCACTTGTTGCTCTTTGTCTTCTCCTTCTGGTACCACTAAAATTCAGATGTTGGAATGTTTAAAGATGTCCTGGAGGTTCCTAAGCTTCTCCTCATTTTTCTTTTGAATTCTTGTTTCCTCATTCTTTTCTGATTGGATGTTTCTTTCTTCCTTCTGGTCCACTCCATTGATCTGAGTCCCAGTTTCCTCCTGTCACTGTTAGTTCCCTGTACATTTTCCTTTATTTCACTTAGCATAACCTTCATTTTTTCATCTAGTTTGCAACCAAATTCAACCAATTCTGTGAGCATCCTAATTACCAGTGTTTTGAACTGTGCATCTGATAGATTGACTACCTCTTTGTCACTTAGTTGTATTATTTCCAGAGCTCTGATCTGTTCTTTCATTTGGGCCAGTTTTTTTTTTTTTTTTTTGTCTCGATGTGCCTGTTACATAGTGAGGAGTGCAGCCTTAAGTGTTCACCAGGATGGGGCAACCCAATTGCTAGTTTGTGACACTGTATGTGGGTCATGGCTCTGAGAGGGAACAATGACACTTGCTCCACTCTCTGCTGGATTTCAGGCACTCCCCGCCCTTCCCACAAGCAAATTGGGCCCTTCTGGTGCTGATTCCCATGTGGGTGTGGGTGTGTATGTCCTGGGACCCTGTGGGTCTCAGGAACGAACTCGCCTGTGAGGCTGGAAGTTTCTCCCAGTGCCACCTCAACCCCTACAGCTGTTTTCAATTAGTGTTTTGAGGCTTTATTCCCTGCACTGGGACCCTGGGTTGCATGGTCTGTCTCACTCCCCAGTTTCACCTGGCTTATTTGTGTGCGAATGTGGGACCACCCAGCTGGCCAGCTGCCTTGCACGCTGTGCCCCTCCACAATTTCCCACCTTGCTGGTTCTGCCAGCTGCTGCCCTGCAGCGAGTCCTCTCTGTCTCAACTCCACTCCTCCTACCGGTCTGGATGAATGTGTCTACTTTAACTCCTTGGTTGTTGGACTTCCATACAGTTCAATTTTCTGTCAGTACTTGTTTTTTTTGTTTTTAAATTGTTGTTGTCCTCATTTTGGTTGTGTGAGGAGGCATAGGGTATCTACCTATGCTCCATCTTGGCCAGAAGTCTGAGAAATCCATTTCTGAGTATTAATTTTTGTATCTCACTACTTTACTGAATTGTTTTTTTAGTCCTATAACTTTTAGGGTTCTCTATGTAGTATCATGTCATCTGCAAGCAATGGCACTTTTACTTCTCCCTTTCTGATTTGTATGCCTTTTTTCTTCTTTTTGTTTGATTGCTGTGCCTGGAAATTCCAATACTATATTGACTAAGAGTGGTGAAAGTGGACATCAATGTCTTGTTCCTGATCTTGAGGGAAATACTATTATTTTTTCCATTGAGTGTGATGTTAGCTGTATATGACCTTTATTATGTTGAGATATGCTATCTCTATTTCCACTTTGCTGAGAGTTTTTATTCAAAAATAGGTGCCGGATTTTGTCAAATACTTTTTCTGCAGCTATTGATATGATCGTATGATTTTCATCCTTCATTTTGCTTATGTGATTTATCATATTAATTGATTTGGGCATATTGTACCATCCTTGCATCACAGGAATAAATTCCACTTGCTCATTCTAGATGATCTTTTTAATGTATTGCTGAATTCAATTTGCTAATATTTTGTTAAGGGTTATTGCATATTGGCCCATAATTTTCTTTCTTTGTAGTGTCTTTATTTGGAGTCAGGATAATGCTGGCCTCATAAATAGAGTTTAGGAATCTTCTATCCTCTTGAATTTTTTGGAATAGTTTGAAGATGATATGTGTTAGCTCTTCTTTGAATGTTTGGTATAATTCAAATGTGCAGTCATTCAGACTAGGACTTTTGTTTGTTGAGTTTTTTTTGATTATTGCTTTAATTTCATTGGTTGTGATTCATCTGTTCAAGTTTTCCATTTCTTCTTCATTCAGTCTTGAAAATTTGTATGTTTCTCGGAATTTCTTCCATACCTAATTTGTTGGCTTGCTGTTGTTCATCATACTTTGTTACAAGTTTATGCATTTCTGTGGTGCCAGTTGTTACAACCCCAGTTGTTACATCTAATTTTATTTATTTGAGGCCTCTGTTTTTTTCTTAATGAGTCTGGTTAAAGGTTTATCAATTTTGTTTACCTTTTCAAAGAACCAGCTCTTGGTTTCATTGACATTTTGTATTTTCTTTAGATTTTATTTTGTTTATTTTTCTTTCACTCTGGTCTTTATTATTTCCTTTTTTCTGCTCACTTTGGGCTTTGTATGTTGTTCTTTTTCTCATTTATTAAGGTGTAAGTTTAGATTTTTATTTGCAATTTTTCTTCTTTGTTTAGGTAGACCTGTAATGGTATGAATTTCTGTTTTAGGACTGCTTTTGCTGTGTCCCATAGATTTAGTGTTCATGTATTTTTATTTTCACTTGTTTCAAGGTATCTTTTGATTTCATTCTTTATCTCATTGTTAATCCATTCATTGTTTAGTGACATGTCACTTAGTCTCCATGTGTTTGTGTGCTTTTCAGTTTTTTTTCTTGTAATTGATTTCTAGTTTCATATCATTGTGGTCAAACAAGATGCCTGATATGATTTCAATCTTAAATTTATTGAAACTTATTTTGTTTCCTAAAATGTCATCTATACTTCAGGATGTTTCATGTACACTAAAAAGAATATATTCTGCTGCTTTGGGGTTAAATGCTCTAAAGATTTCAATTAAATCTATCTTGTCTTGTGTGTCATTCAAGGCTGCTGCTTCTTTGTTGATTTTCTGACTTTGTCTCTGGATGATCTACCCATTAAGGTCAATAGGCTGTTATAATTCTCTGCTATGACTATATTACTGTCAGTCTCTCCCTCTGTGTCCATGGGTATTTGCTTTATATACTTAGATGATCTTATGGTTACATACCACATAAATGTTTACAAGGATTATATCCTCTTGTTGGATTGATCTCTTTATCATTACGTAATGTCCTTCTTTGTCTCTTGTTACATTATTATTTTAAAGCCTATTTTGTCTGATATATGTTGCTACTTCAACTTTTTTAAATGGCTATTTGCATAAAATATCTTTTTTATCCCTTTGCCTTCAGTTTCTGTGTCTTTTGATCTGTAGTGGGTCTCTTATAGTCAGCATATATATTCATCTTCTTTTCTTTTGAAAGATATTTTGTTTATTTATTTTTAGAAGGGAGGGAGAGAAACATCCATGTGTGGTTGCCTCTCACATGTCCCATACTGGGGACCTGGCCCACAACCAAGGCATGTGCCCTGACTGGGAATTGAATCCATAACCCTTTGATTTGCAGGCCTGCACTCAATCCACTGAGCCACACCAGCCAGGGCTGGTCTTCTTTTCTTATCCATTTGGTTATCCTATGTCTTTTGATTGGAAGAATTAATTCATTTACATTTAAAATGATTATTAATAGGTATATATTTATTGCCATTTTATTATACATATTTATGTTCCTCTTTTTTCACTTCTTAAAAGAATCCCTTTAACATTTCTTACAACACTGGTGGTAATGAACTCCTTTTGCTTTTTCTTTTCTCAGAAGCTCTTTATCTCTCTCCTTCAATTTTAAGTGATAATCTTACTGGGTAGAGAAATGTTGGTTTTAGGTCTTCATTTTTCATTTTTCTGAATAATTTGTGTCAAATTGTCCCGAACAGTTTCTGTTAACAAATCAAGTGACAATCTTGTGGAAGCTCCTCATAGGTAACTAATTGTTTTTCTTTTGCTGCTTTTTAAATTATCTCTTTTCTTTAACCTTTGGAATTTTAATTATGACATGTCTTGGTGTCGGCCTCCCTGGGCTCATCTTGTTTGGGAATCTCTGCATTTCCTGGGCTTGTTTGTCTATTTCTTTCATCAGGTTGGAGAAGTTTCAGTCATTATTTCTTCAAATAAGCTCTCAATCCCTAGCTTTCTTTCTCTCTTCTTCTGGTTCCTTATGATGTGAATGTTGTTATGCTTGATGGTATACCAAAGGTCCCTTAAACATTTTTCATTTTTTAAGATTTTTTTTTTTGCTGTTCTGATTTGGTATATCCCGCTACCTTGTCTTCTCAATTGCTGATTTGATCTTCAGCTTCATCTAAGCTGCTGTTGAATTTTATTTAGTGTACTTCATTTCAATTATTATATTCTTCATTTCTGACTGTTTTTTTATTTTTTATTTTTTTCCTTTTTTAAAATTGTTGTTCAAGTACAGTTTTCTGCCTTTCCCTCCGATGACCAGTTTTTAAAAATATGGGTTATATGTCCTTTTCATGCTTACTATCGCTTTGTTTAAATTCTCACTGAATTCATCCATTTTTTGCTAAGCTCCTTGAGTATCCCTTTTTTTTCAGTAAATACATGCAGATTTATTTATAGGGATAAGCTTGTTTCTCTGAGGGTAGATTCAAGATATGAGAGCATTTTATTAACTTGTGATGTCCTTCCCTGGCAGGCAGGGCAGCAAGTTCTAGTAGAAGCTAAAATCATCCTTAGAAAAAGTTACTCCTTAACAGTCCTGGGATAAAGGTTAAATGAAAAAAATCTCAATGATTCCAAATTGTTTCTGAATAGAGAGGCTTAGGAAGGAGCTTCTACTGGGTACATGAGGTAAGTGTGAATTCTGCATAGGGTTGCAGGGAAAGGGTAGGAATGGGGTCTATACAGGATGGCCTCAGCCCACAGATGCCAAGATGATGTCTACTGGCAGCTCCTCTGAACTTCTGGCTGTCACCTAAATCATAACTGTGTCCAAAAGCAGCAGCCAGGAGTGCACCAGGATGTCATGACCACCCCAGCCAAGAGTAATGTGTGGGTGTTCTTGTTATTTGGCACTTTGACCTCTCACAAGGGTGCATTCCTAGGAATTTCGCAATATTCCTCATAGCCTCTTCAAGTGTCTTGGTGGTAGATAAAATGAATGTTTTCTCCTTCTTAAACTTATCTCCTATCTCATCCCAAGCAGCTTCAAAGTTCAGCTTCTTAATCTTTTGAATGTGATAAGCTATAGTGACTTCCAAATCTTCCAGCACATATTCATCCTCGTAGTCTTCATCATCAGTCTCCACCATGGTGGGTTCACATTCCTTGACAGTTGACTTCATTATCTAGCTGAATATGCAGGTCACAGCTGTGGGGTCTTCCTTGGGGTAGTGTCACCAGTGTGTTGCAGGTCCTAAACTGGTTGTAGGATAGGCTCTGGGCAAGCACATAACAGAGCACCTCACAGCACTCAGTCGACTCCATCTACACTGACATTCTCCAAGATCTGGAATACCATGTGGTCAGTAAAGGCGTGTTTAGTGCGGTGGATGATATACTCTGTCTCTGACTCAGTGAGGGCCACACATTCAGACACAGACTTGAAGAGGGGCTGCAGCCAGTGGAACTTCGGCACTACTGCCAAGTGATCCTGGAAAATCTCCTGTTGGATAGCTGCTTATTTCTCAGGATGATTGACTGCTGTGATGGGGGTGCTCTATGTTCTTTGTTCTGCCATAGGTGTGGTGGCCAAGGGCACAGACTTGAGGTTAAAAGATTTTTCTGATGGTTCTAGAGTATACTACTGTAGAGCCCTTTCCAAACCAGGGATAGACACAGTCAAACCATTGAAGATACAGCCTGCATTGAGGGCCTTCTAGTTCTGCTCCAGGACATTGAGCTAGAAGATAGCTCAGTCCCTGACTTCATTGTCATCATCCTTCACCCACCTCTTCAGCAACACCAAGATACTGGGTAACATCTCTTCATTCTGGGCTCCAAACTTGACTAAAGCACTCACAGCACCTGCTCGGACCTCTTCATTCTCCAAGACCACTTGGTTATAGATGAAACAGATGTACTTGGAGGGCTTGTTGGTATTGGGCACCTCCTGGCTCAGGAGATGCAGGATGTGGGTGGCCAGCAAAGTGAAGTCACAGTCCTCGATGAATTCACACAAGTGTGACAGTCCTGTCTCCTTGCTCTCTGAGTTCTCCTCAATGATGCTGATGATGCAGTCCACAATGGCCCACTCATATTCAAAGCCACCCTCTTCCCATAGCATGGTAAACAGGTAGTTCATGAGTACAATGTATTTGCGAGGATACGTCTGATATAGGGCACTGATGGCCTGGACAAGCACCACCTTGAATTCATCTGAGACCTCTCATAAAAGAGATCTGCTTCATGAGGTGGTTGATGCTACTCTCGCTGCCGGTCTTGAGAAGGGTGGTGAGGCCAACGTGACAACACTATGATTTGATTCTGTGACCAGGTTCTCAAGATTTACATTGCAGGCTGTCACTGTTGAAGGATGCTTCAGGGAAATGTTATTGAGGGTGTGGACAGCAGCATAGTGGAGGGCTGCCTTGGGTGAACTATAGAAAAGCTGGGGCACTGACACAGCTGGGGCCAGCTCTTTGGCACTGCAGCTTGGCATATTGACAATGGTGGAGTCAGGCTTGTAGACAACCATCTCATGCTTGTTGCACAAGCAGCTCTCAATGAAATCAAACAGTGGACTGTCACTGTTGCAGTCCTTCTCCTCCAGCTGCTGGCTAGCCACCTGGATCATCATGCAATAGGCAAAGGAAGACTTGAGGCCATGGCAGGTGAACTTGCTAATCATCTTATTGATGGCCAGGCAATCATTCCTATGCACATGGTATAGGACCCTTAATTCAAGGTACTGGAACATGATGTTATCACTGGATGCTGCCTCTTGGGCCTTATTCACCCAAGCACTGGGTGAGCTATGTCAAAACTACACTTTAACAGGTGAAGGGAAGAAACCAGGGTAGAGCTGGAGACTCTAGGCACCTTGTCCACAATAGCCTATTTCATGTACCTCTCAATTGCCTGCAGCATGGTGCTATCAGTGATCTAGCAAAGGGCTCACATTGCCAGGCCCTGACAGTCATCTTCTTTCTCAGTCATATCCTTTGTCAGGCTACTGGTGATGATGATGACATCCTCTCCAAAGCAAGGCATCTCCTTGATGGTCAAATAGTACATCTGACGGAGGGTGCAATTGTTGGACTAAAAGAGCTTGGTCATGGCAAAAAAAAGCCTCATTTGCTTCAGTGGTCCCCAGGTGCTCACCCAGGTTTATGAGGTAAAGGATCTTGGTGACAATGTGAACACATTTCTGAGGATTTGTGGGAGTTTCATTAAATACACAGGCCCCCTGGAGTACTGCACTCTTCTCAAGGTACAGGAGTGGGTTGGAGCCTCGACCTGATTCCTTGTCTTTTTTGTCAAATTTCTTCAGCATGGTGGTGCTGGTAGGGTCACAAAGCAGCAGCCATGTGCTGGACCACCGTGGCTACTAGCAATGATCTGATGGTGGTTCTGCACAAGTCACTCCTTGAGAATCCTTTTTACTTTTTTTTTGTTTTTTGAATTGTGCATCTGTTATATTGCCTGCCTCCATATCACTTAGTTATGTTTCTTGAGATTTCTCCTTTTCTTTCATTTGGGGCATTTTTTTCTTTCAATTTTGGTTGCCTGTCTTTATTTGTTTCTCTGTATTAGGTAGATCTTCTATGTCTCCCAGTCTTTGTAGGTTGGCTTTATGTAGTCAGTATTTGGTGGGGTTAAAGGGCACAGTCTTCCTGATTACCTGGACTAGGTGATCCAGGAGGATTTCTTGTGTGGGTTACATGAGCCCTTCTATTGTAGCCAAGTCAATATTGTTGTTGACCTCTCAGTGGTTGGGGTTGTATCCTCAGGCTGACTGATTGTGATGACTGACCTTGACTACAGTGTACCAGTTGCTATGCAACAATGGATCACATAAAGCAGAATTTGGCCCAGTAGGTTTTAATGCCTGAAGAGATCTCCTTTTCAGTGTGCAATAGGTGAATTCTCCATAGGGCAGGAGCTTGGTAGAGTGGGTTAATTAGTAGTCAAGAGGATGTGGCTAGTGCTTCCTCCCTGGATAATACCATATGGAGAGGAGTGTTCAATCTAGGAAAAAATAACATTTGTGCATGGTATGGGAAAGGGACTAAGCACAGGGACAATGGCGGCCAACCTTCCAGTCCTCTCCCAAAAGTCACACAACCCAGTGTTTCCCTGTATAATGCCTGTCTGCTCTTAGTGGCTGGCCCTCCATTGGAGCCCAGGGTGAGTGCCTATGAATGAGATTCTGTGTCCTGACCATTTAAGAAGGCACCTGTGCTTCTAGCAGTCTCCCATCTCCCAGATGAACAGAATCTCACTGATTTTGACAAGCAGAAATTATGTGGGCTCCTCTTTCTGGCACTGGTGTTCCAAGCTTGGGAGCCCACCATGGGGCTGAAACTCCTGGCTTCTCAGGGTGGACCTTTGTAGCTGACATATTTCTCCACATTCTCAAACATAACACATAGGTGAAGGTGATGACCTTTTATATGTGTCTTCTTTTTTATATCAGTATCATGTGATTTCCCCTGTATATCCTTAGTTACACAATTTCTGTTCAGCTTGCCTTCAGTTGGTTGTTCAGGTTGATTGTTCCATAGTTTAGTTGTAATTTCCATTTTGTCATGGGAGGAGGTGAGTATAACTTTTACCTATTCAACTGCCAAATTGGATCTCTATCAGAAAGACCTTTAAACCACAGATGATTTTTCCTAATAGTTCCCTTATTTTTCAATTACTTACAACTTCCCTGGGGTCTTTTAAGACTTTTTCCCCCCATCCTGTGCTCATTATTGTATCTCCATCTATTTGAGCTTTGTCTTATAATGTCAACCTGTATTGAAAGATTAATTTTATTCTTTCTTCATTTGTGTCCCCTACCTCTTGTCCTGAGGGTTGGAGGGAAGTAACTTGGGAACCATGTGGATGGAACTATACAATAATTAGTAAGTAATCTTGACTTTTCTGGGCTCTGGTTCCTAGCTTAAGTGCCCTCTTCTCACTGCCCCCTAACAGCCTACTGTGTTCTTGCTCTGCTTGTCATTACATATCACATTTTCTATTTTGTTTTCTTCATAAGCATAATCACCATCTGAAGCTCTCTGGTCTGATTATTTGTTTTCTTGTTTATTATCTGCTCCCTGTGAAGGGAGTAAGAAGCCAAGGTACAAAGGTCTTGTTTTTCACTGCAGTATCTCTAGGACCTGGGATGGTCGCTGGCACAAGGAAAACAATTAACAAGTGCCTGTAAAGTTAATAATTGGATTAGTCAGTGTATAATCAATGTACCCTGTGAATGCTCTATGGGGAAAAAGCACCACTGGTGCCCTGGCTTCAAAGATCATTTCTTATAGTTTTCCCAGGTGGCCAATAGCTGTGAACCTAAATTTCACCATCTTGGTGTTATTGAGTTTTGCCTTGGTCATATCTAAATATTCCCCACCCTTCACTCTCTCCTTATCAGTCATTGAGCATTACAATGGCTGGGCTAAGGCATGATTCAGTAACTCAACCCACAGGTTGAATGGCATCTGGAAGTTGCTTCCAGTATTTGCATTGGTCAGTGGCTGCCAGATGTTGAATTGTGACCATGAAATAACTGCAAAATTTGGAGCCCAACAACAGCCCTTCTTCACTTGCATAGTTATTGCCAGAGATAACATAATTACAGATGGAGGTTGATATTCATAAAAATAATAAGCACTTTTTAAAGTGCTTGATATGCATCAGGCTCTCATTTGTGTGCTTTATCTGTAATAGTGTCTCCTTCAATGCTTACAGCAGAGCAGCACCATCAAGAACAGGAGGTGACATTTGTTCCCACTGTGGCATCACTACTTCTAAAAACAACCACCTGGTCAAACATAAATAAATTTTCTAAACCAGATTACTAGAAGAGTGTCAATAAAAATAATTTTATTAGCATTCTTGCATTAGGAAGAAACCTTAAAAAATACAATTTTACCATTGAAATATTTCAGCTCAGTACACATAACCTAAAATGATCTTACTTAAGCTCATATAGTACACTGACAAGTCAATATTGCAAGTTCTTAAGAAATATATTTCTAACATTTGATTTTTCATAGTTTTTATTCAAAATTTAATTTTACCATTAAAATTTTCATTAAGTGAGTCACTAAGATAACACCTTTCTCATTACTGTAACAAGAAAACATGTTCAAACAAAGGCATTTCACAGTGCTTAGGGCTTGCTAAAAGTCCACACCTACAGGCTTTCTTCGCACTGGTTGGTATTTTTGCCCTTGACTGGGGGCAACTTCTCTCCCATTCATGGAAATGAGCATCTTATAACAAATTTTAAGGTCTGTTTTTCTTTCATTGGTCTTTTTTTCCAGAGTTAATCTCTGAAAATCAATGGTCTCTTTCAATATTTGTGCCCCTTCTCTGGACTACTGTGGGCAAGGGAGTGAGAATGGAGGCAGTGGGGGTGAACATTACAAGTCCTTTTAATTAAAGGGAGAATGCCATTGCCCCACATCATTCCCAAAGAGATTTGTCCCAGAGAAAGAGACAGCTAGTACACAGCAAAAATATTTTTGCTACTGGACAGGAGACATCTCAGATGGTCATGTATATGGGGTAATTAGACCCTGGTTTAGGTAACTTAATTGAAGCAATGTCTTGGCTGGGTCTTAGGAATAGTAAATGATATGTGCTAAAACAATGCAGACTCTGAAATGAGATGAGACAGACTTGCATTTCTGGGCTATGTAACAATGGCTGCTTTCTTAACTTCTTTGAATACTAATTTCCTTACCTATGAATTGAGGGTAGAGTGAGATGGCAACCTCACAAGGTCTTTGGATGCTTAATATTTAATGGACAAATTCATACATAATACCACTCCTTGGTTCGAAGTAAGAAGTGAAATGTGGTCCTTCCTGTCATGTATTCCTACCAGTTTCGACACAGACCAGTGTGGACTCTCTTCTTGCAACTCAAAAATGTTGGTGCTGTGCTAGTGAGGAAATTGAGTGAGGAGGATGCCCAGTGTGTAGGCAACCACAGTGTCTCCTCAACATGCAAAATCACATGAGAGATGAAGAATCCAGACTGTGAAAAAGCCTAATTCACAGGTACACATCCTCAAAACAGAAAAAAGTAAACAGCACAGTCCCTAGAACACAGTGGATATGCATCAAATGTTGATTTATTTTCATTCATTTCATGAATTACAGGCACAATGTGGTAGTCTATTAAAACCATGGGTATCCAAGATAAACAAATTAGCTTTTATACTCAAAGTGGCTCTCTAATCTTAATTAGTGTGTGGTACTTGAAAGACAGTGCTTGAGACTGAACTGGAGTTTAAAACCTAGTTCTTTCACTTAGCAGGCTGTCCTTCCTCCTATGTAAAATAGAGTTAATACTGTTATGATGGTGTAATAGCTGAGAAGTAATTACTCCACATCTGCATTAAAAAACACCTCATTACTGTTTATATCCTCAAGGAAATTTCAGCCAAATAAATGTCATTGACTGGTTCTTTTTTGCTCTAGGTTACTGTTTCTTTTGTTTTAGGTTACATTTATTAACACTTTTGTCTCTGTTTCCCCAATTGTAAACTTGGGTTGATTACATCTTCTGAAGGTAATCAGATGTCAAATGTATACAAATAATTCATACCAGGAAGCTGAAGTCTGCTCATGGGTCACTCAGGGGATACCCAGCAGGATTCTGATCTCTCTGTAAAGTTCTGTTTCCTTATCTCTACAATGGACACCATCAAGGTGGCCTTCCTTCCCAGACTACTTCTTGGTGAAGCTCATAACTCACAATAAAGTACCTGACAAACATGGCATACTAAATGATATCTGGTGGGGAATTTAAACCAAAGGTGAGGTGTTGATAAGAATGGGGATGGTGAATTATTTCTAATACCTATCCTAGACTCTTATGAACAAAGTCTTCCCTGGGTATCATCATGCAGTGCTGTGTACTAACAATATCAATCATAACAATAACTGGCATTTATTGAAAACTTCGTTTATTCCAAGCAGTGGAATACCTGGTGAATTTGGCACCACAAGTAGGTCATTTTTAAATTACTTACCATGTGATACAATTATTTTTAATATAAACTTGAAATAAAACAATAATAGTAATGGTCAGAAAAGAAATGCTGACATTGAACACTTTTACTGAATTTTGTGTATATAATCATGTCAACAAGAATAATAACAAAAACAATAAAATTGTAAAAAGGAAACAAGAAATAGATTAAAACTTTTTTAATTACATTGTTATTCTTGGGAAAAATACAAAAGAGTAAATTCTGCAAGTTTCAGAGAATGATTTGCACATAAATCAAAGTAATTATAGTTTTGTGTTTACAACTTTACAATCAGTTTGCTTTCAAACCCCCAACCACTGTTTAAATGCAATATTGTGCCCCAAAGTAAGCTCAAACAGTTTTGAGCCCTAACGATCTTCTAGAAACTAGAACCTGCATCTGAGTCTTTATGTCCAGGGTCAACTGTATAATTGCCATATAAAATATGCTATTTAAGAAAGAATGGGTAATAAAAATGTCCTAATTTGAAGCCTAATATATGTATGATACTGTAAAAACTCCACAGTAACCACAGCAATTGCTTAGAATGTTTTTCAGACCAGAAATTTTTTTCAGGGGGAATATGCTATCACAAGGAATTTTTAACATTATCAATGCACTGTGCTAATAATTGCAAGTTTTTATTGTAGTTTAAAATTCTCTATAAGCTATGACACCTCTGATGATATATAACTTGGTCTGGATATTGTTCTAAGTGCTTTGCATTCATTAACACATTTAATTCTATTATTATTAACTGTTATTTTCCCCATTTGACAAATGAGGCTCAGAAAGAGTAGATAACTTGCCCAAAGGCCTTGGTTAATGGATAGCCAGCATGGATTTGAATTTAAATCCAGTCAGTCTCTTCTCTGAGACTTTATTCATGACCAGGGTGGCTGCACTGTCTTCAAAAAACACATGTTATGGGTATGTGGAAATAATTAATATTTTCATTGTTGTCTGTGTAACTTTGCCCCCTCCTTTTCTTTTTCCTTTTTAAGTTCAGAGGCATTTGGGAAGTACAAGTGACTTGAATCCCTGATCTCCAGGTAGCTGACATTTTCAGCTTTCTCAATTCACATTTGAAAAGATACATTTCAATAAAGAACCTGAATGTATAAACCAGACTAACGCAAGAGCTGTAAAGAAACCATTTTAAACATTTCTCAAAAGACTATGAAAAGCACAGAAAGCAGAGAAAAGTTCCAGAAAGACTTAGCAGGACAACTTAGTAAAATATTACATAAATGACTACTTTTGACTCTTTATGGAAGTTTCTTGCAAGTAAGGGAAGCCATTGAGTTGTTCATAGTTTTGTTTTTATTCTCATAACCTAGTCATTAAAATGTCCCAGGGAGCCTTTGCTCAGTGGCACACTGAGCTGGAAGAAGCAAAGGGTCTCCTGTGTTTGTCATGCACACACACATCAATGTTTGGGAGCTATGAATCAAGCTGCTCAAAAAATTGTTCTTTCCCTCACATAATCCCAAGTGTGTCCATTATATAAGTGAAATTAGCTTTCTGTAATTTAACAGTTTTATTTATATACTCAAGACAAACTTCTTTTAGGAAACTATTCAAAAAAATAAATAAAAATAAAACATAGATGTGGGTAAACTCAGTTTTGCCTAAGTCCTTTTAAATCATCACAGTTTTGTCTATTTTACAGGTGTTCAATATTTTTTCTAGCTTAGATTTTAAATGAATAGAGATAGTTTCAGATGGTCAATTCTGTTGCATACATAATATACCAAATACACACAGGACAGATTGAGTTAGTATAACTGCAGAGAAATCAATGGGAAATCACTGATGTTTATATGGATTTTTAATTCATTCACTTCTCTACACTAACACAAAACAAATTTTGTATTGACTTATAAATAGTTGGCTTCCCAGTAATATCAAATACTTGAATAACTTAATCTCACTTTTCAGCTCTTTTTTTCTTCCTGGGCCCGTGTTTGGGATAAGGAGATAGAGAGAGAGGGAGTCACCTCTATATGATTTTGGTGCAGTCTTGCCTTGGGTGGATAATAAAGTATTCAATCTTCCAAGATCTATTTTATGTTAGGGTTCAAAGATAATAAAGGCAGAGCAAACCTCTAGTGCCAAGATAGGCCACATTTTGGCTAGTCTCAACAAGACAGTGTTTGCATTTCCAGGAGACCTCTAGCTAGTATTGTAATCATGGCAGCGTTGAAGCAACATAAAGTTATATTGAAATGATGCTGAATTTAGTATTCACCCAGTGTCATTCTTCAGAGAAGCACACTTTGCCCTTCCAAAGGAGTGAATTCATTTGGACATCATTCTTTCTTGGTCAGCAGGTATTATTATGATAATACCTTGAATTTATTTAGCACCGCACCCCCCTTTCAGGCCAGGTCAAAGTCGGTTGGGCAGTCAGTCAACAAAATTTATTAAAGTCTGTTATTGTGTAGAGCTATGTATTAGATCACTGTCAGACACCAGCCAGCCTCATCTTCACCACATACCAGATGCAGCTCTGTGGCTGACCAGTTGTGTGCCCACACATTTGCCTGTTCAGGGCTGTACTCCAGGCTATCTGATTCTCACTTGTCAACTTTAATTTGCTTCCATTTACTTAGGAATGTAGCAAACCTCTCCACATATAAAATTGGAGATTTCCCCCTCCAGATTCTATCTGGGCCAGACAATCCACCAATATCCTTTCCAGGGTTCTAGTCACTGAAGTTGCCCATGTAGTTAAAACCAGGAAGCACAAAGTTGCCAGGAAATGAAAAGGAGCAAAATGACAAAATTAACTGAAATTTTAACCTAAGAAAAGGATGAGGTGGCTTTCTGAGAGCTGAGCTGGTCCACTCTGTTTGCCTGCCCTTGGTGAAGTGGATGCTAAGCTTTGACAAAACTGCTAGATACCCTGCATTGTCTACAGGATAATAGGGAAGGGCCCAGGCTGTGAGGGAAGGGCTATATATTGTGAAACTTCAAATGACATAGGAAATATGAGTCAATTGTTTAAGAATAGAGCTAAGCAAACAGAAAAAAGCCAGTTACCTGGCTGGTATGGCTCAGTGGATTGAGTGCCGGCCTGTGAACCAAAGGGTCACTGGTTTGATTCCCAGTCAGGGCACATGCCTGGGTTGCAGGCCAGGTCCTCAGTAGGGGGCATGTGAGAGACAACCACACATTGATGTTTCTCTCTCTCTCATTTTCCCTTCCTTCCCCTCTCTCTAAAAATAAAATTACTAAGCTAAATCTTAAAAAAATTAAACCACCAGTAACTTCCTAATCCATGATGATAGCCATTTTCATTTTGATGGACGTCCACTCAATCCATTTTTTCCATGTGTGTCTGTTTGTGAAACTAAAATTGTATTATTCAAAATAGGACTGTTTTACATACATGTCATAATATGAAGCAACAGTTAAAACTTAATTTGTACTTCAGTATTTTCCTACATACAACATGGATAGGATGCCTCTAGATTTCTAAAACTGTGCTCCAAGAAACACTGACATTAACTGAACAATATTTAAGAGCAATATTAAAAAATAATTTACTTTTTGACAAATTATTAAATTCCAAAATGTAAGTTTATTTTCAAAGATGCATAAATTGTCTTATATGTATGCTACTTTTATAAGTAAATTTTCACTGATTCTTCATAAGAGAATATTATATTTTTGTGTTTTGAGGTGTATCTCTTAGTAATCACCAAACTATGAGTAACAAAGACTCTCCAAACAGTGGCCTAGATATCAATGTTGTAAGGTTATTATATAAAACAATTTATGGATCTAGACAGTTCAAGGCTGGTATAGGAACTTCATAATGTTATCCAGGGCTAAATTTTCTGCCACCTGGTCTTTCCACCAACTATGATGGGTAGTCTTGTCCTCATGATCCAGGATGATTCCCTTTTTCCACATTTGCCTTCCTTTGTTCTAGGTAGCAGGAAGAGGAAAGAACATTACCCCTCATGTAATGTTTCCATCACACTTTTTTTTAAAATATCAGTGGTAACATTTATTAGCTCTATGGCTTTAGATGTTATTTCATTCCATAACTTTATCTTCTTTTTTTATTGTTCTATTATAGTTGTCCGAAACATTCCACCTTCTCCCCTCCCTTTTCTATTTATGATGTAAATTTTACTCTCTTTCTCTCTTTGCCTTGTCTCTATATCCTACTCTTATTATTGTTCCCCCTTCTACCCTCTCAAAATCATTTTTGTTCCAATTAGTCATCTCATATTCACTTTCCCTTTCTTATAATAGTCTTAATCTTTTTACACCTTTATTAATATTGGCTCATTGACTGCTGATAGTGTGATTGTGGGTGGGAGTTATTTTTGCAGGTGTGGTTTTGTGTCTGTCACACTTTCTTAAACTAAAATTAATTACATAGTCACTGCTGGTTATTAAGGAGTTTGAGGGATGTAGCTTTAGACTAAGCAACAATGAACACAGATGAAAACTAGAGTTTTTGACTAAGGAAGGCCAGGAAGTAAATATTAGAGGGACAACTTCTGTGTCTGTCCCATTGGATATCCATATGTCTAAGAAAATTTGAGTTGGAATATTACTCAATTTTGGTCCTTGCCAGAAGATTTGATTTAAAAATAATTATTGATTGAAATCTACAAAAGTTTTTCAAGACCTCATCTTTTTATTTTATTTTTTGACAAGTAGAACTGTTTTTTTATACACATATATTTTTTAAAGATTTTATTTACTTATTTTTAGAGAGGGGAAGGGAGGGAGAAAGAGAGGGGGAGAAACATCTATATGTGGTTGCCTCTTGCATGCCCCCTACTGGAGACCTGGCCAGCAACCCAGGCACGTGCCCTGACTGGGAATCCAACCTGCAACCCTTTGGTTCACAGGCCAGTGCTCAATCCACTGAGCCACACCAGCCAGGGCTATACACATATTTTTTGTTGTTATTCTAGTATAGTTGTGCTAATTTTTCCCTTTTTGCCCTCCTCTACCCAGCCCACCACCCCTCATTCCCACAGTCAATCCTTACACCATTGCCCAGTTCCATGGGCCATTCTTATATGTTTTATGACTAATCCATTCCCCTTCTTTCCACCATTAACACCTTCACACATCCTCTCTGTTCCATGTTTCCATGTCTCTGCTTCTACTTTGCTGGTTAGTTTATTTTGTTCATTAGATACCTCTTAAAAGTGACATCACATGGTATTTGTCTTTCAATGACTGGCTTATTTCATTTAGCATAATATTCTATAGTTCTAGCCAGGCTCTCACAAAAGGTAGGAGTTTCTTCTTTCTTTCTGCTGCATAGTATTTCATTCTGTAAATGTACCACTGCTTTTGATCCACTCACCTACTGATGGCCACTTAGACTATTTCCAGTACTTCGCTATTATAAATAGCACTGCTATGAATATAGGTGTGCATAAGTTCTTTTGAATTAGTTTTTTGAGATTCTTAGGGTACATTACCAGCAGTGGAATTGCTAAGTCAAAAAGCATTTCCATTTTTAATTTTTTGAGGAGACTCCATATTGTTTTCCACAGTGACTGTACCAGTCTGTATTCCAACCTACAGTGCACTAGGGTTCCCTTTTCTTCACATCCTCACCAGCACTTGTTGTTGATTTATTAATGATAGCCATTCTGACAGAAGTGAGGTGATATCTCATTGTGGTTTTCATTTGCATGTCTCTGATGGCTTGTGATGTTGAGCAGTTTTTCATATGTCTATGGGCCATCAGTATCTCTTCCTAAGAGAAGTGCCTATTCAGGTCCTTTGCCCATTTTTTAATTGGACTTTTTGTCTTCCTGTTGTCGAGTCATATGAGTTATTTATATATTTTGGAGGTTAAACTCTTGTCTGATGTGTCATTGATAAATATATTCTTCATATGGTTGGTTTCCTTTTCATTTTGATGATGGTTTCTTTAGCCATGCACAAGCTTTTTAATTTGATGTAGTTCCATTTGTTTACTTTTTCCTTTGTTTCCCATGCCCTAGGAGATATATCAGCAAAACTATTGTTATGTGAGATATCTCAAATTTTACTGCCTATGTTTTCCACTAGGACTTTTATGGTATCACAAATTATATTTAAGTTTTTTATCCATTTTGAGTTTATTCTGGTGTGTAGTGTAAGTTGGTGGTCTAGTTTCATTTTGTTGTATGGACAAGTCCAGCTCTCACAACACCATTTATTAAAAGACTATTTTTACTCTATTGTATGCTAGTGCCTCCTTTGTCTAATATTAATTGATCATAGAGACATGAGTTTATTTCTGGGCTCTCTATTCTGTTCCATTGGTCCATGTGTCTGTTCTTATGCCAGTGCCAGACTCTTTTGATTGCAGTGGACTTGTAGTGTAGTTTTATATCAGGTATTGTGATCCCTCCAACTTTGTTCTTCTTTCTCAAGATTGTTGAGGCTATTTGGGGTCTTTTTTGGTTCCAAATGAGTTTTTAGAATATTTGCTCTAGATCAATACAATATACTGTTGATATTTTAATAGGGGTTACATTGAATCTATCTATTGTTTTGGGTAGTAAAGACATTTTAATAATATTAATTCTTCCAACCCATGGACAGGGTATATGTTTTCATATATGTGTATCTTCCTCAATTTCTTTCTTTAATGTTCTGTAGTTTTCTAGGCATAGGTCTTTTACATCCTTGATTAAATTTATTCCAATTTACTTCTTTCTTTTTGCAATAGTAAATAAGATTCTTTTCCTCCTTTCTCTTTCTGGTAGTTCTTTGTTAGTATACAAAAATACCAATGATTTCTGGATACTGACATTACATCCCACCAAATTCACTCATTAACTTGAACAGTTTTTTGGTAGAGACTGTAGGGTTTTATAGGTACACTATCATGTCATCTGCAAATAATGACACTTCTACTTCTTCATGCCCTATTTGGATGCCCTTTATTCCTTTCTCTTTCAAATTGCTGTGGCTAGAACTTTACTACTATGTGGAATAAGAGTGGTGAAAGTGAGCACACTTGCAAGATCTCATTTTAATCTATCTGCACTTAAATTTCTGTCATCCACTAATAGAATAATTATGGATGGTGCTCTAGCTCTATGTCTCAATATTTTAAATGCTCATGTTTTAGGAGGCCCTATAAGGAATGGAGATGGAGCCTGAACACTGGGGTTTATGAAGCTCCCCAAATAATTCTCTGGTATTACCAAGCTTAATAGCAACAGGTGAGGAGTAAAAGTAAAATATTGTATCGTTTAGGCATCTGTGTGTGTGTAAGCAACTTGCTCTTCATATTTTGTTTCCAGGAAATGAAGGAAGTTAACTCAGGTAACATTTCTGGTACCTAAAATGTTCATGAAGGTAGATCTGGCTATAGACAAGACTTTATTCAGAAGTGAAAATGAAGTCACTAGAACAGTTTGTTCCTCACACTTTTGTCTCTGCTTCTTTGTTTCCTTCCCTCCCCCACTCCCTCTTTCCTTTCCCTTACTTGTCTGGCTTTTTATCTCCTTCATGTCTTATACCCTCCTAGTTCAGCTCTGATGGTAAGATGCTATCCAGCCAACCTCCTTTTCTGGGGTAAATTTAACAGAAAAATGAAACGGTTTCCTGTTTTATTTTTGGTTTATTTGATTTTGACTAAAGATATATATACACAAATGTCTGTAATAAAAGTATTATTAAAATGTAATAATAATACAGAGTCTCATCTATTCACCACACAGGTTAAGAAACAGAATATCATTGATACTTTAGAGAGCTCATTCTTTGCCACCCAAGGCATCTCACCCCACAGAGAGCACCATAGAAAATATAGCTCATCTGTTGCTTACTTTTGTGCTGTTTTGACTATCTAAATGCAATCATAGCATATATGTTCTTCTAGAAGTGACTGTTTTAACACAAAGTGGTGTTTCTTCAATTAGCCACTTCAATGTGTCTATCTCTGTTTATTTCCATTGCTGTATAGTATTATATTGTATGAATTTACCTCAATTTATTATTCATTCTCCATTTTTCTCTTAAGATTCTTTTTATTGTATCCATCCACCCAACCAGCACTACAAGAGATGCTAAAGAGAGTGTTTTAATGAGAGAGAGAGAGAGAGAGAGGAACACAGGTACAAAGGGGAAAAATGGCAACAAATGAGTAGCTATCCATATTAACTGTAAATGTAAATGGGTTAAATGTTTCAATCAAAAAACATAGAGAAGCTGAATGGATAAGAAAACATGATCCATATATATGTTGTCTACAAGAGACCCACCTTAGAACAAAAGATTTACTGAGGCTGAAAGTGAGGGGATGGAAAAGACAATTCCATGCAAATGGAGAAAAAACAACTAAGGTAGCAATACTTATATCTGACAAAATAGACTTCAAAACAAAGGCCATAACAAGATGAAAAGAAAGTCACTACATATTACTAAAAGAGATCAATCCAACAGGAGAAAATAGCCCTTGTAAACATATATACACTCAATATAGGAGCCCTTAAATATATTAAGGAAATCTTGGAGGACTTTAAGGTAGAAATTAATAGCAAAACAGTTTTTATAGATGATTCTAACTCCCTACTGTCACCAATAGATGTATGTTCCAGACAAAAAAATCAACAAGAAAACTGTTACCTTAAATGGCACACTAGATTGAGTGGATTTAATTAGATATTTACAGAACATTTCTTTCCAAAGCAACAGAATACACATTCTTCTCAAGTACACATGGTACCTTCTCAAAGCTGGAACACATGATAGGATACAAAATAAGTATTAATAAATTCATGAAAATAAAAATCATATCAAGCATTTTCTCAGATCACAATGGCTGGAAACTATAAATCAACTTCAATATAAACACCAAAAAAATTTTAATACATGGAGGCTAAATAACATGTTATTAAATAATTAATGGCTTAACAATGAGATCAAGGACAAAATCAAAAAGTATGTGGAAACAAATGAAAATGAACACACAACAACCCAAAACTTATGGGACACAGAAAACCAGTTCTGAGCAGAAAGTTCATACCATTATAGGCCTTCCTAAAGAAGATACAGCATCTTTTCATATGTGTATTGTTTATCTGTATGTCATCTTTGAAGAAGTATCTATTCAGGTCCTTTGCCTATTTTTAATTGGGTTGTTTGCTTTTTGGTATTGAGTTTTATAAGTTATTTATAAAAGTTGGCTAACAACCCCTTTCATTTTGCAAGCTGACACTCAATCCACTGAGCCACACCAGTCAGGGCTGGCTATTAACCCCTTATCAGATGTGCTGGCAAATATTTTCCCCATTCAGTGGGTTATCTTTTTATTTTGTTGATGGTGTTCATGCTGGGCAAAAACGTTTCAGTTTGATGTGGCCCCATTTGTTTATTTTTTGTTTCCCTTGCTTCAGGCAATATATCAGAAAAAAAAATACTGCTATGAGCAGTAAAATCTCAATGTCTGAGATTTTATAGCCTATGTATACTTCTAGGGTTTTTATGGTTTTAGTCTAACATTTAAGTATTCAATTCATTTTGAATTTACTCTTGTAAGTGGTGTAAGAAGATTGTCTAAGTTTAATTTTTTCCATGTATATGTCTAATTTTCCCAATACCATTTATTGAATAAACTATCTTTATCTTCTTGTATGTCCTTGATTCGTCTGTCAAATATTAATTAACTATAAAGGTATGGGTTTATTTCTGGGTTCTCTATTCTGTTCCATTGAACTATGTGTCTGTTTTTATGCCAATATCACACTGTTTTGATTACTATGGCCTTATAGTATAATTCGATATTAAGTAGAATGATTCCTACAGCTTTATTCTTTTTTCTCAAGATTGCTATTGCTATTGCTATTCAGGGCCTTTTGTGGTTCCATAAACATTTTGGAAATATTTGTTCTAGTCCTGTGAAGTATGTCATAGGCATATTGATAGAAATTGCATTGAATCTATAGATTGCTTTCATTTTTCATGATCTTAATTGCTTACACATTTTCATGATGTTAATTCTTCCTATCCATGAACACAGTATGGGCTTCCAGTTATTTGTGTCTTCTTCAATTTCTTTTCTCATTGTCTTATAATTTTCTGAGTACAGGCCTTTTAAATCCTTGCTTAAATTTATTCCTAGGTAATTTATTATTTTTGAAGTAATTGTCAATGGAATTGTCTTAATTTTCCTTTATGCTAGTTAATTATTGGCATATAAAATACAACTGATCTGGATATTAATTTTGTATCTTGCTATTTACTGACTTCATTTATCAGTTCTAGTAGTTTATAGAATCTTTAGAGTTCCTTACATACAGTATCATGTCATCTGCAAATATGGAAATGTGGTCAATGTCACTAATCATCAAAATATAAAAAAAAAAACAAAATGAGCTATTGCCTCACACTGGTCAGAATTCTATCATTAACAAATCAACAAACAATAAGTGCTGGTGAGGATATGGAGAAAAGGAAGCTTCTTTGCATTGTTGGTGGGAATGCAGATCAGTACAGTCAAAAGCAGTATTGATTTACCTCAAAAAATTAAAAATGGAACTCCCTTAAGATCCAGTGATTCCACTTCTGGGAATTTATCCAATGAATCCTGAAACACTAATTCAAAATACTATAAGTACCCCTATGTTCACTGCAGCATCATTTACAATAGCCAAGAATTGGAAGCTTTTCAAGTGCTCATCAGTACATGAGTGGATAAAACAACTATGGTACATTTGCACAATAGCATACTTCTTGGCCATGAAAAAGAAGAAGGAATTACTCTTTGAGATAGCATAAACAGATCTGGAGAACATTATGCTAACTGAAATAAGTTAGTCAGAGAAAGACACATACCATATGATTTCACTCATGTGCAGAATCTAATGACCAAACTGAGCTAATAAGCAAAGTAGAGACAGACTCATAGATAGACATTGGGCTGACAGATCTCAGGGTGGAGGGTGGTTGGAAGATGGAGGGATTGAGCAAAAAAGAAAAAGGACTGATGGACATAGTCAACAGTGTGGTGATCATAGGCTGGAGGTGGTGGGTAGATGTGGATGATGGTGTAAGGGGAATAAATAGTAATGGAAAAATACAATTTTTAAAAGATAGAAAAAATAAACAATCTTCCAAAACCTAAAAGAACTGAAATAACAAAAAACAAAGTCCTGGCTGAGTACAAGGAAGTAATCAAGATCAGAGCAGAAATAAATGGCACAGAGACTAAAAAAAATTCAAAAGATCAACAAATCCAGGATTTTGTTATTTGAAAAGATAAACAAAATTGATGAATCTTTAACCAGATTCATCAAAAAAAAGAGAGAAACTAAATAAATAAAATCAGAAATGAAAGAGGAGAGGTAAAAACTGATACCACAGAAACACAAAGATGCATAAGGAAATACTATGAACAACTACATGTCAAGAAATTGGACAAACTGGGCAAAATGGATAAATTTCTAGAAATATACAATGTACCAGAACTGGAACAGGAAGCAGAAAACCTGAAATAAACAGGAAGAAGGAGAAAAACTGGATATACCAATAACAACTAATAACATTTGAGCAGAAATAAAATAATAGCTCCCAGCAAACAAAAGTCCTGGACCAGATGGCTTCAAAGGTGATTTTTTACAAATTATTGAAAAAAATAACACCTACATTTCTCAAAACTACTCTAAAAATTTCAAGAAGGAAGATTTCCAAGCTCTTTCTATAAGGCCAGTATTATCCTAATTCTAAAATCAAGTAAAGAAACAAAGAAGAAACAAAATTATAAGCCCATTTCCTGATGAATATAGATCCTAAAGTCCTTAACAAAATATTAGCAGACTGGATCCACCAACACATTAAAAAGATCATATACCTTGATCAAGTGTGATTTATACTAAGGATGCAAGCTTTGGCATAATATTCACAAATCAATAAATGTTAATCACCACATAAACAAAATAAAATATAAAAATTGCATGATTATATCGATAGCTGCATAAAAATTTGATAAAATCTAGTGCCCATTTATTATAAAAACTTTCAGCAAAGTGGGAATACAGGAAAAATACCTCAACATAATAAAGACCATTCACAAAAAAAAAAAAAAGAAAAAAACTACAGCCAACATCATACTCAATGGGCAAAAGCTAAAAGAATTTCTTTTAAGATCAGGAACAAGACAGAGGTGTCTGCTTTCACCACTCTTTTTTAAATGCCTTTTATTGATTATGCTATTACAGTTGTCCCATTTTCCCCCTTCAGTCCCCTCCTCCCTGCACACCCTCTCCCACCCACATTCCCCCCCCTTTAGTTCATGTCCATGTGCCATAAGTTCCTTACCTTCTACATTTTCTATACTATTCTTGCCCTCCCCCTGTCTATTTTCTACCTACCATCTATGTTACTTATTCTCCATACCTTTTCCCCCTCTCTCCTCCTCCCACTCCCTTGTTCTCCATACCTTTTCCCCCTCTCTCCTCCTCCCACTCCCTTGTTGCATGTGATCTCCATTTCTGTGGTTCTGTTCCTGTTCTAGTTGTTTGCTTAGTTTGTTTTTGTTTTTGTTTTAGGTGTGGTTGTTAATAATTGTGAGTTTGCTGTCATTTTATTATACATGTTTTTTATCTTCTTTATCTTAGATAACTCCTTTTAACATTTCATATAATAAGGACTTGGTGATGATGAACTCCCTTAACGTGACCTTATCTGGGAAGCACTTTATCTACCCTTCCATTCTAAATGAAAGCTTTGCTGGATAGAACAATCTTGATCCTTGGCATGTAGGTCCTTGTCTTTCATGATTTGGAATACTTCTTTCCAGCCCCTTCTTGCCTGTAAGGTCTCTTTTGAGAAATCAGCTGACAGTCTGATGGGAACTCCTTTGTAGGTTACTATCCCCTTATCTCTTGCTGCTTCTAGGATTCTCTCTTTCATTTTTATCTTGGGTAATGTAATTATGATGTGCCTTGGTGTGTTCCTCCTTGGGTCCACTTTCTTTGAGACTCTCTGAGCTTCCTAGACATCCTGGAAGTCTATGTCTTTTGCCAGATTGGGGAAATTCTCCTTTATTATTTGTTCAAATAACTTTTCCACTTGTTGCTCTTCCTCTTCCCCTTCTGGTACCCCTATAATCCGGATGTTGGAATATTTAAAGATGCCTTGGAGGTTCCTAAGCCTCTCCTCATTTTTTTTGAATTCTTATTTCTTCATTCTTTTCTGTTTGGTTGTTTTTTTGTTCCTTCTGGTCCACTCCATTGATTTGAGTCCCAGTTTTCTTCCCATCACTATTGGTTCCCTGTGCATTTTCCTTCATTTCACTTAGAGTAGCCTTCATTGTTTGATCTGATTTGTGACCAGATTCAACCAATTCTGTGAGCATTCTGATCACCAGTATTTTGAACTGTGCATCTGATATGTAGGCTATCTCTTGGTCCCTTAGTTGTATTTGCTGTGGAGCTTTGATCTTTTCTTCCATTTGGGTCATTTTTTGTGTTTTGTTGCACCTGTTATGTATGAGGGGCAGAACCTTAGGTGTTCACCAGGGTGGGGCACCCCAGTTGCTGGGTTGTGACACTGTATGTGGGGGTGGGGTCTGAGAGGGAACAATGGTGCTTGTTCTGCTCTCTGTCAGATTTCAGTCCCTTCTGCCACTCCCCCCTAGCAAACTGGGCCTTTCTGGTGCTGATTCCCAGTGGGTGGGCTTGTGCATGTTCTAGGACCCCAGGAGTCTCTCCAACAAACTCTCCTGTGAGGCTGGAAATCTCTCTCAGCACCTCAACCCCCACAGGTGTTTTCAATCAGTGCCTCGAGGCTCTATTTCCCATCTCTGGGACTCTGGGTTGTGCAGTCTGTCTTGCTCTCCAATTTTGCCAATTTCTTCTGGTTTATTTGGGTGCAAATGTGGGACAGCCTGGTCAGCCAGTTGCCTTGTCCACAGTGCCTCGCTTCACAATTGCTGCCTCACTGGGTCTGCCCATTGCCACCCCACACCCAGGGTCTGCCTGCTATGGTCTTGCACACTCAGGATGCCTTATTTATTCAGTTTCACCGCTTTTTGTGCCACAATCCCTCTTTGCCTGGCTGCCTGACTCCCCCCTTCCTAATGGTCTGGATGAATGTGTCTATTTTAACTTCTTGGTTGTCTGACTTCCATACAGTTCAATTTTCTGTCAGTTCTGGTTGTTATTTTGTTTCTAAATTGTTGTTGTCCTTATTTTGGTTGTGGGAGGTGGCACAGTGTGTCTACTTACACCTCCATCTTGACTGAAAGTCCTCACCACTCTTATTCAACATAAAATAAATAAAACTGTCATTATTTGCAGACAATGTGATATTGTATATAGACAATCCTTTAGGCTCTACAAAAAGGCTACCAAACCTAATAAATGAATTCAGCAATGTAGCAAGATGCAAAGTCAATACTCAGAAATGTATGGCATTAATACCCAAATAATGAACTACCAGGAAGAGAAACTAAGAAAACAATCCCATTTACATTTTAAACAACAACAAAAAATAAAGTTTGCAGGAACAAATTAAACCAAGGAGGTAAAAGACCTATACCAAGCAAACTACAGGACACTGAAGAAAGAAATTGAGGAATATAAAATAAATAGAAGCATATACCATGTCCATGATTGGAAGAATTAGCATTATTAAAATGTCAATAACTACCCAAAGCAATCTCTAGATCCAATGAAATTCCTATTAAGACACCAATGACATATTTTACAGATCTAAAAAAAATTCCAAAAATGTATATGGAACAAAAACAGACCTGAGTAGCCTCAACAATCTTTTTAAAGAAGAACAGAGTTTTAGGGAACACAATACCTGACATCAAACTACTCTAAGGCCACTGTAGTCAAAACAGTCTGGTACTGGCATACAAACAGACACATAGATCAATGGAACAGAGTATAAAGCCCAGAAATAAACCCACACGTTTATGGTCAATTGATCTTTGACAAAGGAGGCAAGAACACACAATGGAGTAAGGACAGTCTCTTCAATAAATGGTGCCAGAGCTGGACTGGTTCACACAGCAAAATGAAACTAGACCATATTACACCATACAGTAGAATAAACTCTAAATGTATAAAAGACTTTAAAATAAGTCAGTATACCTTAAAAATCCTAGAGGAAAACATAGGCAATAAAATTTATCATATCTCATATAGCAATGTTTTTGCATATATATTAACTAGGGCAAGAGAAACAAAAGAAAAAATAAACAAATGGGATTACATCAAATTGAAAAACTTCTACACAGCTAAAGAAACCACCATCAAAATGAAAAGGGACCCACTGTATGGGAGGACCTCTCTGCCAATGATACATTGATCAAGGGTTCAAGCTTCACAATATATAAAGAACTCATATGTATGACTCAACTTCAGGAAGACAAACAATCCAATTTAAAAATGGGAAAAGGATCTGAATAGGCACTTATCTAAGAAAGACATATTGATGGCCCCTACACATATGCAAAAATGCTCATCACTAGCCATCAGAGAGATGCAAATTAAATCCACAATGAGATATCCCCTCACTTCTGTCAGAATGGCTATCATTAATAAATCAACAACAAGTGCTGGTGAGGATGTGGAGTAAGGGAAACTTAGTGCAGTGTTGGTGGGAAGACAGACTGGTACAACCACTGTGGAAAACAATATGGGGTTTCCTCAAAAAGTTAACAATAGAACTTCCTTTTGACCTAGTGATTCCACTACTGGGAATATACCCTAAGAATCTCAAAACACCAATTCAAAAGAATACATGCACCCCTATGTTCATAGCAGTGTTATTTTCAATAGCCAAAATTTTGAAACAGCTAAGTGCCCATCAGTAGATGAGTGAGTAAAAAAAAACAGTGATACATTTACAAAATGGAATACTGAACTGAAGTAACAAAGAAGAAATTCTTACCTTTTGTAACAGCATTGTCAAAAATTGTAGACTGTTGTGCTAAATGAAATAAGCCAGTCAATAAAAGACAAATACCATATCATCTCACTTATAACTGAATCTAATAAACAAAATAAACTAAGGACCAAACTAACCATAAGCATAGAAACATGGAACAGACTGACAGCTGCAAGAGAGGAGGGGCAGGGGGGAACTGGTTGAACAAAGGTGAAGATATTAGTCAAAGAACATATGTGCATGACTCGTGGACATGGACAACAGTGTGGGGATTGACTGTGGGAGTGGAGCCCATGTTGAGTGGAGGCAGGCAAAGGGGAGAAAACTTGGACAATGCTAAATCATAAATACTAATATATTTAAATTTAAAAAGAAGCAACCAATTACTGCATAAATAAGTAGAACAACAAATTGACATTTCCCTCACTCCTTTCTCCCTTCATCTCTCGCTATAAATAAATAAAAATTAAAAAAGTATTTTATTTATTTTTATCATAAATCTCAGTAGCTGGAACTTCTTTATCAGGACATTCTTGGCTGACCTTGGCTCGTGGATCACCTAATCTACATGGTTGAGTCTGGTTGCCTCCATCCTATGCTGGGACCACATTTCTCTGCCTTAGAGAGAGGGCAACCTGAGAGAGAGGGTGGCACATCTGCTTTTCTGAAAACATGGGCAGGGCTCTTTTGAAAGAGAGCAGCATGAAAGGGGAAGGGACTCCCATCCCTGTCCCTGCCCCTGATAGACCACTGGGAGGCTACAGCAACTGTAGGTCTATGTACCTCAGCCTTGTTTCCCAGCAACTCAGTCAGTGTATGTGAGTCCAGTGTCATGGGGTGGGGATGGCACTTGCTTCTACTTGTTCCCTGTCTTTCTGCCCCAGTGTTGATGGAGGTGCTAATGGCTAGGTCGATGAGAAAGGCTGGAAGAACAACCCCTGGATAATGGATGACTCTAAAGAACTGGCTATAAAATTTTAAAATAATTTTAAAATCCCCAAACATGGAGTTTTTATAAGATTCACATGAACAGAAAGGAAAATTTCCTTTTGAATTTTTTATTCAACCCTGAGAAGTGACCTTAGAAAAGAGTTCAATTTTACACTAGGCATGAAGTTAAAAAATAGTAGACAATTAAGGATGGTTTAATTTCTTTCTAATGTTTCTGATAAAATGTGAATAGAAAAGCAATTAATATATAACCTCAGGCCTTTTGTTCAGTAGGATATAAACCTTCAAAGAATTGCATAGGAATTTACGGGGGCCTTACTTTTTCAACAAGTTTGTGTAACATGTATGAACATAAACAGCTCAAATGGAGATTTGTGTTGGAGGCAGACATCACTCCTCACAGTCTAGCATATTCAAAGTAATGATACTCTTTGTTCTGAATAGAATTCCCTCTGTTCTGTGAAGTTATCTCCACAGTGCTAACTATATGAGAAAGCATACTAAAGAATTATCACAATTGCACTGGATAATGTCTACTCAGCTATTTGAAGAACTATAGAGCTGATTTTTTGCTAATTAGATTCACTACCAAATGACTATTCTTAATTTACATTTTTTTCACATAACTTAATAATCTGGATAAAGCACAAGTATAATGTGCTGTTCACATATTTAAATGACTTCTTAAAAATTGAGAGGGATGAGTCTAGGAGATTTGTAACCCAAAATCCATTTGACCTATCAAAATCAGAATCAGACCTCAAATGCTATATTTCTGCCCTATCAAGTCATAGGGGAACCAATTTGCTGAAACTGACTTGAGAAAAAAATCTTTAAGTACTTGTTAATGATTATGTATAGTTATACCAGTCCAACTAATTCTTTAACTGGGACTGCTGGAGAAAAACAAAGGAAGGAGAAAGGAGTAGAAAAAAGATGGAGTTTTATATATAAAACTTTTATTTTTTAAGAGGAGAGGTTTTTTTCTTAAACTTTTAAAAACTACCTCTATTTGTTCTTATTGGAAAGAATAAAGAAACCAGGGCATCTCAGACAAGGTCCAAGAATCGTTGTCTGCTCATAGACAGTGTCCTCCCTGAGGTCAGCAATTGTGCAGTATTTGTTATGGTCTTTTTAGGGGCTGGACCAGGACGGCCTGTGAGGAACAGATAAAATTTTTCTGTCTGGACCTTCTAAACACCATCATTTTCCCATTTATTATGTATTTATAAAATGTATCACTCAAGCCACTTTTATGCTAATGCAGTCATTAATTGTACTAAACAGGAAGTATTTCCTTCTTCACAGACAATTTGGAACTCCCTCAAAATGGAAAGGTACCAATGATAAATACACACACATATTCATATAACATATATGTGTGTGTGCATATATTTATCATTTATATTTATACATCTACCTGTTGATTCATAATTTCTAAGATTAATGAGCATATTGTTAATAGGCAGCAATTTAAGAGTCAATTAGGTTGTTTGATGGTCAGTTCAGGTTTTTTCCTCTGGCCAGGAGAAATTTTTTCTTTTATCCTTTTGTGTAATTTAATGCATCATAATGAATTAAACCTGTTGTCTGGGTGACTAAAGTAATAATTTAACAAGTTGATCCAATCTTGTTATTAGGTCAAAGAAACTAAGGAAACAGTATCATTTGACGATCTGATGAACCACTTCACCAGGTTGAGATGCTGGCTAAGACACAGCTATAGAGTGAAGGTAAAGATAGCCTGTCCTGGGATTTTCTTATTGATTCTTCTAGGAAATTTCTTTTCATCCTGTGCATATTTATTTATAAATGTATAAAGATGTAGAAGATAAACAAAATGAAGTTAACATTTGAAGTTGGGTTTTATGTGTTAATCTGGGTCCTTTTTAAGGTAAAATCCTTGGGAAGGTAGCCCAATGTGTTTCTATCCCTCATCCCGACAAATCCTCACAGTAATTATGTGCTGTTCATCAGCTCAGTATGATAGAAACAGAGCTGGCATAGCACAATCCAATAAATTATTGGGCATATTTAGCAGGGGTTCGGATTTGAGTACACACACTGCAGAAAGGCCAGATGGGCCCTGCCACCTGTCATTTCTGGTGCTGTTGTTTGCTTGGGTCACCCCCAACTATGGGAACTGACTGGATATGGCTGGAGAGCAAAATTAAGCCTGGCAAAATACTTTAACATCATGAAGGTTTTGGAATTTCACCTGGTTATATTTCTTTTGTGAATTTCTAAACACTTAAATATTTTTGTTTCTCAAACATTCTTTTTCAACTCATCCTAAACACTGTAAACATTTTATGTACATTATTAATCTTATTGTAAAATATTCAACAAAACATTAGTTGTAGGTTTTGCTAAATACTACACAGGGAACATCAATTCAACAAATAGGCAAAAAATATTGAGTGTATGATTCCTCAAAATTTGCCTTCTTTTCTGTAAAACTTGTGCAATGTTTAGTCAAAAAAATTCATGCTATGAAATTATTCATCTTTTTTAGCCTGACTGGAAGTGATTTCATCAGAGGAAATTAACACTAAAAGCTAGGAGTGAGGCTTAAGTGCTGGAGCTGTGGAAGTGTGAGACTTGCAAGACACAGCACTCATGTTAGCAGCTGACTTGATAACACAGATTCAAGAAAAGAAAGGGGAACTTCAAGTAGGAGAGTGTGCTGTAAGGCTCAAGCTCTATGGAAGATCCCTTATCTTTGACTTAATATGTGCAATCGGAAACCCGCATATTTTTCTTGAGATCTAAATACCAAATAGAATTACACAATTATTCTTTTTATGTAAAGTTCATTTTGGCAACATAATACTCTCTTTCAATATAAGTTTAGAAAAATATTAAGTAGAGAAAAATATCACCAACGTTCATGGAACCTAAAGGTAAAAATGTGAAATTTAAATGTATTTGTCATTGTTCTTTCTCTTTAGTCATTGAGAAATTCTTGAGCCATTTTTCCCTCTTTTTTCTAGAAATTTTGTTTAATGTGAGAAAGGCCAAATAATATATTTGAACCATTTGCACTGCAAATGTGGTCAATGATTCCAGCTTTCCTTAAAGTTACAGAGTTGCAACTAAACATTTTCCTCAAAATGATGATTTTTAATATTATCTGTTTTTATTTAACATAGTTATTTATTACTGGAAAAGAAGCAAATTTAGAAAAGTGGAAAGTGAAAATTATTACAATGTCTGTCTGTATGTTGCTGCTGTCCAGCACATTGAGTTTATGTTTAAATGGGTGAGGGTGAAATCCTTAAGCTCTCTATGATCATGGATTCAAAAACATTACTTTTAGAACACTAATTACTAAGATTTTAAACATATTACTGAAAAAAGGGGGGTTCCATGGTAAGTTTGGAGATTTAGGTGTCAAACCAAATGAAAAGGGTTTTCTTCCTGCAATATGACTACTCCGAACTAGAAATGTGCTAAAATGACTTGAGACTACCCAAAAAGAAGTCCTAGGCTACAATATTCCCCACGTGTATGTGGTCAGAGAATTTTTAATGCCACCCCCCTCCAGTACATTGTGGTACTCCTATTTCAGAAAACTTGCTTTGGGAAAAATAAATCCATATATACTTATAAACCACAGTGCAATCTTTTCTCAAAGAACCTCCTATTTTGTATTTATTTTCACATTCTTAACCTGCCATGCTCATCTTTACACTCAAAACTGAATTTCCACAGAAATATTATGGGCTCTAGCAGTTGCATTCTTCTTCCATCAGTGGTATGACTACAATCATGATCACTAGGGTTGCAGGTCTATGGACTCTCAACGATAGATCTATGCATGGATGTAAAATTCTGAATGTGGAGAAACTCTCAACTTAATTGAAAATCAGCTTTCGCATTAAAGAAACTTCCTTTTGATATTCTTATTAAATTATTTTTTCAATTCTGAGTCTTTGTATATTTTGTATTTTTATTGAATATCATTCTTAGGCTTTTAAAAATATCCTCACTTCAGGACAGTTTTTCTTTGAGAGAAAGAGAGAGAAAGAAAGAAACAATGTGAGAAATATTGACTGGTTGCCTCCTGAACACGTCTCCACCGGTGATTAAACCCACAATCCAGGCATGTGCCCTGACCAGGAATTGAACCTGCAACCTTTCTATGTACAGGATGATGTTCCAACAAACTGAGCCACACTAGCTAGGACCATTCTTAGGCTTTTGAACAGAGAGAGGAGAAAAAACAGAGGTTAATTTAAATATAACTGTGTGTGACTTTTTAAGTAATAGTTACATCTTCAAAGATATTTCAAAAGAAGTTGACAATAACATGTTTTGGAATTTCCAGGAGAAGCAAATAAAATACCCTGAAGATATAATATATTGTAGTAAGAACTAGTGAACACCAGCATGTATTGCTATCAAAGGGCAAGATATAGTTAAGATCTTTCTTTGCCTTGCAGATGACATAGTGAGAAACTTAAAAAACATGCATCAGTGAAGATTAATGTTGGATGAGCTATAAGCAAAATGACTCTGTGGTTTATGAAAACATATGAAAAGACAAAAAACAAAAAAAATAGCTTGTATCTGTTGACTGTTTGCCGCTGGCACTGTGATATCTGTGTTTGATACCATTGCCTTGCACATTTAGTTAGGTCAACATGATGCACAGATGTCCGAGACAACTCCGGAACCAGACATTTGGAATTGCAAACCAAAGATTGCATAATTACTAAAGTGACCATCTCAGATTCTGATTTTATTATTAAGGTTTTACTTTTTATTCCTTAACCATTTTATTGGGTATTTCACAAATATTTAATCTTGATGGGTGTGTATGTACATGTACAGAGGATTAATGTTGTTAAATGCACACTACCTCCCTCATGCACAGCATTTTAAGTTGGTTCCTAGAAGCAGTGCTGGAGGGAGGCACTCATATGCCTGGGATTTATTGGGGAACAGTTCTCAGAGGAAAGAAGTTCATGAAGGGGCCAAGCAAAAGTGTGGTCTTAGTAACATCTAAGACCAAAAATTACATAAATAAATAAAGCAAGCTAAAGGAATGGAGAACATTGGACTAGGGGGAGCAATTTTAGTTTAAGATCTCCCTTACAAGGTGACATAAAAGCAGAGACCAGATAATGTGAATATTTGAGTGGAGAACATTTTAGGAAGAGGTGAAGGCCCTGAGGGCCCTGAGGGGGCCCTGAGGTGACAGTCTCTTTGGCATATTCATGGACCAGTAAGGAGACCAGTGGGGTTGAAATAGAATGAACCAGAGAACAGTGGAGGAAAATGAGACAGGACAAGTTTTCAGAGTGCAGTTGGTGCAGGACATGATGAGCCATGGTGAAAACTGGGATTCCACCCTAAGTCACTGGAGACCACACAATTGCCCTCAACTGCCCGACAGTTTTGTTATCTGTAAAATAAATTAAAAGGCCCAATGTTATCCCAAGACCTAAAATTCTATGATTCCAAAATTATTTATTTGGTATTTCACACCTTATTTCCTTGCCTTTCTAACGAGGATGGGTCTCAGTTAAGGCCACAGAGCAATTAATAGGCCCTGAGACCTCTCCCAAAAGAAGAGGCATAACATTGTTGTAGAAGAAACGGGATAGTTTTTAAGAAATGAAAGACATTTAGGAAGCAAATTGAGGATCTTTATATTTCATGGACTGTGCTAGTGGCACAAGGAAAGTCATAGGCATGGTTTTCTTTCTACCTTTATTTATTTTATTTTATTTTATTTTATTTTATTTTATTTTATTATTTTTATTGAGTTATTGGGGTGATATGGCTAAAAAAACCATTCAGGTTTCAAGTGTACAACTTAACAAAACATCATCTACACACTACATCATGAGCCCATTGCCTAAAGTGAAGTCTCTTTCTGTCCCAATTTATCCTCCCTTTGCTCTCTTCCTACCTTTAAATTTGAGCTCCTAGTGGTTGCACACATAGGGGTTCATACACAATTGTTCAATTTTAAGGTTATGTTGTAGGAGAAAGATATGAGCATTTTAGGTTGCCTTGTGCAGAATGTGTAGTCTAGTAAAAAGAATAGAGAATATTTATTATAATATATTTATTATATATTATTATATTTACTATTTTCCAATAGTGTAAGAAGAGTGAACCCTGAAATTCCCTCCCCTCTCCCCTCTGGAATTTCAGGGGAAAAGGGGAAGTGTTTACAGGAATAAGTATAAAGGACACATGGACAAAAACAAGGGGGTGTGGAAAGGGGAGGGAGCTGGGGAGGGCTGGGGGGTGGGCTGGGTTGGGAGTAAAAGGCAGAAAACTACTTAAACAACAATTAAAATTTTAAAAAAGAGAGAGAGAGAGAAATAAGAGTGAACCCATTGGAGTAATGAGTTATTAGATCCTGTGAAGTGTACCTTGGGGTAGAATTTAAGAGGAAAAAAAACATAAAATAGCTCATAAAGCCTTGGCGCTTTAAGGCAAGATTACAGCTAAGGGTCAACAATGGGATATATCAGGACCACAAAGTTTTGTAACATGATGTTTTTATTGATATATAATTCACATACCATAAAGTTTATACTTTTAAAATATAAAATTCAATGGTTTTTACTGTATGATAAGGCCATCACCACAAATTCCAAAACATTTCCATCACTCTGAAAAGAAATTCTTAACATAAATAATCCTTCTTCACTCTTCCCACCATCAATTGCTGGTAATCTACTTTGCCTACTTTGAACATGTCATATTAATGCAATCATACAATATATGGCCATTTGTGCCTGGCTCCTTTTACTTATCATAATTTTCCATGCTTCATCCACATTTTAGCATATATCAGTATTTTATTCCTTTTAATTAGTGAATAATATTCCATTGTATAGATATACAGCATTTTGCTTATCCATTTAACAGCTGCTGAATGTTTGAGTTGTTCCTACCTGTGGCTATTATGAATAATGTTGCTATGAATATTCATGTACCAGTATTTATGTAAAAATCATTTTTAATTTTTTTATGTGCTTGTTGGCAATTTATAGACCTTCTTTGGAAAATGTCCATTTAAATTCTTTGTCCATTTTTAAAGACACATTTTTTGGCTTTTTAATTATTGAGTTGTTAGTGTTCTGTAAATACAAGGCCTTTATCAGATATATGATTTATAATTATTTCTCCAATCTGTGGTTCTCTTTTCACTTTCTTGATAATGTTCTCTAGAGTACAAAAGTTTTTAATTTTAATGAAGTCCACTTATTCATTTATTTTTTATTGTAACTTGGGCTTTAGGTGTGTATTTAAGAAACCACTACATAATCCAAGGTCACAAAGATATACACTTATGTTTTCTTCTAACAGTTTTATAGATTTAGCTCTTGCATTTAGGCTTTTGATCTATTTTGAGTCAATTTTTATGTATGCTGTTAGGCAAGGTTCCGACTGTATTCTTTTAATTTTTATTATTGTGTCAACTTTATTCTTCTGCATATCATTCTCTGGTTGACCCAGCAGCACTTGTTGAAAAGATTTCTTTCCTTCCCCATTGAATATCAATTCAGCATAATTATCATTTCTTTTGGATACCCAATTCTGTGCTGTTAGTTTCTGTGTCTGTCCTTTGCCAGGAGCAGATGACAGTGAGTACTATAGTTTTGTAGCAAGTTTTTTTCTTTTCATTTTCTTTTTTTAAAATTATTTTATTGTTGTTCAAATACACTTGTCTGCATTTGTCTGGGTTTACCTCCCACCACTCCCTCCCTACCCCAGCCATTCTCAGCTCCCTGCTCTGCATCCACCCTGCCCCTGGTTTTCTCCATGTGTCCTTTATAGATGTTCCTGAAAACCCTTCCACCCACCTTCCCCATTATGCCCCTCCACCTCCCCTCTGGTTACTGTCAGATTGTTCTTAATTTCAGTGTCTCTGGTTATATTTAGCTTGGTTGTTTGTTTTGTTGGTTAGGTTTCACTTAAACTTGAGATCATATGGTATTTGTAATTCACTGCATGGCTTATTTCACTTAGCATAATTCTCTCCAGTTCCATCCATGCAGTTTCAATGTGTATGGGCTCCTTCTTTCTTTCTGTGGCACAGTATTCCATTGAGAAAGTGTGCCATAATTTTTTTGACCCATTTATTTACTGATAGGCAGTTAGGTTGCTTCCAGCACTTGGCTATTGTAAATCGTGCTGCTATGAACATTGGGGTGCATAGGTTCTTTTGGATTGGTGTTTAAGGGCTCTTAGGATATAATCCCAACAGTAGAATTTCTGGGTCAAAAGGCAGTTCCATTTTTAGTTTTCTGAGGAAATTCCATACTGTTCTCTATGGTGGCTGCATCAGTCTTCATTCCCACAAACAGTGCATTACGGCGCCATTTTCTCCATATGTTCTCCAACACTTGTTTTTTGACTTGGTTATGATGGCCATTCTGACCAGTGTGAAGTGATATCTCATTGGGGTTTCAATTTGCATCTGTATGATGGCTAGTGAAGCTGAGTATCTTTTCATGTGTCGCTGGGTCCTCTATATGTTCTCCTTGGAAAAGTGTCTGTTCAAGTCATTTGTCCATCCTTTTTATTCAGTTCTTTGTCTTCCTGGATTGGATTCTAGTGAGTTCTTTATATATTTTGGAGATCAAACCCTTGTCCAAGGTATCATTGGCAAATATGTTTTCCCATAAAGTTGGTTCTCTTTTCATTTTAATGCTCTTTTCTTTAGCCGTACAGAAGCATTATAATTTTATGAGGTCTTCTTTGTTTATTTTCTCTTTATGTATCTTGCTCTGAGGAACATATAGGTGAAAGTATTGCTGAGTGGAATATCTAACATTTTCCTGCCTATATTTTTCTCAAGGACTTTTATGGTGCCACAGCTTATATTTAAGTCTTTTATTCACCTTGAATTTATTTTTGTGTATGATGTGAGTTGGTGATCCTTTGCTCCCATTCCAGCCACCCCACCCATACCTCCCCTCCTCCCTCCCATTTCCAACCCCCCTAGTTTTTGTCCATATGTCCTTTATATTTATTCCTGTAAACCCTTCCCATTCTCTCCTGAAATTCCCATGAAATTCCCTCCCCTCTCCCCTCTGGTCACTGTCAGCCTGTCCTCTATTTCAGTGTCTTTTGTTATATTTTGATTGTTTCTTTGTTTAGGTTCCTGTTAAAGGCGAGATCATATGGTATTTGTCTTTCACTGCCTGGCTTATTTCGCTTAGCATAATGCTTTCCAGCTCCATCCATGTTGTCGCAAAGGGTAGGAGCTCCGTCTTTCTTTTGGCTGTGTAGTATTCCATTGTGTAAATGTTCCATAGTTTTTTGATCCATTCATTTACTGATGGGCACCTAGTTTGTTTCCACCACTTAGCTATTGTAAATTGTGTTGCTATAAACATTGGCGTGCATAGGTTCTTTTGGGTTGGTGTTTCAGGGTTCTTAGGTTATAGTCCCAGCAGTGGAATTGCTAGGTCAAAGGCAGATCCATGTTTAGTTTTCTGAGGAAGTTCCATATTGTTTTCCATAGTGGTTGCACCAGTCTGCAATCCCACCAGCAGTGTACTAGGGTCCCTTTTTCTCCACAACCTCTCCAACACTTGCTGTTTGTTGTTTTGTTTATGATGGCCATTCTGACTGTGAAATAGTATCACTGGTGTGAAGTGGTATCTCATTGTGGTTTTAATTTGCATCTCTCTGATAGCTAGGGATATTGAGCATCTTTTCATGTGTCCCTGGATCCTCTGTATGTCCTCCTTGGAGAAGTGTCTGTTCAAGTCCTTTGCCCATTTTTTAATTGTGTTGCTTGTCTTCTTAGAGTGGAGTCTTGTAAGTTTTTTATATATCTTAGAGATTAAATCCTTGTCCCAGGTACCATTGACAAATATGTCTTCCCATACAGTTGGTTTTCTTTTTATTTTCATACTGTTTTCTTTAGCTGTGCCGAAGATTTTATTTTGATGAGATCCCATTTGTTTAGTCTGTCATTTATGCCCTTTGTTTTAGGGAACATATCAGTGAAGATGTTGCTGCATGGAATGTCTAAGATTTTCTTGCCTACGTTCTCCTCTAGGACTTTAATGGTGTCATGACTTATATTTAAGTCTTTTATCCACCTTGAATTTATTTTTGTGTATGGTATAAGTTGGTGTTCGAGTTTCATTTTTTTGCATGTAGCTGTCCAGTTCTCCCAACACCATTTGTTGAAGAGGCTATTTTTACTCCATTTTATGTTGCTGCCCCCCTTTGTCAAATATTAATTGAACATAGAGATTGGGTTTATTTGTGGGCTCTCTGTTCTGTTCCATTGGTCGATGTTCCTGTTTTTATGCGAATACCAAGCTGTTTTGCTTACAGTGGCCTTGTAATATAGTTTAGTATCAGGTACTTTGATCCCTCACACTCTACTCTTCTTTCTCAAAATTGCAGCAGCTATTCGGGGTCACTTATGGTTCCATATAAATTTTTGAAGTGTTTGTTCTATGTCTGTGAAATATGTCATTGGTTCTTGAATAGGTATTGCATTGAAGTGTAGATTGGTTTGGGTAGTATGGACATTTTGATGATGTTAATTCTTCCAGTCCATGAACACGGTGTATGTTTCCATTTGTTTGTGTCTTTCTTGATTTCTTTCTTCAGTGTTGTATAGTTTTCTGAGTATAGGTCTTTTACCTCCTTGGTTAGGTTTATTCCTAGGTACTTTATTTATCTTTTTTGTTGCTTTACAAATGGGATTTTTTCCTGATTTCTGTTTCTGATATTTTACTGTTGGTGTACAAAAATACCTTTGATTTCTGAATTTTGACTTTGTATTCTGCTGTTTTGCCAAATTCACTTATTATGTCAACAGTTTTTTGAGATATAGTCTACAGGATTTTCTATGTACAGTATAATGTCATTTGCAAACAATGACTGTTGTGCTTCCTCCTTTCCAGTTTGGATGCCCTTTCTTTCTTTCTTCTTTCTTTCTTTCTTTCTCTCTCTCTTTCTTTCTCTCTCTTTCTTTCTCTCTCTCTTTCTCTCTCTCTTTCTCTCTCTCTTTCTTTCTTTCTTTCTTTCTTTCTTTCTTTCTTTCTTTCTCTCTTTCTTTCTCTCTTTCTTTCTCTCTTTCTTTCTTTCTTTCTTTCCTCTCTCTTTCTTTCTCTCTTTCTTTCTTTCTTTC
>CM052547.1:53698763-53712640 GCA_028533065.1 Trachops cirrhosus | reverse complement strand
CATGTTGAGGAATGCTCCCTTTATTCCCACTTTACTAAGTGTTTTATGTTTTATTTTTTTATTTTTATTTTTTAAAGTATGTTTCATTGATTATGCTATTACAGTTGTCCCATTTTTTTCTCACCTTTTTTCCCTTCTACCCTTCACTATCCTCCCACATGCATCCCCCCTTTGTTCATGTCCATGGGTCATACATATACATTCTTTGTCTTCTCCATTTCCTATATTATTCTTAACTACTCCTTCTATTTTGTCCCTACCATTTATTCTTCATATTCCCTGCACCTTTGTCCCCCATTCTCCCCCACTGCTGATTACCCTCCATGTGATCTCCATTTCTGTGATTCTGTTCCTGCTCTAGTTGTTTGCATAGTTTGTTTTCCCACTTTTTAGATTCAGTTGTTGATAGTTGTGAGTTGTCATTTTACTGTGTATAGTTTTGATATTCTTTTTTTTCTTATATAAGTCCCTTTAACATTCCACATAATAAGGGCTTGTTGATGATGAACTCCTTTAACATGACCTTATCTGGGAAGCACTTTATCTGTCCTTCCCTTCTAAATGATAGTTTTGCTGTATAGAGTAATCTTGGATGTAGGTCCTTGCCTTCATGAGTTTGAATACTTCTTTCCAACCTCTTTTGCCTGTAAGGTTTCTTTGTTAAATCAATCTTATGGGAATTCCTTTGTAGGTAACTGTCTGCTTTTCTCTTGCTGCTTTTAAGATTCTCTTCTTATCTTTAATCTTGGGTAATTTACTTATGATGTGCCTTGGTGTGTGTGTCCTTAGATCAAACTTCTTTGGGACTCTCTGAGCTTCCTGGACTTCCTGGAAGTGTATTTCCCTTGTCAGATTGGGGAAGTTCTTCTGCATTATTTTTTCCAATAAGTTTTCAATTTCTTGCCCTTCCTCTTCTCCTACTGACACCCTTATGACTTGGATTTTGGAATGTTTAAAATTGTCCTGGAGGTTCCTAAACCTCTCCTCATTTTTTTGAATTCTTGTTTCTTCATTCTGTTCTAGTTGAATGTTTATTTCTTCCTTGTGCTCCAAGTCATTGATTCGAATCCCAGTTTCCTTCCTTTCAGTACTGGTTTCCTGTATATTTTCCTTAATTTCACTTTGGATAGCCTTCACTTTCTCCTCTGTTTTGTAATCATACTCAGCCATCTCTGTCAGCATCCTGATTACCAGTGTTTTGAACCCTACATATGATACGTTGGTTATCTCTTTATCACTTAGTTGTTTTTCAGAAGTTTTGATCTGTTCTTTTATTTAGGCCAAATTTCTTTTTCTCAGCAGAGGTGTTAAGTTATAAGGGGTGGAACCTTAGGTATTTGCCAGGGCAGGCCAACCTACTTCACTGTGTTGTGGTTCTGTATGTGGGGGAGGGGTTCAAAAGGTAACAATACCACTTGCTCAGCTCTTGGCTGACTTTCAGTTACTACCCCCACTACCCACAGGCAGATTGGGCCTTTCTTGTGCTGATTCCCAGATGGACCCTGTAGGCCCCTCCAACAAACACCCCCATTAGGCTAGGAGTTTCTCCCACTGCCCCAATCTCCACAGATTTTTACCATCAGGGGTTTTAAAGCTTTCTTTTCCCACTCTGGAACCTTGGGTTGCATGGCCTGTCTCACTCACCAGTTGTTCCTCCTGGTTTATCTGTATGCAAATTTGGGACTACAACCCGCCACCTAGCCTGCCAGGTCCTTCAGCTACTGCCTTGTCATGTGTCCTCTCTGCCCCACATGCTGGTCTCTGTCCCTCCTACCAGTCTGGATGAATGTTTCCTCTTTAAGTTCTTGGTTGTTGGACTTCCATACAATTCAGTTTTCTGGCAGTTCTGGTTGATTTTTGGTTTTATTTATTTATTTTGTTTTATGTATTTATTTAGACTTTTTTTAAAATTTTTGTTCAAGTAGTTTTCTGCCTTTTCCTCCCACCCCTCCCCACCACACCAGACCTCCCTACCTCCCTCCCCTCCCCCCTTGTTGTTCTACATGTGTCCTTTATAATTGTTCCTGAAAACCCTTCAACTTTTCCCCCTATCATCCCCTCCTCTCTCCCCTCTTGGTCACTGTCAGCCTGTTCTCAATTTCAATGTCTTCAGTAATAATTTACTTGCTTGTTTGTTTTGTTGATTATTGTCCTAATAAAGGTGAGATCATAGGGTATTTACCCCTCACCGCCTGGCTCATTTCACTTAGCAGAATGCTCTCCATTTCTATCCATGCTGTCACAAAGGGTAGGAGCTCATTTTTCTTTTTCCTCTGCTTAATAGAACACCATTGTATAAATATACTACAGTTTGATGCATTCATTTACTGATGGGCAATTAGGTTGCTTCCAGAACTTGGCTACTGTGAATTGTGCTGCTATGAACTTTGGGGTGCATAGGGAATTTTGGATTGGTGTTTCAGGGTTCTTAGGATATAATCCCAAAACTGGAATTGCTAGGTCAAAGGCAGTTCCATTTTTAGTTTTTGAGGAAATTCCACACTGTTCTCCACAGTGGTTGTATCAGTCTGCATTCCCACCAACAGTGCACTAGGGTTCCCTTTTCTCCACAACCTCTCCAACACTTGTTGTTTGTTGTTTTGTTTACAATGGCCATTCTCAATGGTATGAGGTGGTATCTCATTTTGGTTTTAATTTGCATCTCTCTGATAGCTGGAAATATTAAGCATCTTTTTGTGTGTCTCTTGATGCTCTTGTATGTCCTCCTTGGAGAAGTCTCTGCTCAAGTCCTTTGCCACTTTTTAATTGAGTTTCTTGTCTTCTTAGAGTGGAGTCATGTAAGTTCTTTATTTATTTTGGAGATCAAACCCTTGCCTGAGGTGTCATTGGAGAATATGTTTCCCCATACATTTGGTTTCTTTTCATTTTAATCCTGTTTTCTTTAGCCATGTAGAAGACTTTTATTTTGATGAGTTTCCATTTGTTTATTCTTTCCTTTATGTCCCTTGCTCTAGGGGACATGTAAGTGAAGATGTTGCTGTATGGAATATATGAGATTTTCCTGCATATGTTCTCCTCTACGACTTTGATGGTTTCATGGCTTATATTTAAATCTTTTATCCACCTTGAATTTTTTGTGTGTGTGCATGGTGTAAGCTGGTGCTTGAGTTTCATTTTCTCCCACAGCAAATCTTTACACTTATTTTATTTCTTTATCTTGTTCTTTTTTAATTACTTTATTAATGTTTAATTATAGCTGTCTACATTTTTCCCCACCCCATCCAAACCCACCTCCCTCTCTTGCTTCCACCCTCGCCCTTGGTTTTGTCCATGTGTCCTTTATAGTAGTGTCTGAAAACCCTTCTCCCCACTGTCCTCTCCCTCCTCCCCTCTGGCTATTGTTAGATTGTTCCTAATTTCTGTGTCTGTTTATATTTTGTTTGCTTCTTTCATTTGTTGATTATATTACAGTTAAAGGTGAGATCATATGGTTTTGTCTCTCCCTGCCTGGCTTATTTAACTTACCATAATGCTCTTCATGTTGTTGCAAATGTTTAAAGCTTATTCCTTTTCTGTGCTGCATAGAATTCCATCGTGTAAATATAGCATAGTTTCTTGATCCACTCATTTGCTGATGGGTACTTAGGTTGCTTCCAGCACTTGGTTATTGTTAATTGTGCTGCTATGAACATTGGGTGTATAGATTCCTTTAGATTGGTGTTTCAGGGATCTTAGGGTATAGTCCCAGAAGTGAAATTGCTGGGTCAAAAGGCAGTTCAATTTTTAGTTTTCTGAGGAAATTCCATAGTGTTTTCCACAATGGCTGCACCAGTTTGTATTCCCACCAACAGTGCACTAGGGTTCCCTTTTTTCCCTATCCTCTCCATACACTTGTTTGTTGTTTTGTTTATGTTGGCCATTTTGAGCGGTGTGAGCAGTATCTCATTGTGGTTTTAATTTACATCTGTCTGATGGCTAGTGATGATGAGCATCTTTTCATATTTCTCTGCACCTTCTGTACATCCTCCTTGGAGAAGTGTATCTTCAAGTCTTTTGCCCACTTTTTTTTTCCTGGAGTGGAGTCATGTGAGTTCTTTATATATTTTGGAGATCAAATCCTTGTCTGAGGTATCGTTGGCAAATATGTTTTCCCATATAGTTGGTTCTCATTTAATTTTAATGCTGTGTTCTTTAACCATGCAGAAGCTTTTGAATTTTATGAGGTCCCATTTGTTTATTCTTTCCTTTATGTCTCTTGCTTCAGGGGACATATCACTGAAGATGTTGCTGCATGGAATGTCTGAGATTTTCCTGCCTATGTTTTCCTCTAGGACTTTTATGGTGTTACAACTTATATTTAAGTCTTTTGTCCACCTTGAATTTATTTTTGTGTATGGTGTAAGTTGGTGATCGAGTTTCATTTTTTCCATGTAGTTGTCCAGTTCTCCCAATACCATTTGTTGAAGAGGCTATTTTTACTCCATTTTATGCTTCTGCCCCCTTTGTCAAATATTAATTGACCATAGAGACCTGGGTTAATTTCTGGGTTCTCTGTTCTGTTCCACTGGTCTAAGTGCCTGTTCTTATGCCGGTACCAGGCTGTTTTCATTACAGTGGCCTTGTAATACATTTTGATATCAGGTATTGGATCTCTCCTACTTTGCTCTTCTTTCTTCAAATTGCAGCTGCTATTTGGGGTCTTTTATGATTCCATATACATTTCTGAAATGTTTGTTTTATATCTGTGAAACATGCTGTTAGTACTTTATTGGGATTGTGTTGTATCTACAAATTGCTGTGGATAGTATGGACATTTTGATGATGCTATTTCTTTTGATCCATGAACACAGTATATGTGTCCATTTGTTTGTGTCTTCCTTAATTTCTTTCTTCAGCATTGTGTAGTTTTCTGAGTATAGGTCTTTTACTTCTTTGGTTAGGTTTATTCTAGGTACTTTATTTATCTTGTTGCTTTACAAATGGGATTTTTTCCTGATTTCTACTTCTGAGGTTTCATTTTTGGTATACAAATGCCTTTGATTTTTGAATATCGACTTTGTATCCCATTATTTTGCCAAATTCATTTATTAGTTAGAGTAGTTTTTTGTTAGAGTATACAGGATTTTCTATACACAGTATAATGTCATTTGCAAACAATGACTATTTTGCTTCCTCCTTTCTAATTTGGATGCCTTTTATTTGTTTTTCTTGTCCAATTGCTGTGGCTAAGATTTCCAATACTATGTTGAATAAGAGTGATGAAAGCAGTCAGCTTTGTCTTGTTCCTGATCTTAGTGAGAAAACTAAATCTTTGCCCTTTGAGGATGATGTAATCTGTGTGTCTCTCATATATGGCCTTTATTATGTTAAGGAATGCCCCCTCTGTTCCCACTTTGCTAAGTCTTTTAATCATAAGTGGGTGCTGTGCCTTATCAAATGCTTGTCTGCATTTATTGCTATGAGCATGTGATCTTTGCCTTTCATTTTGTTTATATGATGTATTACATTTATTGATTTATGAATATAATGCCATCCCTGCATTCCTGGGATGAATCCCACTTGATCATAATGTATGATCTTTTTAACATATTGCTGGATGTGGTGTGCCAATCTTTTGTTGAGGAATTTAAAGTCTATAATCATCAGTGATACTGGGCAGAAGTTTTCTTTCTTTGTTATGTCTTCTTCTGATTTTGGGATTAGGATGATTCTGACTTCATAAATAAAGGATAGAAACTAATGAGTAAACTAAAATAAAAAAAATTAAAAATAAATAAATAATAAAGAGTTTGGGAGTTTTCTATCTTCTTGGATTTTTTGGAATAGTCTGTGAATGATAGGGATTAGCTCATCCTTAAATGCTTTGTAAATTTCTCCTGTCAATCTGTCCAGTCCAGGAATTTTGTGTGTCTGGAGATTTTTTGATTACTGCTTCAATCTCATCAGCTTCTATTGGTCTCTTCAGGCTTTCTCCTTCTTCATTCAGTTTTGGAAGATTGTGTTTTTCTAGAAATTTATCCATTTCATGTATTTTTTCAAATTTCTTGGCATATAACTCTTCATAGTAATTTTTTTATAATCCTTTGTATTTCTGTGATATGAGTTGTAATCTCTGGTTTTTCATTTCTGATTGTGTTTATTTGGGTCCTCTCTCTTCTTTTCTTGATGAGTCCACTGTTTATCTTTTCAAAGAACCAGCTCCTGGACTTATTTGTCCTTAGAATTGTGCTTTTTATCTCTATGTCATTTAATTCTGCTCTGATCTTGTTATTTCCTTTATTCCATTTGCTCTGGGCCTTCTTCGTAGCAGGGTTTTGACATTGAAAAGTAAAAGTCTTTCAAGTTTTTATTCTTTTTAAAGATCATTTTGGCCATTCTGTGTACCTTGGATTTCCACATGTATTTGATTCAACTTTTCAGGTTTAAAAGAAAAAAGGAAGTTGAGTTTGTTAGGGAATGTTTGGAATCTCTAAATCAATTTGGAGAGTATTGCTATCTTAATGATATTAAGTGTTCCAACGCACCCATATAATATGATTTACCTTGTACTTAGTTCTTACTATTTTCTTTCAACAATATTTTATAGTTTTTAATGTACATATTTTGCAGGGTTTTTTGCTAAATTTATTTCAATGTATTTATTATTTTTGATGCTACTGTAAGAGGAATTGCATTATTGATTTCATTTTCAGATTGTTCATTGAAGTTATAGAAATATAGTTGATTTTTGTGTATTTATCTTATATTTTGGAAAATTGCTGAACTCATTTACTTACCCTAGTAGAATTTTTATGAATTCCTTAGGATCTTGTGTACTAGATCTTCAAATAGAGATAGTTTTATTTTATCCTTTCCAAAATGATGGTCTTTGATCTGTCTTCTTAATTTACCTTGTCAAAACCTTAAGTATATTATTGAATAGAAGTGGTGAAAGCAGGCATCTTTGCTTTTTTTAGTAATCTTAACAAGAAAGCTTTTAGTCTTTCATATTTTTAAAAAGATTTTATTTATTTATTTTTAGAGAGGGGAAAGGAAGGAGAAGGAGAGAGAAATATCAATGTGTGGTTGCCTCTCATGTGGTCCCCACTAGGGACCTGGCCTGCAACCCAGGCATGTGCCCTGACTGGGAATCGAACCTGCGATGCTTTGGTTCACAGCCTGTGCTCAATCCACTGAGCTACACCAGCCAGGGTAGTCTTTCATATTTTTTAAAGATTTTTTTATTGGTGTTCAAGTACAGTTCTCTGCCTTTTTCCTCAGTCTTTCATCTTGAACATGAGGTTAAGTGATTGTTTATTTGTTTGTTTGAGGTTTTATCATGTAGAGGAAGTTCCATTCTATTCCTAGTTTGTTGAATGTTTTTATCATGAAAGTACTTTGGCATTTTTCAAAGTCTTTTTTTGTATCTGTTGAGAAGATCATGTAGTTTTTGTCCTTTATTCCATTACAATGATGTATAGCCTTGATTGAATTTTTCTAGTGAATAATTTTAGAATTCCAGAGATAGATCTAGTTGGTTATGATGTACAATTCTTGTTTTACATTGATGGATTCAGTGTACTAGTCTTTTGTTGAAAGTTTTTACATGTATATTCAAAGGCACATTAGTATGTCACATTGTATATGTGTGTGTTTTTGTAATATTTTGGCTTTGCAACCAAGGTATGGATGACTTAACAGGATGTGTTGGGTAGTATTCCTTTCTGTTTTATGTGATATTTGGCAGAATTGTGAAGAATTGGTGTTAATTCTCCTATAAATATGTGGTAGAATTCACCAGCAAAGTAATCTTGTCCTGCACTTTTCATTGTGAGGAGTTATTTTGTTTTTATTACTAATTAAATCACTTTAATTTTATAGGTATGTTCAGATTTCCATTTCTCCTTGAGACATTTTTAGTAGCTTGAATCTTTCTGGGAATTTTTCCATTTTTGTTAGTTATTTAACACATTGGGTACAATTATTCATACTGCTTCCTTATAATGCTTTTTAATTTCAGGAAGTTGGTAGTACTATCCTATTTTATTTCTTAATTTAGTTCTCATATTTTCCCCCTTGGCTGTTTTACCAAAAATTTAATTTCCTTGATCTTCTGAAAGAGCCAATATTGTGTTTCATTAATTTTACTCTTTTTCTCATCTATTCTTTGCTTCATTTATTTACGCTTTAGTATTTATTTCCGTCTTCCTGCTTTCAGTTTAATTTGCTCTATGATTTCCATATTCTTAAAGTGGAAGGTTACTAATTTCATATCTTTCTTTTTTCTTACACTAGACATTTACAGCTGTAAATTTTCCTTCAAGAACTGCTTTGCAGTTCCAAGATGGTGGAGGAGTAAGTGAAAGCTACACTAACCTCCCCCCAGGACCAATCTGGAAATACAACTAAATTGTAGAGAAATCATCTTCAATAACTAACTGAACACTAGCTGAAGAGAAGCCTTACAATCACAAACAGACAGAATAAAACACTTTAGCACAGTGTGACTGATAGGGAGTATGTAAGAGACAAGAGAGGGCTGGCTGTGCTTCCACAAGCAGCAGGTGAAGTTTCAGAGGCCAGAGGGTTCCCCCTGAGAAGTATCAGGTCTAAACCCCAAGCTAGGCCCCCAAGCCTACAGCACCAGAGCTGGAAAGAAACCCAGATAACATCCAGCTGTGAAAAGGAGCCAAAATTCTCTCTGCCTGGAAGAGACAGCCTGAGAAGAAGAGAGCCTTTAAAAGTGCCAAAACACAAAATTTAATTTGCAGTCACTTACCCTGGGTGGTGGTAAAGGGAGGGCAGAGTAGACTAGAGAAGCTTGAGGAGAGTGTGGGGTTGGTGGCTCTGGAGGGAGAACTGAGGGAACAGCCACCAGGATCTATGTGCTGAGTCATTCCCTAAACTACAGGAGCCATCACTTTCAGGCACAGCATTCCTTTGTGAATGGTGTCAGCCTGAAGGGAAGAAATAGTCCCACCCCCAGGAATTACCCTGCACCTGTGGTGCTTAAGACTGTCTGCTGATTACAGATTGATTACATTAACAAACTGATCAGTCCTGCCAATTGGTTAGTTTAATGTTTAAGGCAGAAAATTCAAAGAAGCAGCCAAAATGGGAAGACATAGACCCCAAATGAAAGAACAAAATAATTTTCCAGAAGCAGTAGATGAAATGGAAGTATGCAATTTATCAGACAGAGAGTTTAGAGTAATGATTATAGGGATACTCTACAGCATGAAAAAGACATAAAATCATAAAACAGGACCAGTCAGAAATAAAGAATGCAATATCTGAGATAAATAATACACTGAAAGGAATAAGCAGTAGTTTAGATGAGGCAGCGGATCAAATCAGTGTTTTGGAAGACAAAGTAGACAAAAACAATAAGGCAGACCAACAAAAAGAAAAAAGAAGGAAAAATGAGGATAACCTAAGAAATATCTTAGACAACATGAAGCATAACAATATCCACATCATGGGAATAGCAGAAGGAGAAGAGAATGAGCAAGAGATTGAGAACCCATTCAAAGAAATAATAACTGAAAACTTCCCTAATCTGGTGAAGGAAAAAGTCACATAAGTCCAGGAAGCTCAGAGAGTGCCAAACATGTTGGATCCAAAGAGGCCTACAATGCAACATATCATAACTAAAATAACAAGACTTAAAGATAAGGAGATACATTTTAGCAGCCACAAGAGAAAAGCAGGAAGAGACCTACAAGTGAGCACCAATTAGACTGTCATCTGATTTCTCAGCAGAAACATTTCAGGCCAGAATGGAGAGCCATGAAATATTCAAGGTGATGAAAAGCTAGGACTTAAAACCAAAGCTACTTTACCTAGCAAGGCTATCATTTAAAATCGATGGAGAAATAAGGAGCTTCTGAGACACGAAAAAGATAAGGGGTTTGTTAATACCAAACCAATACTGCAACAAACATTAAAGGGCTTTCTCTAAAAGGAAGAGGAAATGGAGACAAGGGGAAAAAACACAGAGGAAAACAGTCTAAGCATAAACAGGCACTACAAACAAATCCATCAATAATTACCTTAAATGTAAATGGCTTGAATGCTCAAACCAAAAGACATAGGGTAGCTGAAAGAATGATAACAAGATCCATATGCATGTTGCCTCTAAGAGACCCATCTTAGATAGAAAGACATACATAGACTAAAAGTAAAAGGATGGAAAAAATATATATCATACAAATGGAAAAGGAAAAGAAACTGGGGTAGCAGTACTTATATCTGACAAAATAGACTTTAAAACCAAGGCTATAGTAAAAGACAAATAAAGACACTACATAATGATAGAGTGAAAAATACCACAAGATGATATAACCCTAGTAACAATTTCTGCACCCAACACAGGGGCACTTAAATATGTAAAACAATCTTGATGGAAATAAAATGATAGATTGACAGAAATACAGTCATAGCTGGGGGTTTTAACACCCCATTGACTTCAATGTATAGATATTATGGGCAGAAAGTCAACAAAGACACAGTGGTCTTAAATGACACACTAGATCAAATGGATTTCATTGATATCCTCAGAGCATTTCAACACAAAGCATCAGAATAAACACACCTTTGAAGTGCACTGGAACGTTTTCTAGTATAGACCACATGTGAGGACACAAAACAAGTCTCAATAAATTTAATAAGATTGAAATAATATGAAACATCTTCTCTGACTACAATGCTATGAAAGTAGATATCAATTACAGGAACACTGTAACAAGCAAAGACATAGAACCTGAATAACATATTTTTAAGCAATGAATGCGTCAACAGTGAGAACAAGGAAGAAATCAAAAGATAACCATGAAACAAATGAAAATGAGAATACAGCAAACCAAATCTGTGGCAAAGCAATTCTAAGATGAAAATTCATAGCATTGCAGGCCTAGCTTTAAAAACAAAATAGCTCAAATAAACAATCTAACTTCACACTTAAAGGAAGTTGAAAAGGAACAACAAACAAAGCTCAATGTGAGAAGAAGGAAGGAAATAATTAAGATCAGAGCAGAAATAATTGAAATAGAGTCTAAAGAATGATACAAAAGATAAATGAATCCAAGACCTGATTCCTTGAAAAGATAAACAAGAGTGAAAAACTTTTCACCAGACTCATCAAGAGAAAACAGAAAAGACCCAAATAAATAAGAGCAGAAATAACAACTAACACAAAAGAAATGCAAAGGAATGTAAGAAAAAATATGAAAAAATATACACCAACAAAACTGGACAGCCTGCATGCAATGGATAAGTTCCTAGAAACATAAAGTCTTTCAAAATAATTCATAGAGGATTAGATAATCTGAATAGACAGATTACACCTAATGAAAGTGAAGTAGTAATAAAAAAAAAAACTCCCAGCAAACAAAAGCCCTGGACCAGATGGCTTCACAGGTGAATTTTACCAAACATTGCGAGAACTAACCCCTCTCCTTCTCAAATGATTTTATAAGATTTAAGAGGAGAGAAGACTCCCAAACTCATTTTACAAGATTGACATTACTCTAATTCCAAAACCAGATAAAGACACGACAAAGAAAGAATATTATAGGCCTAGCAGGAAGGCGGCCATGGAAGTTGTAATCCATTAAGGAGTGTGTAACAATTCGCCTGATGAATCAACTAGTCCTGAAAATGGATGGTGCTGGAGCCTTGGACCCATACCCAGCCATTGCCAGAAGTCAGTAGTGCTTGAGCAGGGGACTGGAGTAAGACCTGGGGTCTGGGGGCTCTCCCCAACCCCTATGGCCCACCACACTGGAGATCTGAACAGCTACCTGCAAAAAAAATGAAACTCAATCACCAAATTATACCATACACAAAAATAAATTCAAGGTGCATAAAAGACTTAAATATAAGTCATGACACCATAAAAGTCCTAGAGGAAAACATTAGCAGGAAAATTGCAGACATTCCATGCAGCAACATCTTCACTGATATGTCCCCTAAAGCAAGGGCCATAAGGGAAAGAATAAACAAATGGGACCTCATCAAATTCAAAAGATTCTGTACAGCTAAAGAAAACAGCATTGAAAAGGAAAAGAGAACCAAATGTATGGGAAAACATATTTGCCAGTAATACCTCAGACAAGGGTTTGATCTCCAAAATATATAAACAAGTCATACAACTCCACTCCAAGAAGACAAAAAAAAATTAAAAATGGGCAAATTCTTGAATACACACTTCTCCAAGGAGGATGTACAGAGGGCACGGAAACATATGAAAAGATGCTCAGCATCACTAGCTATCAGAGAGATGCAAATTAAAACCACAATGAGATACCACTTCACACTGGTCAGAATGGCCATCATAAATAAATCAACAAATAAACTGGAGAGAACATGAAGAAAAGGGAACCCTAGTGCACTGTTGGTGGGAATGCAGGCTGGTACAGACAGCCACTGTGGAAAACAGTATGGAATTTCCTCAGAAAACTAAAAATGGCACTGCCTTTTGACCCAGCCATTCCACTGCTGGGATTATACCTTAAGAGCCCTGAGACACCAATCCAAAAGAACCTAAGTACCCCAATGTTCATAGCAGCACAATTTACAATAGCCAAGTGCTGGAAGCAAACTAAGTGCCCATCAGCAAATGAGTGGATCAAAAACTATGGTATATTTACACAATAGAATTCTACACAGTAGAGAGAAAGAAGAAGCTCCTACCCTTTGTGACAGCATGGGTGGATCTGGACAGCATTATGCTAAGTGGAATAAGCCAAGTGGTGAAAGGCAAATACCATATGATCTCACCTTTAACTAGAACCTAATCAACAAAAGAAAAAAGCAAACAAAATATAACCAGAGACATTGAAATTAAGAACAATCTAACAATAGACAGAGGGGAGGGGGAAGGGGACAGTGGGAGGAAGGGTTTTCAGAAATATCTGTAAAGGACACATGGATAAAACCAAGAGGGAGGGTGGAAATGAGAGAGGGAGGTGGGTTTGGGTGGGGTGGGGGGGGAATGTTGGAGGGAAGATGCAGGCAACTGTAGTTGAACAATAAAGTAATTTTTTTAAAAAGTAAGTTATAAAAAAATTGTATGGCAACATACAACTTATGACATAATAAAGGCTTTTGAGAAATTAAAAAAAGAACATTATAGGCCTATATCACTGATGAACACAGATGATAAACAATCAACAAAATATTAGCAAACTAAAGACAGCAATGCATCAAAAACATCATACACCATGAGCAAGTTGGATTTATTCCAAGAATGCAAGGATGGTACAACCTTCACAAATCAATAAATGTGATATACCATACAGACAAAATGAAGGATAAAAGCACATTATTATATCAATAGATACAGAAAGAGCATTTGATAAAATCCAGCACCCATCTATGATAAAAACTCTCAACAGTGTAGAAACAGAGGGAACACACCTAAATATTATAAAGGCCATATATGACAAACCCACTGCCAGCATAATACTCAATGAGAAAAAATTACTAGTGTTCCCCTTAAGATTGGGAACAACAAAGGGATATCTGCTTTCACCTATCCGAGTCAACATAGTACTAGAAGTTCTAGCCACAGCAGTCAGACAAGAAGATAGAAAAGGCATCCAAATCAAAAAAGAAGTAAAACTTTTTTTTTAGATTATATGATACTGTATATAGAGAACCCCAAAGATTCCAACAAGAAACTGTTAGAACTGATAAATGAATTCACAAAGTAGCAGGATACAAAATTAATATCCAGAAATCATTTGCATTTTTAATTTTAATTTTAATTTTTTAATTAATTTTTAATCATTACTCAAGTACAGTTTCCATCCTTTACTCCCATTCCAGTCAACCCACCCATCCCTCCCCTCCTCCCTCCCATTTCCAACCCCCCTAGTTTTTGTCCATATGTCATTTATATTTGTTCCTGTAAACCCTTCCCATTCTCCCCTGAA
>CM052547.1:53664064-53698663 GCA_028533065.1 Trachops cirrhosus | reverse complement strand
TGTCTTTCACTGCCTGGCTTATTTTGCTTAGCATAATGCTTTCCAACTCCATCCATGCTGTTGCAAAGGGTAGGAGCTCCTTCTTTCTTTTTGCTGCATAGAATTCCATTGTGTAAATGTACCATAGTTTTTTGATCCATTCATTTACTGATGGGCACCTAGGTTGTTTCCAGCATCATTTGCATTTTTATATACCAATAATGAACTAACATAAAGTATAATTAAGAAAATCCCATTCACAATGGTTTCAAAAAGAATAAAATATCTAGGAATAATTGTAATCAAGGATGTAAAAGACCTGTACTCAGAAAATTATAAGACACTAAAGAAGTAATTGAAGAAGATATAAATAAGTGTAAGCACATACCATGTTCATAGATAGGACAAATTAACAGCATTAAGATTTTCATTCTAAAAAAAAATCCATACCACCCAAAGCAATCTATAGATTCAACATAATTCCTATCAACATTCCAATGACATTTCACAGAACTAGAACAAATATTTCAAAAACTTATATGGAACCACAAAAGACCCTGCATAGCAACAGTGATCCTGACAAAGTAGAACAAAGTGGGAAGAATCACACCACCTAATATCAAACTATACTACCAAGGCCATTGTATTCAAAACAGCATGGTACTGGCATAGAAACAGACATATAGGTCAATGGAACATAACAGAGAACCCACACCTTTATAGTCAATTAATATCCAACAGAAAGAGCAAGCACATACAATGGGCTAAATATAGTCTATTCAATAAATGGTGTTGGGAACATTGAACAGATATGTGCAGAAAAATGAAACCAGACCACATTTTTGCACAAAAGTATGAATTCAAAATGGACCAAAGGCTTAAGTGTTAGACTTGACCAAAAAAATCCTAGGAGAAAACAGGCAGTAAAATCTTGGACATTGCTCATAGAAAACTTTTATCAGATATATCTCCCAAGGCAAGATAAAGGAAAGAAAAAATAAACAAATGGGACTGCATCAAACTAAAATGTTTTTGCACAGCAAAGGAAATCATTAACAATATAAAAAGATAACCCACAGACTTGGAGAACATATTCACCAATACATCTAATAAGGGGCTAATATCCAAAATTTATAAAGTACTAACAAAACTCAACACCAAAAAATCCAAAGAACCCAATTAAAAAGGAGAAAAGGACCTGATTAGGCAGTTCTTCAAAGAGGACATACAGATGGCCAATAGACATGCGAAAAGATGCTCAATGTCGCTAATCATCAGAGAAATGCAAATAAAACCCACAATGATATATCATCTCACACCTGTCAGAATAGCTATCATTAATACATGAACAAATAACAAGTGTTAGTAAGGATGCGGGGAAATGTGAACCCTTTTGCACTGTTGGTGGAAATGCAGACTGGTGCAGCCACTGTGGAAGGCAGTATGGAGATTCCTTAAGAAATTAAAAATGGATTTGCCTTTTGACCCAGCAATCCCACTTCTGGTTATATACCCAAAGGAACCCAAAACACTAATTTGAAAGAACGTAGGCACAGTGTTATTAAATCACCAAGAAATAGAAGCAGCCCAAGTGTTCATCAGTAGGTAAGTGGATCAAACAACTATGGGCCATTTACACTATGGAATTCTACTGGGCCATAAAAAAGAAAAAGTAATTACCCTTTGTGACAGTATGGATGAACCTGGAGAACATTATGCTGAGTGAAACAAGCCAGTCAGAGAAAAACATACACCATATAATTTCAGTTATGTGTGGAATATAAAGAACAAACCAAACTTACAAGCAAAACAGATACAGACTCATAGACGGAGAACAGAAGACAGCTGGGGGAGGGGAGTGAGGGGATAGAGGGATTGATCAAAAAGGAAAAAGGACTCATGGGCATGGACAACAGTGAGGTGACTGGTGGGGGGAGAGATGTAGGAGGGGACTAAATGGTAATGAACAAATATAATAAAGATTATATGTGTATATGTATGTATATACATACATATACATGTGTATATATTTATATATAAATGTGTGTATATATATATATAAATGACTTTGCATTATCCTGTAAGTTTAATATGTTGTGTTTTGTTACATTTATCTCAATGTAATTGCCAATTTCCTTTTATTTGATTCATTTGTTATTTAGAAGCATGTTAATTTCTACATACTTGTATATTTCCCAAATTTCATCCATTATTAATTTGTAATTTCATTCTATTATGGTCAGATGACATTCATACTTTGTATGACTTCACCTTATTTAAATTATTGACACTTATGGCTAATATGTGGTGGATCTTGGATAATGTTCTATGTACATAAAAATGCATATTCTGCTATTTTGGGGATATATATATTATATATACATATATATACACACACATATATGTATTATCTAGTTGATTTATAATTTTGTTTGAGGCTTTTATTTCCCTATTAGTCTTCTGTCTAATTGTTATACCTATTATTGAAAGTGAGATATTAATGTCAATATTATTTTTGAGTTGTCAAGTTTTACAATTCTGTCACTTTTTGCTTCATGCATGTATTTTGGTCTGTATTATTTGGTGGACATATATTTATAATTGTTACATTTTTTTAAATCATTGATTCTTTTATCATCATAAAATGTTCTTATTTTTCTCTATTAAAGATTTTTTTTCTTAAGGTCTATTCCACTTCATATTAGTATAGGCACTCCAGATCTCTATTTGTTTTGTCTTTTCCCATCAATTTACATTGAACTTTTTTGTGTTTTTTAATCTAAAGTCTGTCTTTTAATAGAAAACATATTATTGGGTTATTTTAAAATGCATTTTCCAATCTCTGATATTTTATTGGATTGTTAATTCATTCACATTCAATGCTATGAATATGATTAGATTTAAATTTGCCATTTTACTTTTTGCTTTCTGTACATCTCTTGACTTCTTGCTCCTCTATTACTCTGTTACTGCCATGACATGTGTTAATTAAATATTCTCTTGCATAACAGATTTATTCCTTTATCATTTCTTTTACTTATATTATTTGAGTTATTTTCTTAGTGGCTGTCCTGGGGATTAGTATTAACACATTAACTTATAACAATCATGTTCAAATTAATACTAACTTAATTTTAATATACAAAACATTGCCACTCTATAGCTTCATTCTCTCCCCTTTCCTTTATGCTATTATTATCATACATATTGCATATTTGTGATGCCCTTCAACACAGATTTATAATTAGTGCTTAATGTAGTTGCCTTATAAATAAGATAGGAGAAAACAGTGTTATGACAAAAATGTTTCTAGACTTTTAATTTATTCTTTCATATTTGCTTTTTTAAAGTATATCTTATGATTATGCTATTGCAATTGTCGTATTTTTGTCCCTTTTATCCTCCTCCACCCTGTACCCCCATCCCCTGCAGCATTCCCTCCAACTTAGTTCATGTCTATGAGTTGTACATATAAGTTCTTTGGCTTCTCCATTTCCTGTACTATTCTTAACCTCCCACTGTTTATTTTGTATCTACTAATTATAGTTCTTATTCCCTGTACCTTTTTCCCCATTCTCCTCCTGTCAACTCCCCGCTGATAAGCCTCCATGTGATTCCCATTTCTGTGATTCTCTTCCTGTTCCAGTTGTTTGCATAGTTTGTTTTTGTATTTGTTTTTGTTTTATAGGTTCAGTTGTTGATAGTTGTGAGTTTGCTGTCATTTTACTATTAATAGTTTTGATCATCTTATTTTTCTTAGATAAGTGCCTTTAACACTTCATATAATTAGTGCTTGGTGATATACTCCTTTAACTTAACCTTATCTGGGAAACACTTTATCTGCCCTTCCATTCTAAATGATAGCTTTGCTAGATAGAGTAATCTTGGATGTAGGTCCTTGCATCTCATGATTTCAAATACTTCTTTCCAGCCCCTTCTTGAAACTAAGGTTTCTTTTCAGAAATCAGCTGATGATCTTATGGGAACTCCTTTGTAGGTAACTCTCATTTCTCTTGCTGCTTTTAAGATTCTCTCCTTATCTTTAATCTTGGGTAATTTACTTATGATGTACCTTGGTGTGTGCTTCCTTGGGTCCAACTTCTTTGGGACTCTGAGCTTCCTGGACTTTCTGGAAGCCTATTTCCTTGGCCAGCTTAGGGAAGTTCTGCTTCATTCTTCGTTCAAATAAGATTTCAATTTCTTGCTCTTCCTCTTCTCCTTCTGGCACTCTTATGATTTGGATGTCGGAACATTTAAAGTTGTCCTGGAGGTTCCTAAACCTCACCTTATTTTTTGTTTTGAATTCTTGTTTCTTCATTGTCTTCTGGTTGAATGTGTATCTCTTCCTTTTGTTTCAAATAGTTGATTTGAGTCCTGGTTTTCTCCTCTTCACTGTTGCTTCCTTGTATATTTTGATTTATTTAGTTTTGTATAGACCTGACTTCTTCCTTTATTTTATGACCATAATCATTTCTGTGAGCAACCTGATTATAATGTTTTGGATGGCTTGTCTATCTCCTCCTTGCTTAGTTCTTTTTCTGGAGTTTTGATCTATTCTTTCATTTGGGCCATATTTCTTTTTCTCGGCACACATGGTTTGTTGTAAGGGTTGGAGGTTTACATATTTACCAGGGTGGGGCAACCCACTTCACTGTATTGTGGCAGTGTATGTGGGGGAGGGGTCAGAGAGGGAATAACGCCACTTTCTCAGCTCTCACCTGCTTTCAGGCCCTTCCCCCTGCTTCCCACAAGCAAATTGTGCCCTTCCTGGTACTGCCCTGGTGCTGATTTCTGGGTAGGTGGGCTTGTGCACATCTAAGACCCTGTGGGCACCTCCAAAAGACTCCTCTGTGAGACTGACACTTTCTTCCATCACCACAGCCCCCGCCCCCAGGTTTTTACAGCCAAAGGTTTTGAGGCTTTATTTTCCCATGCTGGAACCCTGGGTTGCATGGTCTGTCTAGCTCCCTAGTTATCCCTCACAGTTCATCTGCATGTGAACGTGGGACCACCTGGTCTGCCAGCCACTGCCTTACCATTGACCCTCATCACAGGGGCTGAGATTTTCTGCCCTTCCTACCAATCTGGATGAATATTTATTTTTTTAACTCTTTAGCTGTCCAACTTCCATACAGTTTAATTTTCTGGCAGTTCTAGTTGATTTTCATTTTTAAATTGGTTGTTATCCTTCTTTTGATTGTGTGAGGTAGTGAAGCATATCTACCTATGCCTCCATCTTGGCTGGCCATTTTTTGAGGTTATACTCTTTTTTAAAAGATTTAATTTATTTATTTTTAGAGAGAGGTTAAGGGAGGGAGAAAGAAAGGGAGAGAAATATCAATCGGCTGCCTCTAATAAATGCCCCAACCAGGGACTGGTCCACAAACCAGACAAGTGCCTTGACCAGGAATTGAACTGTCTCTGTTAGAGAACAGACCCAGGGGAGGGGTGCAAATGATATACTATTACTGAATGGACACCCCTCTTTCTGCTTCCAAGATCCCCCACCCTGTACTGGATTCACCTTGTCCGCTGACAGAAGAAAGATGTCCCTCAGTGCTAGAGATTGGTGAAAAGGAAAGAGATTATTTATTTAAAGAGATATACAAACTTAAGTGTAATAACTTAATGTCTTCATTGAGATCCCAAAGTTCTTTAGAATACTCACAAATGCACAGTCCTTCCCTTCTCCTCTGCCCAGTTTGGGGTCCATTTCTCAGAAAAAGGAATAGAAGTCCACGGTGTGGTTCTTCTCTGCCCACGCTGAGTGGTTCCAGAAAGAGCTCCATGGCTGCCGCACCTGGGTTTAAATCCCATGCCAATCTTCCTCTGCCACACCATTTCTGACTCCTCCCACAATTGGCCACAGCTGTCAGCATTCCTGCATTTTTTCCAGCTTTACTGGGCTGCCTTAGTAAGTCTGGGCAGGTGTGGTCCTGTGTTGTAGAGCCGATCATCTCCAAGCTCTTATGCAGGCTCTGTAACCAAGGGGAGTTGCCTCCCAGTTACACCACGGGTTGAAGTCAATCCCTTCCCCTGGCTCAAAGCATGGCCACAGCTGTTTAACATATCTATGAAACCAGTTAAATGTTATATATATGTTAAATGACCATTCTATGGGTTATCTGTAAAACTGTTGCTATTCAAAAGCAACTCAATGGCCTTGCTCCATGAGACCCATCCCCCAGCTCAGACTTGTGAATGTGAGGACATCCTATATATATATTTTTCCTAATAATCCTGGACACCAAGTTCTGGACCCTATTACAAATCTGTATTCATGGGGAACCCCTTATCTACACCCTGTTACACTTCCATTTCGCTTTATGGGAGGACACCTAAACAATTGAGCCACACTGGTCAAGGCTATACTGTCTTTTATATTTGCCATGTAGTTACCTTTTCTGGTGTTTATTATTTATTCATGGGAATTTGATCTGTGTCCTTTTATAGCAATTTTAAGGACTTGCTTTAATAATTATTTTAAGGTTAGAAACAAATTAAATTTTGGTTTATATAAGAATGTCTTAATTTATTCTTTTTATTTTTGAAAAGTAATTTTACTGGATATAAGATTCTTAGTTGACAGTTTTTTCCCCCACTCTGGCAGAACTTTGAATATGTCATCACCCTACCCCCCAGTCTTCATAGATTCTGATGAGAAATTAGCTGTTAATTTCATTAGGGATCCTTATGCATGATTCATAGTTTCTCCTTTTGTGCTTCAAAAGATTCTTTGTCTATGGTTTTGAAAGTTTAATTATGAATGTCTAGATATAGATCTCTTTGAATTTATTATACTTGGTATTCATTAGATTATTGGAAGTATAGATTATTGTTTTTTCATTAAATTTTAGAAGATTTTCTTTCAAATATTTCTTCAGGTCCTTCATTTTGTCACCTTCTGGAACTCCCATTATGCACATTTTGGCATGTCTGATGGCATCTTATTGTCCTCCAAGGCACTGTTTATTTTTCCCCATTCTTTTTCTTTCTGTTCCCTAACTGGGCAATTTCAGTTGGTCTATTTAACTTTTTGATTTTTTCTGCCTGCTTAAAATAGTTTTTGAGCCATTGTAAATTTTTAATTTCAATTATTTTAACTTTTCAACATGAGTTTTTCTTTAATTCTTTTTTTAATAAAAAAACAATTTCTATCTATTGAAATTATTTAGCGAGACAATATTATAATTTTCTTTAGTTGGAGTCATGTTTTCTTTGGATATTTATAAAGTATCTGATTTAAAGTTGTTCTCTAATAACCCCAATATTAAATGCCTAAAACCAATAAGCTTCCTAGCTTTTGTAATGAACTCTATGTCTGTATTGAGGTATGGCTTTGGTGCTCAGATAGGAAGTTTACAAATGTGATTAGCCTCTGTTTCCAGCTTGTGCAGAGCCTTAACATCAGTCAAATGTGAGAACTGAAGTTTTTTTCAAGTTTTTTCTTCTCTTCTTTATTTTTAATTTTATTGAATGTAGTGGGGTGACATTGGTTAATACAATTATATAGGTTTCAAGTATACACTTCTATAATACATTATCTGTATATTGTTTTGTGTTCATTACCCAAAGTCAAATCTTTTTTCACCACTATTTATTCCCCTTTTCCCCACCTCAGCCCATTTTACCCCCTGGTAATCACTGTACTGTTGTCTGTCTATGAGGGTTTTTTTCTCTTAATTCCTTTACCCTTTTCATCAAGTCCCACACCCTCTTTCTTCTGACAACTGTCAGTCTGTTCTCTGTATCCATTAGTCTGTATCTCTTTTGTCTATTTGTTTCATTAGATATCACATATAAGTGTAATCATTGGTATTTGTTTTTCTCTGAGTGGCTTATTTTATTTAACCTACTATTCTCCAGGTCCATCAATGTTGTTGTAACAAATAATATTACTTTTTTTTTTTTACTTTACTTACAGCTGAGCAGTATTCTATTGTGTAAATGTACCTAAGTTTTTATTCAGTAATCTACTGATGGGCATTTGGGATGCTTCCAAATCTTAGATATTATAATTAGTGCTGCAGTGAACATAAGGATGCATGTATTCTTTTGAATCAGTGTTTCTGGTTTCTTCAGATATTTTCCCAGAGATGGAAGTGCTGGGTCATAATGCAGATCTATTTTTAATTTTTTGAAGTAACTCCATACTGTTTTCCACAAAGGCTGTACCAGTCTGTATTCTCACCAACAGGCACAAGGGTTTTCTTTTCCCAACATTCTTGCAAATACTTGTTTGCTGATTTATTGATGACAGCCATTCTGACAGGTGTGAGGTGGTCTCTTATTGTGGTTTTAATTTGCATCTCTGATGATTAGTGACATTGAACATATTTCATATATTTGTTGCTAGCTGTATGTCCTCTTTGGAGAAATGTCGATTCAAGTCCTCTGCTTATTAGTAAATTGGATTGTTTGAGGGGTGTTTTGGTGTTGAGTTTTATATTTTAAAAAAAAATTTGAATAGTAACCTTTTAACAATTGTGTCATTGGTGAATATCTTCTCCTATTTAATGTGTCATTGGTGAATATCTTCTAATTTCATTTTTTGATGATTTTCTTCACTGTAAAAAAACTTTTTGGTTTGTGCCCTAGCTGGTGTGGCTCAGTGGATTGAGTGCTGGCCTGCAAACAGAAGAGTCACTGGTTCAATTCCCAAGTAGGGTGCCTGCCTGGGTTGTAGGCTACATACCCTGTTGGAGGCCTCTGAGAAGCAACAGTTTGATGTATCTAACTTGCATCAGTGTTTTTCTCCCTCTCTTTCTCTCCCCCTTTCCCTCTCACTAAAATTAAATTAACAAATCTTTTAAAAAACATTTTTTATTTCATGTATTTTTATTTCTTTATTTTTTCTATTTTTTTCCTTGCTTGAGGAGATATATTTAAAAAATAGCTATGAGAATTGTTGGATTTTGCTGGCTATGTTTTCTTCTAGAATCTTTATGATTTGGAGTCTTACATTTACATCTTTAATAAATTTTGACTTTATTCTTATTTATGGTGTAAGGAGGTGATCTAGTTCCATTTGTTTTGCATGTATGTGTCCGAATTTCCCAACACCATTGATTGAATAGACCATCTTTACACCATTGTATATATAGTCTTGCTTCCTTTGTCAAATATTAATGGACCACAAAAAAGTTGGTGTATTTCTGAGTTCTGTATTCTGTTCTACTGAGATATATGCTTGTTTTGATATGCTGTTTTTAACATTGAAGATTAGTAGTGTAGTTTGGTGTCAGGTAGAGTGTAGTTTGGTGTCAGGTAGGAACTTTGTTCCTTTTGCTCAATATTGCTGTGCCTATACAGGGACTCTTGTAGTAACATATACATTTTTTAAAAAAACTTATTTATCTATCTATCTATTTTTAATTGTTGTTCAAGTGTAGTTGTATCCACTTCCCCTACCATGCTCCCCTGGCCCACTGACCCCTACCTTCTATCCTCAATCCCACCCCCATTTGGCTTTGTTCATGAGTCCTTCATTCATGTTCCCTGGCGATCCTTCACATTATCTCCCCAGGTATCCTCCCTCCCACCTTCCCTCTGGTTACTGTCAGTGTGACTTTATTTCAATGTATCCAGTTATGTTTTTCTTGCTTATATGTTTTGTTGATTATGTTCCATTTATAGGTGATATCATATGATTTGTCTTTAACAGCCTGGCTTATTTCACTTGGCATAGTTTTCTAAGGAAATTCCATACTATTTTCCATAGTGGCTGTATCAATATATATTCCCACCAATAGAGGGCTAAGGTTCCTTTTTCTCCATAACTTCACCAGCACTTGTTTTTTGTTGATTTATTTATGATGGCCATTATGAGTGGTGTGAAATAGCATCTCATTGTGATTTTAATTTGCATCTCTTTGATGGCTAGGTTATGCTCAGAATCCTTTCATATGTCTCTGGACTCTCTGTATGGACTCATTGGAGAACTGTCAGTTTATATTCTTTGCATATTTCTTTTTTAACATATATTTCATTGATTATGCTATTACAGGTGTCCCATTTTTTTCCTCCACTTTATTCCCCTCCACCCAGCACTGCCCCACCAGCATTCCCCCACCTTAGTTCATGTCTATGGGTTGTACATATAAGTTCTTTGGCTTCTCCATATCCTATACTATTCTTAAACCCCCCACTCTATTTTGTACCCATCATTTATGCTTCCTATTCCCTCTACCCTTTCCCTCATTATTCCCCCACCCACTCCGTGCTGATAACCATCCATGTGATCTCTATTTCTGTGAATCTGTTCCTGTTCTAGTTGTTTGCTTAGTTTTTTTGTTTTTGTTGTTGTTACATTCAGTTATTGCTAGTTGTGAATGTGTTGTCATTTTACTGTTGGTAGTTTTGGTCATCTTCTTTTTCTTAGATAAGTCCCTTTAACATTTCATATGATAAGGGCTTGTTGATAATGAACTCCTTTAACTTGACCTTATCTGGGAAACACTTTATCTGCCCTTGAATTCTAAATGATAGTTTTGCTGGATAGAGTAATCTTGGATGTAGGTCCTTGCTTTTTACGACTTCGAATACTTCTTTCCAGTCCCTTCTTGCAACTAAGGTTTCTTTTCAGAAATCAGCTGATGATCTTATGGGAACTCTTTTGTAGATAACTGGTTTTCTCTTAATGCTTTTAAGAGTCTCTCCTCATCTTTAATCTTGGTCAATGTAATTATGATGTGCCTTGGTGTGTGCTTCCTTGGATCCAACTTCTTGGGACTCTCTGAGCTTCTTGGGCTTTCTGGAAGCCTATTTCCTTGGGCAGCTTAGGGAAGTTCTTCTTCATTCCTTGTTCAAATATGATTTCAATTTCTTGCTTCTGACACCCTTATGATTCAGATGTTGGAATGTTTAAAGTTGTCCCAGAGGTTCCTAAGACTCTCCTCATTTTTAAAAAAATTCTTGTTTCTTCATTCTGTTTTGATTGAATGTTTATTTCTTCCTTCTGGTCCAAATTTTTTATTTGAATCTTGGTTTCCTTCCCTTCACTGTTGTTTACCTGTTCTTAATTTCACTTTATCTAGCCTTCACTTCTTCCTTTATTTTGAGACCATATTCAGCTATTTCTGTGAACATCCTGATTACCAGTGTTTTGAACTCTGCATCTGATAGGTTGGCCATCTCTTCATAGTTCATTTTATTTTTGGAGTTTGATATGGTGATTCATTTGGGCCATTTTTTGTGTGTGTGTTAGTGTGTCTGTTTCATAGCAGGGGGCAGAATCTTAGGTATTTGCCAGGGCAGTGTAACTACATTGCTGTGTTGTGGCACTGTATGTGGGGGAGGGTTCCAAGAGGGAATAATGCTACTTGCTCATCACTCAACTGGCTTTCATTCACTTCTCCCACTACCCACAAGCAACAGTATTCTTTTAGCCTTCCTTTTCTGGGAAATTTCTTATTTTGCTTTCCATTTTATTAGAGATCCATTTTGGATAGTTTAGTCTTGGTTGCAGACCTTTCTTTCCCACTACTTGGAATATTTCTTGCCATTGGCTTCTGGCTTGTAGTGTTCTGTTGAGAAACCAGCTGCTAGTTGGTTTCTCCCAGGCTCCCTTGTATGTTACTTCCTGTTTTTCTCTTGTGGCCTTTAAGATTTTCTGTCTGTCTTTGAAAAATGGCATTTTAATTATGATGTGCTTGGAACAGGTGTCTTTGGGTTCATCTTGATTGGGGCCCTTTGCGCTTTCTGAAATAGCATGGCTTTTTCCCTCTCCAGGTTAGGGAAGTTTTCTCTTATTATTTTTTGTAACAGGCTTTCTATCCCTTGCTCCTTTTGTTGTCTTTTGGGTACTCCTATGATTCAAATGTTGGTGCATTTCATGTAGTCTTGCAATTCCCTTAAGCTGTTTTCGTATTTTTTAGTCTCTTGTCATGCAGCTGTTCTATCTAGGCATTTCTTTCTAGCTTGTCTTCTAGCTCACTAATTCAGTCCTCTGCTTCATCCAGCCTGCTTGTAATTTCTTCAAGTTTATTTTTTATTTCAGATATCGTGTTCTTCATTTCTTCCTGGTTCTTTTTCAGTTTCTATTTCCTTTTCCATACTGTTGTAATTCCCACTTAGTTCCTTGTAGTTGTCAGTGAGTTATTTGAGCATCCTTATAACTATTCTTTGAATTCTGTATCTGTTAGTTTGCTTACTTCCATTTTTTAGCTCTGGTACTAGGAGTCTTCCACTCCTTTTGATTGTGAGCTCTTTCTATGTCTCCTCATTTTTGGTGACACTTTTTATTTGTTTCTGCAATTCCAGATGCTTTCCTTTGCCAGCTATCTGTATAGTGTGAACTTTTGTGGTACGAGTTCTGTGGGACTCAGTGGTGTGGTCTCTTTGGAGTCCTTGTCTCAGTGCTCTAGGGTTTCCCTTTCTTCTGTTCATGTGGGCTCTCTTGTTGTACTTGGGCTTTACCTGTTGGTGGCTCCTTTGTTGGTTGGTTCTCCTCTCCAGTGGGTTTACTGGTATTCACAACTCTCACCTTGCTTTCTATGGTGTTGTACAGGTGTTTGTTAATAAAGCATTATAACCAGACAACAATACCTACGCCAGCAAAAAGAACCCCACTACCACATATGCAGTCTCAATTGCAATTGAACTAAGATCAATAAAGGTAAAGAGAGACTGCAGATGTTATAAGGGATGACAAAGTGCATGTGAGTAAAAGAAGGGAAATATTTTGTGTGGTTAGAGGAAGGAGAATTGATAAGAGTTGGGATAGAACTGAGGTGAAGAAGGGAAGAGAGCAAAATTTACAATGTAGCTAAAATATGAAAAGGCAATGGGGACCCTGGGATAAGAAGAAGGGAGAGTATACTATGAGATTTGAAGTAAAGTTGAAAAGGTACTGGACCAATGGGAGCAAAATTGCAGAAAAACCACAACAGGATCAATAGCAATGACAGCTCAATGAACTTTAATAAAGGTGGTATTGGAATAAGAATATTGTAGAAAAGCAAAAAGAAGTGAATATGAGATGTATCCAAAAAAAGAATAATGATTTTGAGAGGAGGGGGAAAGCAAACTAATAAGAGTAAGGAGTAAAGACTAGGTTGAGAGAGAGGGGAGATAAAGAAAGAAGAAACAATAGGAGTGAGAGAACAATGAAATAAAATTCCTTACTCAAATGATCAGTGATAGGGTGAAGGAAAAATGGAGTAAAACAGCAGAAGAGTATTCTATGGGATTTAAAGTACATACAATTACTAAACAAATAGGAGTTCCTTTGGAGAAGTACAGCAATACCTATGACATTTCACCCAGCTAGCTACTGGTTATACAAGGTGAAAAAGAAATAAGACTCTTATTAGAGAAGTAAAAGATTGTGAGCTGACTTAAGAAAGAAGAGCATTTATGCGAGGTTTGATGGAGGAGAAATAGTGAGAATAAGAGATAGGAACTTGGTGTAGTGTGAGAGAAAATAAAGTTAACCACAACAGTAATAAAGCTCAGGAACATAGTGAAATGGATTAAGACCAGGAAAGGGTGCTGTGTGGGATATGGAATAACAATAGTATGACAAGAAATATATAATCTGAATAAAAATAATAAAAATTACAAGTTCAAGAGTAGTGTGTTATTTGGAATATGGGTGACATGAAAGAAGGAATATTAAAATGCAATATGCAAGGGAGAATAAAAACAAATCAATTAGTAAAAACAAAGAAAACAAAAAATGCCCCTAAATTAACAGAGAGAAGGAAAATAATAAAAAAAAACATTTAAGTTCTGAAGATAGCAGTGAAATTTGTCTCAGCTGTTCATGTTCACCTTCTGACCGCTTTCTGGGTCTGTCTCTGGTTTTCTCACAACTCCAGGTCTTACTGTCTTAATCTTGGGGAAAAAGAGCTTCCTGATGATTTTCCACCTGCCAAACTGGTTTGCAGTTCTTCCTGGAACATGCAGGCAGAGGGGGCTGTGCTCCTTCATTTTCCTTTTCTGTGGTTCTTTAAAGATGTGAGCTCAGTTAGGGGGAATAATAATCACAGTGCTCAGTTTCTAGCCCATGTCTTCAGAACACTATGAGGCATGCAATGTCCACTCTGCACATTTGTGCCAGGCTGGGGTTGACAATCCACCTCATTTTGCAACCCTTTGATCAGTCTGTGAGGTGCACTGAGTGGAAGTAAATCATGCCCTCCCTCCTCTCTCTTTGTTGGCCTGTCTGCTGCACATGCTATGCGTGGTCCCTGCACAGCAGCTCTCTTCTGCTATTTGAAAAAGTCTCTCTAGGCGCTGCTGTCTCTCTGAGCTCCTGCTGTCATCCTTGAATCAATCTGTGAGAGGTGCCTTATGTGAAAGCAAATCATGCCCCCACTCCTCCCTATTCACTAAGTCAGGATGCTGCACTGAGGTCCCTGCACTGCTGCTCAGTTCGTTTTTTGAGAAAAGTCCCCTTGGGTGCTGCCTACTGCTCCTAACAAGCGCTTGGCTTTCCACACAGTCCAACACTCTTACGAGTCCAGAGTCCAACTGGGCCACTGCCAGTTGCCCATTCCAAGTATCACCCAACTCCCCAATTTCTCTGGTACTGTCCCAGCAGGTGACCACAGGTTGTGTGTCACTGAATGCCTTTTTATCCCCTTAGAGACTTTACATGCCCAGGTCTCTGCTGCCGTGGATCTGAGACTTCTCCGCTCTGGGAGGGGAGGGAGCCACTGGGATGCAGTCACTGACCCAGCTCTCCTCCAATTCTCCCTCAGCAGCTATGGTTTCTGGTGCATGTCCAGGGACCTACCTATTAGCCTACAAAATCCCCTTACTGTTTTCAAGCATCCTCTGCACATTTTGGCTTCCAAACTTCATATCAGCTTGGATTGTTGGCTGTTCACTCTGTTCTTCAGAAGATCATCTAGGTGTCCCAGTTGGGTGCATGAGCAAGTGGGCTCAGTTTCCACCTACATAGCCACTATCTTCCTCACTTGTTTCATATACATTATTTAATTATATGTATTAGCTCTGTGAAATATGTCATTGGTACTTTGAAAGAAATTGTGTTGAATTTATACATTGCTTTGAGTAGTACAAACACTATAATGATGTTAATTCTCACTAACGCAGAGCATGACTTATGCTTCCATTTATTTGTACTTTCTTTAATTTATTTCTTCAGTATCTTATCATTTTCCAAGTATAGGTTTTTTGTCTTCTTGGTTAAATGTATTGCTAGTTATTTATTTATTTATTTTTGATGAAATGATAAATGAAATTTTTTCATCATTTTCCTTTCTGATAGTTTATATAGGTGTATAAAAGTGCAATGGATTTCTGAATATTTTGAAACATGTTACTTTACTGAATTTATTTATAAGTTCTAGTAGTTTTTTGGTGTAATCTTTTGGGTTTTCTATATGCAGTATCATATCTTCTATGAATATTGATGATTTTATTTTTCCTTTTTAATTTGAATGTTTTTTGATAAAGAATTTAATTTTTAAATTATTTTATTATTATTCAATTAGAGTTGTCTGCATTCATCCTCAACCACTACCCTCTACCACAGCCAAACCCAGCTCCTTCCCATTCTTCCACCCTCCCACGTTGGTTTTGTCCAGGTGTCCTTTATAGTAGTTCCTGAAAACCATTTCCCCATTCCCTTCCACCTCCCCTCTGGTAACTCTCAGATTGTTCTTAATTTCAATGTCTGTGTTATATTTTACTTGCTTTTCTCTTTTGTTGATTAGGTTCTAGTTAAAGGTGAGATCATATGGTATTGGTCCCTCATGGCCTGGCTTATTTCACTTAGAATAATGCTCTGCTGTTCCATCTATGCTGTCACAAAGGTAGGAGCTTCTTCTTTCTCTCTGCTGCATAGAATTGCATTGAGTAAATATACGATAGTTTTTTGATCCATTCATTTGCTGATGGGTACCTTGGTTGCTTCCAGCATTTGGCTACTGTAAATTGTGCTGCTATGAACATTGGGGTGTGTAGGTTCTTTTGGATTGTGTTTCAGGATTCTCAGGATATAGTCCCAGCAGTGGAATTGCTGGGTCAAAAGGCAGTGCCATTTTTAGTTTTCTGAGGAAATCCCATACTGTTTTCCCACCAACAGAGCACTAGGGTTCCCTTTTCTCCACCACCTCTCCAACACTTGTTTGTTGCTCTGTTTATAATAGACATTCTGACTGGTGTGAGGTGATATCGCATTGTGGTTTTAATTTACATCTCTCTGATAGCTAGTGATACTGAGCATCTTTCCATATGTCTCTGGACCTTCTGAATGTCCTCCTTGGCGTAGTGTCTATTCAAGTCCTTTGCCCCTTTTTTGATTGGGTTGCTTGTCTTCTTAAAGTGGAGTTGTGTAAGTTCTTTATATATTTTGGAGATTAAACCCTGGTCTGAGGTGTCATTGGCAAATACGTTTTCCTACACATTTGGTTTCTTTTCATTTTAATGCTGTTTTCCGTAACCATGCAGAAGCTTTTTATTTTGATGAGATCCCATTTGCTTATTCTTCCCTTTTTGTCCCTTGCTCTAGGGAACATATCAAAGAAAATACTGCTGTATAAAATATCTGAGATTTTCCTGTCTATGTTCTCCTCTAGTACTTTAATGGTGTCACAATTTATATTCAAATCTTTTATCCACCTTGAGTTTATTTTTGTGTATGGTGTAAGTTGGTGATCGAGTTTCATTTTCTTGCATATAGCTATACAGCTCTCCCATCACTATTTATTGAAGAGGCTATTTTACTCCATTTTATGTTGCTGCCCCCTTTGTCAAATATTAATTGACTGTAGAGACGTGGGTCTATTTCTGGGCTCTCTTTTCTCTTCCATTGGTCTCTCTGTCTATTCTTATGCCAGTACCAGGCTGTTTTGATTACAGTGGCCTTGTAATACAGTTTGATATCAGGTGGTGTGATACCTTCTACTTTGCTCTTCTTTCTCAAAAATGTTGCAGTTATTTGAGGTCGTTTATGGTTCCATATACATTTTTGAAGTGTTTTTTTCTATGTCTGTGAAATATGGCATTGGTACTTTAATAGGCATTGCATTGAATGTGTAAATTGCTTTAGGTAGTATGGACATTTTGATGATGTTAATTCTTCTGATCCATAAACACAGTATATGCTTCCATTTGTTTGTGTCTTCCTGAATTTCTTTCTTCTGTGTTGTGTAGTTTTCTGGGTATAGCTCTTTAACCTTCTTGGTTAGGATTATTTCTAGGTATATTATTTTACTTGTTGCTACATCAAATAGGATTTTTTCCCTGATTTCTGTTTCTCATGTTTCATTGTTGATATACAAAAATGCATTTCATTTCTGAATATTGATCCTGTATCCTGCTGTTTTGCCAAATTCATCTATTAGTTCAAACAGTTTTTTGGTGGAGTCTATAGAATTTTCTATGTATACCATCATGTCACCTGCAAACAATGACTATTTTGCTTCCTCCTTTCCAATGTGGATGCTTTTTATTTCCTTTTCTTGTCTGATTGCTGTGGCTAGGACTTCCAATGCTATGCTGAATAGATGTGGTAGAAAGGGAACAACCTCGTCTTGTTCCTGATCTTAGTGTGAAAGATTTTAGTTTTTGCTCATTGAGTATGATGTTGGCTGTAGGTCTCTCATATATGGCCTTTATTATGTTGGGGAATGCTCCCTCTACTCCTACTTTACTCAGTGTTTTTATCATGAATGGGTGCTGTACCTTATCAAATGCTTTTTCCGCATCTATTGCTATGACCACATACTTTTTGTCTTTCATTTTGTTTATACAATGTATTGCATTTATTGATTTGTGAATATTGTATCATCCTTGAATCCTTGGGATGAATCCCACTTGGCCATGGTGTATGATATTTTTAATGTATTCCTGGATGCGGTTTGACAATACATTGTTGAGGGTTTTAGCATGTATGTTCATCAGCAATATTGGCCTGAAGTTTTCTTTCTTTGTTATGTCTTTATCTGTTTTTTGGATTAGGATGATGCTGGCTTCATAAAAAGAGTTCGAGAGTCTTCCATATTCTTGAATTTTTTGGAATAGTCTGTTTAGGATAGGGGTTAGCTCTTCTTTAAATGCTTGTAGAATTCTCCTGTAAAACTGTTGGGTCCAGGCCTTTTGTGTTTCTGGAGTTATTATGATTAGTACTTCAATTTTGTCAACTTCAATTGGTCTGTTCAGGCTTTCTGCTTATTCTTCATTCAGTTTTGGAAGATTGTTATTTCTAGAAATTTGTCCATTTCAGTTAGGTTTTCAAATTTCTTGTCATATAGTCCTTCATAGCAATTTCTTACAATCCTTTCTATTTCTGTGGTATCAGTGGTAATCTCTTCTCTTTCATTTTGATTGTATTTATTTAGGTCTTCTTTTTGTTCTTGATGAGTCTGCTTAAAGGCTTGTCATTTTGTTTATCTTTTCAAAGAACCAGCTCCTTGATTTATTGACCTTTAGAATTGTGCTTTTAATCTCTATCTCATTTAAATCTACTGTAATCTTGATTATTTCCTTCCCTCTACTTGCTGTGTGCTGTCTTTGTTGATGTTCTTAAAGTTCTAGTAGGTTTAGGGTTAGGTTGTTTATTTGAAATGCTTCTATTTTTTAAGGTTGGCTTGTATTGCTATGAACTTCCATCTCAGGAATGCCTTTGCTGTGTCCCATAAGGTTTGGGTTGTTGTGAGTTCATTTTCATTTGTTTCCTAAAACTTTTTGATTTCTTTCTTGATCTCATTGTTTAATAGCATGCTATTCAATCTCCATAAGTTAGTGTGTTTTTGAGTTTTTCTTGAGGTTGGTTTCTAGTTTCACTCCCTTGTGTTCCAAGAAAAAGCTTTATGTAATTTAAATTTTTTGAATTTGTTGAGCTTGCTTTGTGTCCTATCATGTTGTCCATCTTTGAAAATGTTCCATGTGCTTTTGAAAAGAATGTGCATTTTTCTTCTTTGGGATGAAAGGCTCTCTCTATATATATCACTTAAGTCCATTTGATATTGGATGTTGTTCAATGTCACAATATCTTTGTTGATGTTTTGTTTGGAAGATCTATCCATTTTTGTCCATTTGGTGTTAAAATTCCCTACTATAATTGTATTGCTGTCAATACAATTTTTAAAGTCCTCCAAGATTTTCTTTATGGATTTGGGTGCAGATATCTTCACAATGTTTATTATCTTCTTGATGGATTCTTCCTTTGAGTATTATGAAGTGACCCTCTGGGTCTCTTTTTATGGCTGTTTTTTTGAAGTCTACTTTGTCTGATATGAGTATTGTTACTCCAGCTTTTTCCCTGCCCTTTTGCTTGGAAAATTTGTCTCCAGCCCTTCCTTGCAATCTGTATAGGTCTTTTTTCCACAGGTGAGTCTGTTGTAGGCAGCATATGTATGGGTCATGCTTCCTTATCCACTCAACTATTCCATGTCTTGTGATTGGAGCATTCAATCCATTTACATTTAAGGTTATTATTGATAGGTTCTTATTAATTGCCATTTTGTCTTACCTGTGTTTCTCTCTCTTTCACTCTTTATCTTCTGTTTCTTAAAGAAGTCCCTGTAGCATCCCTTGCAGAGCTGGTTTGGAAGAGGTATATTCTTTGAGGCCTCTTTTGTCCTGTAAGCTCCTTATATGGCCTTCTGTCATAATTGAGAGCCTTGTTGGGTAAAGTAACCTTGGTTTACAGGCCTCTGGTTCTCATTATTTGGAATATTTCTTGCCCTTCTCTTCTGGCTTGGAGAGTTTCCATTTAGAAGTCAGCTTCTAGGCTTATCAGGGCTCCTTTGTATGTTACTTCCTGTATTTACCTTGCTGCCTTTAAGATTCTCTCTTTGTCTTGGAATTTTGCTATTTTAATTATGATATGTCTTGAAGAGGGACTCTTTGGGTTCCTCTTGATTGGTTCTCTCTGTGTTTCCTGAATTTGTGTGACTTTTTCTCCCATCAAATTATGGAAGTCTTCCATTATTACTTTTTCAAATAAGTTTTCTATCTCTTGCTCTTCTTCTCCTTATGGTATCCCTATTATATGGATATTATTATGTTTCATGTTGTCCTGCATTTCCCTTAACCCCTCTTCATTCTTTCTGAGCTTCTTTTCCTTTTCTTGCTCCATCTGGGTGTTTTTTTCTACCTTGTCCTCCAGCTCATTGATCCAATTCTCTGCTTCATCTAGCCTGCTTTTTATTTCTTCTACTGTTTCCTTCAGTTCAGAAAATGTATTCTTCATTTCCTCTTGGCCCTTGTTGATAGTTTCTATTTCCTTTTTCATGCTGATATAACTTGCAGTGTAGTTTCCCTGTAGTTTCTGGTAATTCTCTGTAAGCTCATTGAGCTTCCTGGTAACCATTGCTTTGGACTCAATATCTGATAGTTGAGTTGCCTCTATTTCATTTGGCATTCTTTCTGAGGCTTCTTCTTTTCCTTTCATTTGAGGTTTCTTTGTCTTCCCATTATTTGTGATACTCTTCTGGTTAACCTCTGCTTCTTAAGATTATCTATTCTGACTCCTTGGGTTTATGGTGTGAACTTCTATGGTTGAAGACCAGTGAGATTCAGTGGTGCAGTCTCTTTCATCTCCTGAGCTTGCTGGTGTTGGGCTGTAATTTATGTTTGCTCTCTGTATGTCTTTGGGTTGATTGTTGTTGGGTCTTTCTTTGGTGGATCCTTCCCTCCAGCTGGTTAACTGAGGGACTCCATTTACCACCTCTTGTATTCTGTTGTGCAGGTGTGGACAGGTTGTGTGGAAGCTGATTCTTCTATGTATACGCATTTGTGAGGCTTTTCTCTTGCTCTTGTTAAGCTGTTTGTTCTGGGTTATTTCTTCACCATTTACTTGTATTTCCAGATTGGATTGACGTTAGTGTGGCTTCCACTCCCTCCTTCACCTTCTTCCATTCTTACCTTTTTGTGGGGTTTTTTTGGGTGGGTTTCCTCTTCCAGCAGCTATACTGGTGTTCACACCTCCCATGTACTCTTTTTTGTGATCTGTTGGAGGGGGTAGGCAAAGTGGTTTCAGACACCAGGAGTGTATTCCATGATATTTAAAGTACAAACCCATAGAGAAGAGATAGGAGATCCTTTAGATATGTATAGTGTTAACCATGATATTTCACCCAGCTGGTCACTTTTTAGAAAGTGTGGAAAAAGATAAGACTCTTGTTAGGAGCATGGGAGGACAGTGAAATGGATCTAGAAAGCAGTGAGGTTGTGGGAGGTCAGATTATGAGGTAAAATGAGAGTAAAGGATAAAAAAATAGGTGTACTGTGCAAGAGAATAGAAATAACCACCTCAGCAATAAAGTTCAGGAGACAGTGAACCTAGCTAAGATTTGGGAGGGGTGCCAGTAGTATTAACAGTTGTGTGGAACAGCAATTATTTGCAATATTAATGGAGCAACAATCATATGACAGAATCTATGTGATGTGAATAACAAGAATAGGAAGTGCAGGACCTAGAGTAGTGTGCTATTGGAACACAACTGAAGTGAAAGAAGGAAACTTAAAAATACACTATGTAAGAGAGAACAAGGGAAACCAGTCAGACAATGCAAATTAGTAAACCAAGAAGACTAAACAGAAAGAAGAGAAATACAAAAATACTAATAAATTAAAAGATATAAGAATAATGAAAAATAATAATAATACAAATGTACAATAACTTACAATTTTTCTGGAGTAACAAAGTGAAATTTGTCTCGCTGTCTCAGTTGTTGGGATGACCCCTCTTTGTGTCTAACTCTGGTCTTTTGACAGCTCCAGAATTTATTGACTCATTTGAGGGAATAAAAAATAAAGAAAAAAAGAAGGAAGAAGCAAGAAAAAGGAAAGGAAGGAAGGAAGGAATAAGTAATAAAAAAAGAAGAAAAGAAAGGAAGAAGGAATTTAAAAAAAAAAAAAAGAAAAGCCTTCCGCTGGGTTTATACCAGCCAAACCATTTGTGCTGGTCTTCCTGGCTGCAACAGTCCAAGGAAGGATTGGTTTCACTTTTCACCCTTCCTGAGCCACTCTCTTGCAGTTGCATAGCCTCCAGTCCAGTTCCTCAGTTTGCTGCCAGACCCCCGGTGCCCTTCTGCACCCAGTGTATAAAGACCTTCAGTCTACCAATTGCACTGTCCTTGAGGTGCAACAATTAGCAGCAACTCACACACCACCTTCTGGCTCATTGCTGTTCTAGATGCTAGGGACTCTCAGTTCCCCTTCAGGGTAGTTCAGCCCCCCTAACTGAGTTAAGTCTTTCTGGGCATTGCTGACTTCCTGAGCCCTGCAGCTCTCCTCTGCAGGGGGCTTCTCTGTTTTCTTCTTAGAGAGCCAGTTGGCCCTGCAGGACTCTGGGCACAGGGGCAGGGTGGAAGGTGCCTCTGGGCAGTGAGGTCAGGCATGCTCTCAGAGGGTGAGCACTCAGCCTCTGCTGCTGGGGTAGCAGGGGCAGCCACCAAGCTACATGATCAGGTGAGCACCACCCCCAGGTCTGTGGGCATAAGTGCAGATGGCCAACAACCAAGCAGTGGGATCAGGTGTGTACTTTCCCCGGGACTTAGGGTGTGAGTGCTTGGCCTGGCTGGATAGGGGTTGAGGAGGCAGGGGTGGCTGCTGCGGAGAATTCCCCAAACAGCCTCTGAGTGCCTCCTTTTACTGTTTTTCTTTTTGAAAAATTCCTCCTATCCAAGCCTGCCACTCCAAACAAGCACCTGGCCTCACATACAGCCCAAGTCTCCAACCAGATTGGGGACTGACAGGGTCAGGCTCTGTCACTGCCCAACATTTCCCAGCTGGTGTCCACAGTCTGAGTGGGTACACACCACCCCTGTGCACTTACCACTTCATCCTTATTCCCCCTTTGTGACATCAAGCATCCAGGTCCCTCCTGATGTTGCTCAAACCTTGTTTGGTAGGGAATGGAGCCATTGACCTGGCTCTCTCCCAAGAATCCTGCAGCAAACCTGGCAGGTGCTGGGACTGGGGCCACAGTTGCTCAGGTCCTCGTGCTGGACCCTGGGACCTTATTGTCCTGAAGCACTCTCCTTACTGTCTGATTTTTCAATGTCCTCTACAATTTATGGTCTGCAACCTTCATATATGCTGGGATACCATTGCCTGTTCACACTGTTCCTCAGAAGATTGGCTAGGTGTTTCACCCGTGCACAGGGGGAAGTGGACCCCACTTCTACCTATCTCGCTGTCATCTTCCTCAATCTCCTCATTATTCTTAGCTATTATTTTTTCAAATAGGTTTTAAATTCTTTGCTCTGTCCCTTATCCTTCTCATATCCCAATGATGCCAGTGTTCTAATGCTTCATGTTGTCCCTGAGGCCCTCCTTTTTAATTTTTTTCCTTTTTGTTGCTCTGATTGGGTGTTTTCACTACAGTTTCTTCTAAATCACTGATTCAATCTTCTGCTTCATCTAATCTGTTGTTGATTCTTTCTAGCATATTCTTCATTTCAGAGATTGTATTTCTATTTCTTACTGGTTCAATTTTATCATTCCTGTCATTTTTCATGCTTGCTATCCTTTTTTTAAGTTCTCACTAAGTTCTTTGAGCATTCTTACAGCCTTTTTTTTTATTTTGAACTCTGTATCTGGTAAATTGTTTGCCTCTATTTCATTTATCTCTTTTTCTGGTGAATTCTCTTGTTCATTCATTTGGGGGATGTTTCTCTGTCTTCTCATTTTGGTCCCCTGTTTGTGTTTATTTCCATATGTTAGGTAGATATCTATGTCTCCCAGTCTTGTTAGTGTGACCTTATATATTAGGTGTCCTGTGGGGTCCAGTAGCACAGTCTTTTTGATCACCTGAGCTGGGTGCTTTAATAATATTCCTTGTGTGGGTTATGTAAGTGCTCTTGTTGCTATTGACCCATTCAGTCATGGGCACAACCTCAGGCTAGCTCACTGCTAGGATTGACCCCTGACTACAGTGTATGAGTTGTTGTTCAGGTGCTGATTATGTGATGTAGAGATTGCCTTTGCAAGGTCTGGTGCCTGCCTAGATCTCCCTTTGGATATTCTACTTGTGGAGATAATTGGTTCCTGCTCTGATCTTGTCTGAAGCTGACCACTGGGTGTGTCTGTCTTGCAGCCTCCTGGGAGGGACTCTGGTGCAGATCAATGATGAACCCTGCCAGTGACTGGCCCTGGGCAACCTCCTTGGGGCCACAAAGCTATCCACACTTGTGGCTGCATCTGTGAGGCCTAAATGTGTGTGCGAAGGACAAAGTTGCACAATAAACACAGGTTCTAACTTATACAGCAAACCCAGCACTGAACCTGGGGGAAGGTTAGTAAATGTCTGCAGGCACCCCAAAATCTTCCTCTGCCTGTCAGCTGTCTGTTAGGCTCAGTCACTGAAAGATCCTCTGGTGGTAGTCAAGTTATATAAGGTACGTCTCAGTGAGTCACCATGTAAGAGTGAGTAGTATTCACCAGACCAATACGAGTTCAAACTTCATGTGTGAGCTGGGTTTGAGGTCACTCAGCAAAATTTCTACAGTATACCAGGGTAGCAGCCACCCTCTGGGTGCCCACAGACCTCTGTGATGATATGAAGTCTCAGGATGTCACTAGTGTGAGGCTGGCAGAATTCATCAGGCCTAAACAGACCAATATTGGTCCTGGGAAAGGAAGACACTGCACTGGTTGGTATGCAAGTGAAAATTGGATCCCTTTGTAGGGCCACAAAACTCAGTCTCTTCCAGATTCTACTGAGAGCCCAAGTTCAGTAGGATGGTGTTGTCAGGGGTCAAGAGGGTGGGGCTAGTGGATCTCCCACAAGGAGGAGTTGCCAGTCAGGCTTGGATGAAGGTGGGGGAAGTGGTTCCCTGCCTAATAGACACATAAATCAATCACTGCTACATCCCAAGTCTGCCCAGACATCTATATCTGGCCCAGGAACCTGACTCCTCAGTAGGGCTCTAACTTTTCAGGATATCCAGAGGGTTCAGCTATTGATTTCCTCTGGGCTGTTGCAGAATGGAAGGAGTGTTCCACCCAAAAAAGATGGCATGGGAAAATGACTAAGTACAGAGTTCCTTGTGGCTGTCCCTTCAGCTCCTTCCTCAGAACCTTAGACACCAGTCTCTCCTTATACAACTATAGTCTGTTCCACCCTCCCTCTGTCCCAAGACCAGGGTGAGTAGCTGCAAACGATATTTTGTATGTTGACCCTTTAAGAAGGCACCTGTGTCTATAGCAGATGTCTGTCTTTCCCTGGACAGCAGAATCCTCAATAATATTCACAGCCAAATGTCATGTAGGAAACCCTTCCTGGCTCTGGTGCTCTGAGCTGGGTAGGCTGGGTTGGGGTTTAGAACCCATGCTTCTCAGGCAGACATTTCCTCACCCTTCCCAGCAGCTGAGATATCCCTCTGGAACCTCGGCTCCCACCCATATGAGCAGGCCAAACTTCCTCATCTCTGTCCTTCTTACCAGTCTCAATGTAGATTCTTCTGGTAAAAAGTAAAAGTGATGAGGGAAAGAATATTTTAGGAATTTGTGGTGAGGAGTTTGGAGTGAGAAGCAATGCACAGATAGCAGGGAAGGAATGCTCAAAATGGGAAAGACAGGAATTGGCTGCCATCTTGGCCCAAAAGGAAACAAAAGTTTTGGAGTGGCTCAAACTTGCTGCTAGCCTTGTTAGTGCCTTGATCTTATCAATGTGGTCACAGGTGATTAGGTGACCTCCAATTATTTAAATCTACTCAATTATAATCTGGAATGGTTATATCACAATGAGTACCCTGAATTAATTTTATCAGTATAATAGAATTAGAGGTTTTGTTAATGTTATTTTTTATCTAAAGTATCCTAAAGTGGTTGGTTATTATGATTTAAAGAAAATAATAATAATCTTGCTTGAAATTTTTCTTTTTCTTCTATTTCATTTTGAGACACCATGGGTAAATCTTTGTTAATTTAGTGCTTAAGATGGAGGCATGATGATTAATCTAAATGGAAAAATCATCTGAATAATTAAAATTCAAATAGGACTCATGTCTTAATTGCCTTTAATGGAACATTTGGGGGATTGTTTAGAATAAGTAATAAATTGCAAAATAATAGCTGATCAGAATAGCTTTAGACTTACATAGAATATGTTATAAACTATAAAGTGTGTTTTTCTTTTTCTCTTTTCACTGTCTCAATCTTCAAAGGAAACCCGTAACCAATGTTTCAGCTTTTCAGGCTCAGAGTAATAGCTGGAAGTGCTTATAATGGTTTACAAGGCCTTATAAGATCTGCAACTCCAACCCACTGTCCTCCTTTAATGTTATCTTTAGTTAACTTATCTCTACACCTGGTAAACTCTGTGCTATTCCTCAAACACAATAGCCATGATTCCGCCCCAGGGCCTTTACACTTGCTGTTTTCTCTATCTGAAATACTTTTGCCTTAGATATTCATATGGCTCCCTCTCCTTTTTTCTTCAGGTCCTTGGTTGTGTCACTTATCGCTGAGGACTTTCTTGCTTATTCCTTTTATTAATAAGTAGTAATTTTATTCTGACTCTTAATTTCCCTGTCTCCCTTTCTAATCTATTTTCTCCAGAGCATTTATTGCTATGTCATAGACCATGTAGTTTATCTTCTTATTGTTGGTTTTTATAACCAGAATTTCAGCTTTGTGATTGCTATTAAGTCTGTTTAGTTCTTTTCTGTAGTTTAGTACCTAAGAAAGCACTTAGTACATAATAGGTGTGCAATAAATACTTGATGAATGGATGATGGTTATTAAAGTTTCACATTAACCTCTGGAGGTTGGAATATGGCAAGAATTTTTAACTGTAAATGCTGTTGAAAGGTTAGCATTAATTAAATGCTATTTCACAGGATAAGGCCATCTGTGTGAGGATAAATCATGAACTACTGCTGGACAAGGGAACCAAACTAACCAAGGATGCTTAATACTATGTGAGGGTATGAGCCTAGACTTCAGTCCCCCTGTCTTCTGGGCTTTGGGCAACTCTTTTATCTTTCCCAGAAATGTGGATTTAAAAACTGGTATGTACTACAAATCACAAATTATATACTTTTCTTATAACTCTGCCTTCTTGTTTTTTAAATACTTGAAGCACTGTCCCACCTTTATCTTGATGTCTACTACTGGATACTGCCCCTGCCTGTTTTTTTTTTTTTTTTAACTGGGTGGCTCATTCCCACTCTCCAAGTCTTAGCTTTTGTGTCATCCTTGCCAAAACCTCTCCAACTGATTATCTACTATGATTTCTTTTCTCATTACCTTATCATTTTATTCTTAACATTCACCTCTAATATATGGTTTGTGATTACTTTATTTACTTATTGCTTCATATGTTTATTGTCTATTTTCACAGTGTAGAATGTAAATTCTATGAGATCAGAAATCTTGTTTCCGTGCCTGGCCATAGCATTAGCTTAATAAATATTTAATCATGGAATGCACCTAGACTTTCAGAAATTATTCCTAGTATACAGTAGTGTCATAAAATACTATGTTTTCTGCAAGTGACTCTTAATTTTGACAACTATGCCTAAAATGTGGTGGAATTGTAAAGTATCCATATATATTTCTTTATTTTTTGATCCTAGATATTGTATTTTAGTTGTAAAAGTAATACAAAATTGCAGAAATTTTAAAAGTATAATAAATGTCCTTTGATCCTATCCTTTGAAAATAACTGTTTAATGGCAACCCTTCCAGATTAAAAATGAAATCATCTTATATAAACTAATCATATCTTGTTTTTTAACTCAAAAATATACAGATGCACATATTTTTATGTTAGCATTCTGCGGTAGACATCATTTCTCCTAATAACATTTTATTGTATAGAATATATTATAATTTATTTAAGCAACGTATTATTAGTATTTAGCTAGTCATTGGTGAGTTTTCGGTGAACTATAAAAATGCATATATTTTCATATACATCTGTATAGTTTTCTGTAGTACAAATTGATGTGTATAAGAATGTAAATATGTTATAAATTTATATTGTGAGTGGCTTAAAGAAAGGGAAAATTAAGGCTAGAGAGTAAAGAAGACTCTTATCTTCCCTTCCCTCCAAAAGAAATGCTTTGGAAACATTGAGAGCTTGCAAGAGCATATACCTGAAGGGTACAGATTCAAATTGGATTACAGCTCCTAGAATCATAATTATGATTATTAAACAACACAAAATAACACTTATAGCCTGTTTTTAAATAGAATAGTATTTTCAAAATTATATATGTACTGTGGTGACAACTAGAAAAATTATGCATGCTTATTAATCATTATAAGAAAAGATTTTTAGTTTATTAATTAAGAAGTATGAACCATAGTGGTAATTTCTCTTTCATTTTTATTGCCCTCATGATTGAGGTAGCCATAAATCTGGCCCAGTTTCAATAAAGAGTGGAACCAAGGGTATGACAAAGACTGAAACAGGGAAGGATTCATGGATTTAAGAAAAAGGTGGGAACCATGAAAAGATCCAACCAGATGGAAGAGAGAATGTTGGCACAGGAGTGTTGGCACAAGGGCGTGTGATACCATGGACACTAGGTACCACAGCTGTATAAAAATAATTTCTGATTCCATGGAAGTAGTGAAAGGAGATATGAAAAGCATCATTTTGATATTTAAATTTGTTTGAAACCAAGTAGCACTAACTGTGCTCTGGAGGATTTGCTATAATATCAGTGTTTCTTCTTCCTTAAAATATGAAAGAATTCAGTAGTGAAAATATGGGTCTGAGGCGTTCTTTCTAAAAAGGTTTTTTTAATAATGGATATATTTCTTTACTAGGTATAGGACCATTCAAGTTTTCTATTTCTTCTTATATAAGTTTTTAAACATCATTCTTGTCCATTTCATCTAAGTTGTTAAATATGTTAGTAAAAGCTATTTATGATCACTTATCTTATATTTTTAATTTATTGTTTTTAAAACCTCACATGAGGATATGTTTAGCGATTTTTTTTTAGAGAGAGGAAGACACACAGACAGACATCAATCAGTTGCCTCCCTCAGGTACTCTGAGGATTGAACCTGCATCCTAGGTATGTGCCCTGACTGGACATCAAGCCCACAAGTTTTTGGTGTACAGGATGACACTCCAACCAACTAAGCTACCAGCGCAGGACATATTCTCTTATCTTTTAAATGTTTCTAGAGTTTGCAGTCACATTCTCTTTTTTGTTCCTGACATTACATTTGCTCATTCTCACTTTTATTTTTGGTCAGTATTCTTAGAGATTTATATATCTTATTAATCTATTTTAACTGATTTTTGGCTTTGCTTATTTTCTTAAATTGTATACTTAAGAATCCTCTACTCCTTAGAATCTTCCCTCACACAATTATCCTGTCTGTCTTTCCTAGACTATGGCAAGCAGGAAGGGATCAAAATGTCTCAAGAGACGAACCAGGAAAAAAAAAGCCACCACTCTGGTAAAAAGCTACATCCATCCATCCAATTTCCCTGAAGTAGTGCCAACAACAAGTTCATCTCAGATATTTAATATGTATAAGGAAGACAATGGTTTGTTTAACCACAAGCTGGTTAAATTATGAAAGTTATACTATTTCCCTGGTTCTTGGGGCCTTTCTTTTCATGCTAGTGATTTAGATAAATGCTTGCCAAGTTTTTCACAAGTTTCTTTCCAGGTGGAAAATATGGGAATTCAAAGTAGCTCCTCTCATTTTAACATTTTTGTGGTTTGATTAGTAAGCTGGTTAAGAGTATGAATCCTGCAATTATTTTTCCTGGGTTGATCTTCTGCTTTCTAACTATGTGACCCTGGTGGGCAAGCACACATTCCAGTTTGAAAAGCAAGGACTTGGATATTATTACTGGGTCAAAATTCTTCAGTTTTATTTCAGACCATTTTGGTGTTTCAGACACCTACAATCTTCTGTTTTTCAGAGACAATGCTGTCATTCTTTTAAATGAGAAGGATGAAGAAACAGAGCCTCACAGAGATTTATGTCCAACCCCAGACCTCTGGTCACCTCCAAATGAGTGGCACAGAGATGGTGCAGAGGCTGGTTGACTTCTTTCTCCTCCCCTATATGTTGAAAATTCCTGCCCTATGAAGCCCACTCCTGTTATTTCTCCATGTGTCATCTATTAGTGAGTCTTAATTATTTGGTTTAATATTCAAAAACTTTGCTTCATTTTAAACTTTTGCTCAGGCAGAAAAATTATTTCCCTGGAGCTGAAGTAACTTTCCTTGCTAAGGTATTTTTGTGTCCCAGGTACATAGTGAAAAGGCCCACTTCATGGAGTGTGAGTCATGACCTAACCTATAAATAGATATTGGACATCTGGATGACTCTCACAGTTTGCTTTCCAGCCTGAAGACCTCATCTTTTCCTATAAGAAATTGGCACTTTTTCAGATCAGAGGAGTTTTATAAGATTTAAGAAATTTATAGTTTTTGATTTAGTGAGACTGAGCACTATGAATTCAATGCAGTGTTTTTAAGTGAATCCTTACATGGGGCTCATAAATTCTGGAGCAAGGCAGCCACAGATTCCAGCAAAACTGGTGTAGGCAAAGTTCCTTATGAAAGCTTCTTTCTGGTGAATTATGGAAAATATTTGCTGCACACAGCCTGGGATGATGGCAAACATTCCTGTGTAGCCTTGGTGTCGGGTGCCATGGTGTGGCACAGCTGCTACCATTCTCATTGGTCTTTGGCTTGTGACCTGTCACAGCGTGTTTACCTAAGAATGAATCTGAGAGGCTCCAGGGCCGGACTATAGCTGATGGGCAGAGCAGAATGTGCACAGCTATTTTAAAGCTGCAGGCTAAACATCTTGTCTGAGGCCTGCCACTCATGAGGACAAACAGAGCTCACCTAAGCAAGGGACATTCTCCAAACAAATCCCATTACACTTCAACAGTTACTTTCAGACAGAAAGAAAGGGGTGCAAAGAACTCTTATATGTACCTATAGTAAGGGGAGCAAACAATTACTGAGGGAGAATCAGGAGCCTGCACATTCCTGTCACTGAAGGGGCAGCCTCGAGAGAGAACCAAATGGGGAGACCCAGTGCACACCCACATTCACATGTATACACTCACACACAGAAACATACATATAACTATCCACATGCATTCATGTTCACATCCATACACACACATTAACACACATACAAATATGACCACAAAGTCACATTCACATGCCTATAATTTCACAGTCACAAAATCTAAACACACAAATATAAAAATAGTCACATAGGTGAACATGCACAAATGTATATACATACACACACATTCTCACATATAGCCACTAGAGACAATTCATCAACACTGGAGCACACATATGCTTATGCTCAGTTCAGACTTACACACACTCACATAAATCATTATATATTTGCACATTCTCACATATAGTCACTCATACACATCTGCATACCCACATACATATGCACACATGCATTGCCTCACACACAGTCATACATTGTCATTCACACACACACATTTACACACATACAATTCACTCCAATGAATGAATGTAGTGTCTCTTGTTCTGCTGAACAGTTTTAGAAAACATAAAGACATTGTGTCATCTCTAGTTCTGTGGACACCTCTCCCCTGGGAGCCTAGCTTGAGCAGGGTGCCCTAGTGTGCCCACTGACACGGATTGGGGTTTGGATTGAGAAGTTTGCTACCTTCCCTGTCACATGTCCTATGTGGAGGACAATGACTTCTCTGATGTTTTTGAGGCCAGCTGGGGACTTGTGGGTGGATTCTCCTTGGTTGTTCAAATCTTCATGATCAGGTTTATTGACTCACAGAAGTTAATGGGCAATTTGCATTTTCCTGTTTAATTACCTGTATTTGTCAGCTGAACTTTATCTTTTGCAAACGGGTCACCTCTCTGCATACTTTCCTCCTTTCCAGGTGTTTTCATGTGTTATCTGTTTCATATGAAATAACTTTTTTAATGAGTCACCTGCTCTTCTTTGATCTGAAGTTGTCTTGAAAAATGCAAGTCTATCAAATATGATGTAAGTCTGTCTTCAGACAGCTCAGGTCCACCAAGCTTCAATACTGCTTTGGGTACAGATAGTGAGTCAGTGTGCTTTCAATGTATTATCTGGAAAACAAATGTACTTTTAGACATTTAAATTATTGTTACAGCACAGAATATTATAATACTTATTATTAAAATAAAAATGTATTAATATATTTTCTACCAATCAAATCATTTTAATGTTCTCATTTCTTTCAGTCCTTATTCATATGGCCATATAATAAAGTAGCTAGACTTTTATAAACAATTGGCATTAAAATTCTTCTCTGGCTCTGGCTTCTGTGGCTCAGGGGATTGAGTGCCCACCTGTGAACCAAAGGGTTGCCTGTTTGATTCTCAGGACACTTGCCTAGGTTGCAGGCCAGGTCCCCAGTAGGGGGCATGCGAGAAGCAACCACACATTGATGTTTCTCTCCCTTTTTCCCTCCCTCTCCCTCTCTAAAAATAAATAAATAAAATCTTTAAAAAAATAAAATGAAATTCTTGTCTGGATCCCTGAGTCCCAACAGTCATTCTCTAAAACAAGTAGACACCCTTCTATGTGTTAATGTCATTGGAGAAGGCAGTAAAGTGAAAAAAAATTAGAAAGGAAGACGGCATCAGAATCAGTCTTTTGTGTGGGTGTGTGAGATGAAATACACATAATATAAAGTTTACCATCTTAGTCATTTTTAAGTGTACAGGTCAGTGGCATTAAGTATATTCTAATGATTGTGCAACCATCACTATCATTCATTTCTATTACCTTGTCACATGGCAAAACTGAAACTTTGTACCCATTAAACAATAGCCTCCCATTAGTCTTTTCTCCCAGTTCTTGGCAATCATGATTCTACTTTCTGTCTTTATAAATTTGCCTATTCTAGATATCTCTATAAGTGGAGTCATACAATATATGTTTTGTGTGTGTGTGACTAGCTTATTTACCTTTATATAATATCCTCAAGGTTCACCATGCTATAATATGAGCAAAAATTTCTTTCATTTTTAAAGCTGAATAATATTCCATTGTATGTATCATTGACCACATTTTGCTTATCCTTTTCATCTGTACATGGATACTTGTGTTTCTTTCACCTATTGGCTGTTGTGAATATGCTGTTGTGAACATTGGTGTTCATCATCTTTTTTTTATTAGATTGCGCATAGAATTTAATTTTTATTTTATTTTTTTTTAATTTTAGTCATTACTCAATACAGTTTCTCTCCTTTATTCCCATTCCAGACCACCCAGCCATTCCTCCCCTCCTCCCTCCCCTTTCCAACTCCCTTAGTTTTTGTCCATGTGTCCTCCATATTTGTTCCTGTAAAGTCCTCCCTCCTCCCCTGAAATTCCCCAGAAATTCCCGCCCCTCTCCCCTCTGGTCACTGTCAACCTGTCCTCTATTTCAGTGTCTTTCATTATATTTTACTTGTTTCTTTGTTTTGTTGTTTAGGTTCCTGTTAAAGGCGAGATCATATGGTATTTGTCTTTCACTGCCTGGCTTATTTAGCTTAGCATAATGCTTTCCAACTCCATCCATGCTGTTGCAAAGGGTATGAGCTCCTTCTTTCTTTCGGCTGCATAGAATTCCATTGTGTAAATGGACCATAGTTTTTCGATCCATTCATTTACTGATGGGCACCTACTTTGTTTCCGGCACTTAGCTATTATAAATTGTGCTGTTATGAACCTTGGGGTGCATACGTTCTTTTGGAATGGAGTTACAGGGTTCTTAGGAAATAGTCCCAGTAGTGGAATTGCTGGGTCAAAAGGCAGATTCATTTTTAGTTTTCTGAGGAAGTTCCATACTGTTTCCATAGTGGTCTTACAAGTCTTCAATCCCACCAACAGTGTACTAGGGTCCCTTTTTCTCCACAACCTCTCCAGCACTTGTTGTTTGTTGTTTTTTTTATGATGGCCATTTTGAGCAGTGTGAAGTGGTACCTCATTGTGGTTTTAATTTGCATCTCTCTGATAGCTAGCGATACTGAGCATCTTTTCATGTGTCTCTGGATCCTCTGCTTGTCCTCCTTGGAAAAATTCCTATTCAAGTCCTTTGCCCATTTTTTGATTGGGTTCCTTGTCTTCTTAAAGTGGAGTCATGTAAGTTCTTTATATATTTTGGAGATTAAACCCTTGTCTGAGGTATCATTGGCAAATATGTTTTCCCATACTGTTGGTTTTAATTTGCATCTCTCTGATAGCTAGTGATATTGAGCATCTTTTCATGTGTTTCTGGATCCTCTGCGTGTCCTCCTTGGAAAAATGCCTATTCAAGTCCTTTGTCCATTTTTTAATTGGGTTTCTTGTCTTCTTAGAGTGGTGTCATGTAAGCTCTTTATATATCTTGGAGATTAAATCCTTATCTGAGGTATCATTGGCAAATATGTTTTCCCATACAGTTGGTTCTCTTTTGATTTTAATACTGTTTTCTTTAGCTATGCAGAAGCTTTTTATTTTGATGAGATCCCATTTGTTTATTCTTTCCTTTATGTCCCTTGCTCTGGGGGACATGTCGGTAAAAATGTTTCTGTGTGAAATATCTGAGATTTTCCTGCCTATGTTCTCCTCTAGGACTTTAATGGTGTCATGGTTTATATTTAAGTCTTTTATCCACCTTGAATTTATTTTTGTGTATGGTGTAAGTTGGTGGTTGAGTTTCATTTTTTTTGCCTGTAGCTGTCCAGTTCT
>CM052547.1:53645673-53663964 GCA_028533065.1 Trachops cirrhosus | reverse complement strand
CATTTTATGTTGCTGCCCCCTTTGTCAAATATTAATTGGCCGTAGAGATTTGGGTTTGTTTCTGAGCTCTCTATTCTGTTCCATTGGTCTATGTGCCTGTTTTTATGCCAGTGCCAAGCTGTTTTGATTACAGTGGCCTGGTAATACAGTTTAGTATCAGTTATTGTGATCCCTCCTACTTTACTCTTCTTTCTCAAAATTGCAGCAGCTCTTTGGAGTCATTTATGGTTCCATATAAATTTTTGAAGTGTTTGTTCTATGTCTGTGAAGTATGCCTTTGGTACTTTAATAGGTATTGCCCTGAATGTGTAAATTGCTTTGGGTAGTATGGACATTTTGATTATGTTAATTCTTCCAATCCATGAACACGGTATATGTCTCCATTTATTTGTGTCCTCCTTAATTTCTTTCTTCAGTGTTATGTAGTTTTTTTAAAAAAAGATCTACTAACTACAGGTTTCTTGTTGACTTGCCCCTCATTTAGATTTCTAGTCACAGGTTTTTTTTTTTTTTTTTATCTGTAAAGTGACTTCACTAAGGCCACACAATTAGTGAATGATGGGCTGGAATCCTGAACTCTATTCTGAGTTCTGTCTGAGGTTTGGAGAGAGCAGCTCACAGCAGGACCATGGATGAGCTTATGTCTTGAGCACCTCTTAGTTCTCAGTGCATGCTGGGCTGAGCAGCCTTTGATGTTCAGTGGCTTTCTCAAGTAGGTTCCCAGAAACGAGCAGATCCTGTGGGCCTGGTGTCAGTGGACCATTAGTCACCAGTTGGCGTGAGTTATGTGAAAGTAAAATTTCTCTAATAGGATATTATCTAAGGAATTTCTCTAAATTGTATCCTGCACACTATCATACTTGAATAACTGAGAGACCAATTCTTTCACACAGAGACAAGAAGGATGCTTAAAAAATAGGAGAAACCACAAAAGTTTGGCAGTGTCTCGACTCTGGCAAAACTTAAGAGCTATTGATTACATTACCATGGATGCTATTGAATGAATGAAATGTTTATTAAGTCAATTTGTCATAACTAAGAACATTTATTTCTATTTTTTCAGTGTTGCTGGTTCTAAATTTATTTTTTTCATGGCCTGATGTGACTGGTTTTATTTTAGGAATAACATTGGGAGTGTTTTCTAGAGATACATGATTTGCTCGAGGCTACACTGGTGTGAATAACAAAACTGGATTTGAATCCAGTTTCCTGTTAGTCCAATTTCTACAATTTTTCCCCAGAACCACTTCCCCTTTGTTCCATCCCTTCTGAGTAGGAGCTGGAGCCTTTGAAGGACACACCCATTCTTCCTGTTTTCCTTTCCTCTTTCCCTCCCCACCACCTTTATGCTTGAGGAACAGCACAGATGTCATGGTCTACTGCAGAGATAGTGATGCCCATTCTGAATTCTAGGATCAGCTTCTCATTGTCTAGGGGCTTAAACATAAATTTTTTTGCAAAAAAGTGGTGAAAAAAATAAACAGCTTAAACTTAGCCAACTGTTCTCCAAGGCATATCCACTTTATTACTGAGAAAGGCAGAAAGGCTTCCTTTTCCTTAAACTCTCCATTCTCCAGAAAATGCTCTCATTGAATGTGTTGGGGGTGGCCTTTTCTGCCAGGTTCCTGTGTAGTGCAGTCAGATTGGTAACAATCAGGGTCCCCTAGAGAAGGCAGCAAAGACTCAGGCAAGGCTTGACCAATGCAACACACCTATGCAGAAGGGTGGAATTCTTCTGCCACCAAGCCAGGGCTTGACCATATCCTCACCTTCCCCATCTCATCATCTTCAGAGCCCAACCAACCCCCTCCAACCTACCCTGCTCTTTTCCATGGGACAACTTGTAGTCCATCATTGGGTGGACTACAAATGCCTACTGAGAATTTACTAGGGAACTGTGACCACTCTTGACTGCAGTATGGATCTTCTCTACAGGGATAAATCAGTGTAGGACTTGAGAAAGACCATACATACATCAGTGGGAGAATAACATAAGAGCTTTGTCAGTCAGTACTGTACCAAAATGATTCTAACTTTAAGTACAGATATTGAATTTCTTAAAGCATAAAATTAGATAAGAAATGGATTTAGAAAATATAAAAATGCATGCAAAGGTTAATATTTGTTTTATTCTGTTTCTCCAAAGGACAATATAAAGGGAATATATTTATCTTTGGGGAAATGAAAAGGGTAATATTCATATACCCTGCTCTCTGTTCTTGTATAGCCACCTCTCCTTTCTTTAAAACCCTTGCAGTAGAAGAAAATAAAGAACTTTCTACTTTCCTAGGAACTGGAAAGCAGATGTCAGACTCCATAGCCAAAAGAATTGATGCTGCTTTGCTCACCTTGGGTGTCCATTCCTGTTTAACACAGAATAAACTGGGAGAGAGAACCATTCAGGTAGGTTCATAAAGAGCAGATCTAAGAAAGGGGCCTCTCATCTCTGTCCTAGTAAATCCTTCACTCAGAAGATTGTGATTATAGTTATGGATGCCCATTTCTCTTCTTAGCAATTATTATATACAGCCATACCTTGGTACTCATTGGCTTCAGAACTCATCAAACCTTCTACTCATTACATTTTGATGAGAAAAAAAAATGTTTCAGCACTCAGCACGTGCTTGGGGCTCACAGCACTTGCCACTAATTGTGTGAGTCATGATGCTGTCCCTCAAGAGAAAATGCTTCACCACTCATCCCTTGCTCAGTACTTGTTTGTTTTGGCATTTATCATGAGTTCCTGAAAGAATTAATAATGAGTAGTGAGGTGTACACAGAAACCTTAAGGAGTCCTCCTGCACACAGCAGCTAGGACAGTGAAGAGAGAGGAGTGGGAGTGTGATTTGCTTCCACTCTGGGTGCCTCATAGATTGATCAAAGGGGGACAACAGGGGATCAGAAGTAATAGTGCCCAGAAAAACTCCTTTCAATAAGGGAATTGAGCTGCTCTGCATGGACTTTTTGCCAGAGCAGCACTCAGGCTAACAAAGGAGAGGGGGGCACAATTTCCTTCCATTCCGTGCACCACAGGGACTGATCAATGCCAAAGGGAGGTGGATTATTGGCATCAGCCTGTTACATAGGAGCAGAATGGACACTATGGGCTGCACAGCACTCTGAGGGTTTGGGATAGAAATTGGGCACCTGTGGTTATGGTAGCCCAGACTAAACCCCCATCCTCCTGGAACCACAGGAAAGGGAAAATTGGAGCAGAGTTTCTCTCTCTTTGCCTGCAGGATCTGGGAAGACCTGCAAAACCCACTTTGCAGGTTTAAAGTCAGCAAAAGTCTTGTTTTTTACCAAGAGTAAGATAATAAGACCTGGAGCTGTGAGAAAATCAGAGACAGATCCAGAAAGGAGTCAGAAGGCAAACCCCAAGAGCTAAGGCAAATTTCACTTTGCTATCCTTCAGAACTTGCATGTTTTTTAATTGCTCTTCTTTCCATTTAATTAGTTTTTTTTGTTTTGTTTGTGTGATTTCATTGTTTGATTTGTTTTCTTTTTTCTCCCTTTCATATTGCATTTTAATTTTTCTTCTTTCACTTCACTCATATTCCAATAACAAACTACTTGGAGTAGTTTTGTCAAACTACTCTTACTGTTCTTTTTATTCAGATCATATCATACTATTGTTATTCCAAATCCCACACAGCACCCTATCCTGGGCTTAATCTATTTCGCCATCTTTCTGAACTTTATTACTGTTGCAGTTAACTTTATACTCTTACACACTATGCCAAGTTTTTAACCCTTCCTCTCACTATATCTCACCATCTAAGCTTACATAAGTGCTCTACTTTCTGAAGTCAACTCACATTCCTTTCCCCTTTTAGTAAGAGTCTTACCTCTTTTCACCTTTTATAAAAACAGACTAGTTGGGTGAAATATTACAGTTATTGCTGTACTTCTCTAAAGAATCTTCTATCTGTTCTCTACTTGTTAGTACTTTATATCCCATAGAATACTCTTCATCTGTCTTACTCTATTTTGCATTTGCCTTGCCCCTAATCAGTTGAGTAAGGAATTTTATTTCATTGTTTCCTCTCTCACTTTTTTCTCTTTCTTTTTTTTTCTCCCCCCCCCCCCGCCATCCCATCTCAGGCTGGGCTTTACTCCTTACACTTATTAGTTTGCTTTCCCATCCTCTCAAAATCATTTTTCTTTACTGTAGACATCTCATATTCACTTTTTGCTTTTCTACAAAATTCTTATTCCCATTCTACCTTCATTAAATTTCATTCAGTTGCCATTGCTATCAACCCTGCTGTGGGTTTTCTACAATTTTGCTCCCATTGGTTCAGTACCTTTACAATTTTACTTCAAACCTCATAGTATAGTCTTCCCCCTTCTTACCTCACTGTTCCTGTAGCCCTTTTGTGTTATACTTAGATAGTAAATTTTTCTCTCTCCTTTTTTTTCACCTCAGTTGTCTCACAACTCTTATCAGTTCTCACTTTTACCATACAACAACATTTTCTCCTCTTATAGTTATCTCCTATTCCTTTTGTCATGTCATATAACATCTGCAATCCCTCTTCACATTTATTAATCTTTGTTCTATTGTAGTTGAGACTGCTGATGTGGTAAAGGGGGTTCTTTTTGCTGGCATAGGTTTAGTGGTCTGGTAATACTGCTTTGTTAACAAACACATGTCCAACAGCATAGAAGACAATGTGGGAGTTGTGAATACCAGTAGACCCGCTGGAGGGGGAAACAACCAACAAAAGAGTCACCAACAGATAAAGCCCAACTACTACAAGAGAGCCCACATGGAAGAAAAGGAAAATGTAGAGCATCCAGACAAGGAGATCAAAGTGACTGAACCATTGAGTCCCAGAGAACTCTCACCACAGAAGTTCACCCTATGAGGACCTGGCAAAGTAGAGCATTTGGAATAACAGAAACAAAGAAAAAGAGTTATCTAAATGGGGAAACAAAGAAAGAACTTTCATTTAAAAGTAATGAAAGAGTCCCCAGTAAAAAAGCTAAAAGAAATAAAAGCACTCAAACTATCAGATATCAAATTGAAAAAAAAATGGTTATAAGGATGCTCAAGTAACTTACTCACAACTACAAGGAACTGAGTGGCAACTACAAGGTAAAAAAAAGAAATAGAAACTATAAACAAGAACCAGAGAAAAATGAAGAATACAATATCTAAAATAACAAATACACTAGAAGGGATTAAAAGCAGACTGGATGAAGCACAGTACTGAATTAGTGAGCTGGAAGACAAGCTAGAAAAGATTACCCAGGTAGAGCAGCTGCATGAAAGGGAATAAAAATATGAAGATAGCTTATGGAAACTGCAGGAAACACAACAACATTCAAATCATAAGAATACCACAAGGAGAAGAAAAAGGAGCAAGTGATAGAAAGCCTGTTTGAAAAAATAATGCCAGGAAATTTCCCTAACCTGGAGAAGGGAAAAGCCATGCAAGTCCAGGAAGCATGGAGTTCCCCAATCAAGATGAACTCAAAGGGTCCTACTTCAAGACATATCATAATTAAAATAAAAATTTCAAACATAAAGAGGAATCTTAAAGGCACCAAGGAAGAAACTGGAAATAACATACAAGAGAGCTCTGATAAGGCTAGCAGCTGATTTATCAACAGAAACACAACAGCCAGAAAGGAATGGCAAGATATATTCTAAATAATGAAAAACAAAGACCTGCAACCAAGACAACTCTACCCAACAAGGCTCTTAATTGAAATGGAAGTGAAATAAAGAGTTTCTCAGACAAAAGGTTAAAAGAATACACACCTGCCAAACCAGCTCTGCAAGATATGCTAAAGGAACTACAATAGGAAGAGTAAGGAAAAGAGCAAGAGAGATAGAAGACCACAGGTACACAGGGAGAAAATAAGTATGTATTAATAGTAATCTTAAATGTTAATAGATTAAAAGCACCAATCAAAATACATAAGGTAGCTGAATGGATAAGAAAATTTGACCCGCACATATGCTGCCTACAGAAGACCCACCTCAGAACAAAAGACCTACACAGAATGAAAGGGAAAGTCTGTAAAAAAAATATCCCAAGCAAATAGACAGAAAAAAAGCTGGTGTAGCAATACTTATATCAGACAAAACAGACTTCAAGACAAAGGCCATAAAAGGAGACATAGAAGGATACTTCATAGTACTCAAGGGAAGAATTCATTAAGATATAAACATTATAAACATATATGAACCCAACATATGAGCACCCAGATATATAAGGAAAATCTTGGAGGACTTTGAGAAAGATATAGACAACAATACATTTATATTAGGAAATTTTAACTCCCCACTGTCAAAAATGGATAGATCTTCCTAACAAAATATCAACAAGGATATCATGGCATTGAACAATGCCCTAGATCTAATGGACATAACTGATATTTATAGAACATTTCACCCCAAAGAAACAAAGTACACATTCTTTTCAAATGCACATGAACCATTTTCAAAGATAGACCACATGATACGTCACAAAACAGGCCTCAAGAAATTCAAGAAAATTGAAATTATACCAAGCATTTTCTCTGACCACAAAGGCCTAAAACTAGAAACCAAACTCATGGAAAAAATTTCAAAAACACTCTAACTTATGGAGATTGAATAGCATGCTATTAAACAATGAATGGGTTAATAATAAGATCAAGGAAGAAATCAAAATGTTTCTAAAAACAAATTTTAATGAACAAGCAACAGTCCAGAACTTATGGGACACAGAAAAGGCAGTCCTGCTAGGCAAGGCCATAGTAATATGGGCATACCTAGAAAAGATAGAAACATTTCAAATAAACAATATAACCCTACATCTACAAGAACTGAAGGAACAACAACTAACAAATCCCAGAGTGAGTAGAAGGAAGGGAATAACAAAGATCAGGGAAGAAGTAAACAACATAAAGATTAAAAGAACAATGCAAAGGACAAATAAAGCCCCATTCAAGTTCTTTGAAAAGATCAACAAACTTGATAAACCTTTAAGTAGACTCATCAAGAAAAAAAGAGGGAATCTAAATGAATAAAATCATGAATGGAAGAAGAGAGATTACAACTGATACCACAGAAATACAAAGGATTGCAAGAAATTACTATGAAAAACTATATGCCAAGAAATTTGAAACTTAGGTGAAAGGGACAGATTTCTAGGGAAATATAATATTCCAAAACTGAGTAGAGAAGAAGCAGAAAGCTTGAACAGAGCGATAACAGCTGTTGAAATAGAAAGAGTATTCAAAAAAAACTCCTGGCACACAAAATACCTGGACCCGATGGTTACACGGAATAACTTTACAAAATATTTAAGGAAGAGCTAACCCCTATCATTCTCAGACTATTCCAAAAAAAAAAAAAAAAAAAAACCCAAGAAAAAGAAGGAATACCTCTAAACTCTTTTTTATGAAACCAGGATCATGCTAATTCCCAAACCATATAAAAATTCAACAAATAAACAAAACTACAGGCCAATATCGCTGATGAACATAGATGCTAAAATCCTCAACACATTATGGCAAATCACATCCAGCAATACATTAAAAAGATCACACACCATGTTCAAATGGGATTCAACCCAGGGATGCAAGGATGGTACAATATTTCCAAATCAATAACTGTTAATACATCACACAAGAAAAAGGAAAGACAAAAATCTTGTGACCATATCAATAGATGCCAAAAAACTTCTGATAAGGTACTGCACCCATTTATGATAAAAACACTCAGCAAAGTAGGAGTAGAGGGAGTTTACCTCAATGTGATAAAGGTCATATAAGAGAAAGCTACAGTCAATATCATGTTCAATGTGCAAAAACTAAAACTTTCCCATTAAGATCAAGAACAAGACAAGGGTGTCCGCTTTTGCCACTTCTGTTCAAAATAGTATTAGAATTCCTAGCCACACCAATCAGACAAGCCAAAAAAAAAAAATAAAATGTGTCCAAACCAGAAAGGAGGAAACCAAGCTGTCATTGTTTGCAGATGACATGATAGTGTACATTGAAAACCCTATAGACACTACCAAAAAACTACTCAACATAATAAGCAAATTTGGGAAAACAGTGGGAAACAAAGGCAATATTAAGAAATCTAAGGCATTTTTGTAAACAAACAATGAAATATCAGAAACAGAATTCAGGAAAAATCCCATGTGCTATAGCAACAACAAAAATAAAGTACCTAGGAATAAACCTACCTAAGGAGGTAAAATAGCTGTACTCAGAAAACCACACAACACTGAAGAAAAAAATTAAGGAAGACACAAAAAAATGAAAGCATACACAGTGTTTACAGGTTAGAAAAATTAACATCATCAAATTGTCCATACTACCCAAAGCAATTTGTAGATTCAACACAATCTCTATTAAAGTAACAATGACATATTTCATGGATACAAAACAAACATTTCAAAAATTTACATGGAACCATAAAAGAGCCTGAAGAGCCACAACAATTTTGAGAAAGAAGAACAAGGTTGGAGGGATCACAATAGCTGATATCAAACTATATTACAAGGTCTCTCTCATCAAAACACTCTGGTACTGACATAAGAACAGACACATAGATGAATGGAACAGAATAGAGAGCCCAGAAATAAACCCAAGTCTCTATGGTCAGTTAATATTCAACAAAGGGGGAGGAAGCATAAGATGGAGTAAAAATAGCCTGTTCAACTAACGGTGTTGGGAAATCTGCAGAGCTACATGCAAAAAAAATGAAACTCGTCCAACAACTTACACCAAACACAAAAATAAACTCAAGGGGGATAAAAGAATTAGATATAAGTTATGACACCATAAAAATTTCAGAACATAAGCAGGAAAATCTCAGATAATCCATGCAGCAATATTTTCACCCACTTATTCCCTAAAGCATTGCACATAAAGGAAAGAATAAACAAATGGGTGTTCATCAAAATAAAAAGCTTCTGCATAACTAAAGAAAACATCAGCACAATGAAAAAGGAACCAACCATATGAGAAAATATATTTACCAACAATACCTCAGACAAGTGTTTGATCTCCAGGATATATAAAGAACCCACATGACCCCACACCAGGAAGACAAACAAACCAATTAAGAAATGAGCAAAAGACCTGAACAGACACTTCTCCAAGGAGGACATACGCAGGACCCAGAGACAAATGAAAGGATGCTCAGCATCACTAGCCATCAAACAGATGCACATTAAAGCCACAATGACATACCACTTCACACAGGTCACAATGGCCATCATAAACAAATCAACATACAATAAATGCTGGTGAGGTTGTAGAGAAAAGGGAACCCTAATACATTGTTAGTGGGAATGCAGACTGGTGCAACTGCTGCAGAAAACAGTATGGAATTTCCCCAGAAAACTAAAAATGGAACTGCCTTTTGACCTAGCAGTTCTACTCCTGGGATTATACCCTAAGACTCCATTTCAAAATATCCTATGCACTCCAATGTTCATAGCAGCACAATTTACAATAGCCAAATGTGGGAAGCAACCTAAATGCCCATCAGCAAATGAGTGAATCAAAAACTATGGTAAATTTACACAGAGGAGTACCATGCAGGAGAAAGAAAGAAGGAGCTCAGCCCTGGCTGGTGTGGCTCAGTGGTTGAGTGCTGGCCTGCAAACCTGATGCAGACACTGGCCTGCAGTGTCTGCATCACTATGGATGAAATGAGACATTCACATGGATTACCGAATCTGATGGAGTTAAAGGGACAGCATGGCTTTTCTCTCAAGGGGAGGGAAAGCTGAGACCTCTGCCATGACAGGCCTTTATTGGGTTTCTCCACCCATTACATGATGGTCCTCATTTACTATGCACAGGTTCACTTTAGGTGGTTGCATTTTACAGAAAGCAAAAGAGCCAATGCTGCTAATCACATCACAGAAGAAGGATATTTGCAAATGAAAAGGCAAAAGTGGTTGAACTGTTACACTCATCCTTGGAAGGTTTAGCATGGATTTTAGGAAGTTACTTTGCAGTAAATGTCCTCAGTTCAGGGTGAGGGAGTTTTTAGCAAAACAAGACTCGAAGTGGCCTAGGCTCATTGCAGGCCTGATTCCCCACAGGAGAACCTATCTGTGGGTGTTGGTCCTGTGCATCTCCAAGTGGGAGCTGGGCCTACACCACACAGAACGGTCTCCTACACAAACCAAAGGGTTATCAGTTTGATTCGCAGTCTAGAGCACATGCTTGGGTTGTAGGGATGATCCCCAGAAGGGTGTGCATGAGAGGCAACCACACATTGAGGTTTCTCTTCCTCTCTTATTCCTTCCCTTCCTCTCTTTAAAAATATAAATAAAATAAAAGAATCCCAATGCTTAAAAAAATAGAAAGAAGGAGCTCTTACCCTTCGTGACAGCATGGATGGTTCTGCAATTTACTTATGGTAAGTAAAATAAGCTAGGTTGTGAAAGACAAAGACCATATGATCTCAACTAAAGTGGAATCTAATCAACAAAACAAACAGGCAAGGAAAATACAATCAGAGATATTTAAGTAAGGAACAAACTGACAGTGACCAGAGGGGAGGCAGGTAGGGGATAATGTGTGAAGGAAAAGAGATGGGTTGTCAGGGAACATGTATAAAGGACACATGGACAAAGCCAAAGTGGGGTAAGATTGAGAGTGGGCCTTGGGCATGGGCATGGAGGGAGGAGTTGTGGGGGGAAATTGAGAGAACTCTACTTGAAACAATAAATAAAATTAAATAACATAATAAAATAATAATGAGTACCGAGGTACCACTTTGATAGATTTTGGTGAAGAAGACTGAACACATCATGGATTATTAAGAAGCTCCTTCTTAGATTTTGATGTACAGCTAATGTTAAGATGCATGCACTTAATGAGTGGAAACTGAGACTCCCCACTGGGGAAGTTTTCACAACTGTGAGGTGGGGTCCTTGCCCACATTTGGTAAGCCCCATTCTCCTCCAACTCAAAAAGGAATGGAGACTTACAGCTAAATAAAATCTTGTCCCCAGTGGACAAGAGCTCATGAAAGAAAGCTACCCTATTTCCTGTGGAAGAAAAACCTGTATATGCTGGTGATCAACAAGTAACCTTAAATTCTCACATTATTTTTTTAAAGAAATGAATTACAGTTTAAACTGTAACACTCTTACCTAGCATAAATGCACTAGCCCCAAATCCTGGGGTAAAGCATGTCCCATCCTCCTTGTTTATTCCAGGGTCTTATTTTAAGCATCAGTACCCTGGGTTCATCTGCTATCAGTTGAGTGTGTGGGTGTTAATCAATGGTCATTGGTGCCATTTCAATGGCAACAGGAATCCCCAATTTGGGGTGTGGTGAAGAAGGAAACATTATTCAGTGCAAGGCAGATGATACAGCACAGCTGTGAAAACAGCATGGCTGTGGAACAACTCAATTGTGATATAGCATGGCTGTGAGGAAGCCCTGGGGCTAAGCCTCTTTTCATTTAGACAGCTCAGCTCTGTTCCTCAATTGTCCACTCAGCTCTGCTCCAGCACAACATCGGTGTTTCAGCTCAGCCAGAGAGATACAGTCTTCTGTCTTTGATGGAAATGGAAAATGTGCTCTCCTAGCTAGAGGGCAGCTGGCTTATAGAGACAGGAGTTCCTGCCCCTGGTCTATGATTAGTTCATCCTCATGCAAATGAGGATTCTAAACTCTTGCAGTTTAATTGGTCCAAATGGCACTGTCCTGATTGCTTAGAAATAATCTGCTCTTGGCTAGAGTGGTTGGGGAAAGCTTCAGTCTTATTGGTTGAAATAGGATTCTAGGAAATCCTTCACAAGGGCTAATTCAGATAGCAGAAACACAGTACAGGCAGGCAGTTCATGGTAGAGGCAGGTACTTATGTGCAGGCTTTTTCTTGAAATACAGTTTGTGTGAGAGGTCCCTGTTCAGAAATGGCTGCTAGGCTATGTTTTTAGTTTGTTTGTTTGTTTTTAATTTGAGCCCAATTGGCCACCAGAAGCCCTTACATCTTAATAGGTGTCAATTTTTCCCAAGGTTCACAGAGGAGATTTTACAGCTGTGTTCTCACTGATGAATATTCCTTGGCTCAGTCTTCTCCACATGAGTAGTGTGAACTGCCCACAACTTAGAATGCCAGGTCTCAAGTTGATACCCATCCCTTTGGATGAGAATGAAAGGACTATAAGTTCTGATTACAATAAATACTTTTTCTACCTTGTTCTGAAGGGTCATATTTTACACCTGGACCAGGATAGCTAAAATCAATTGCAAAATGAGTGAAAACCAACTCAGACAAGGAAGATAGTGCTTGACGGACACTTGAGTCATTCTTGGTTGAGTTTTCTTAATACCCACTGACTTGGAATCATATATGACAATAATATGACTAGAAGGGTTTTGTTGAGATCAGAGTATGTATTGGAAAGGGGAATTGGTGACATCTTCCAGAACTTTCTGGCTAGTTTTTGTAAAGCCACTCAAGGACTAATTAGAGAAAGTACAACAACAATAGTACTAGATGACTATGTTTTGCTAATGCCTACCATTGCCAGGTATGATAATTTATTCTCATTATGTGATTTAAGATTTCAGTAAATATAGCAAAACTTTACAGATAGGGTAATTGAAGCTCAGAGAGATGAACTCACTTGCCCACTAAATAGATAACATAACCACTAAGTGCCAGCTTTGGATTCCAAGCCAAATCTATTTGATTTGAGGCTATATCACTGAAAACAATTGTCAATCATCATTTCTTTATTAAATATTTCCTACTGTGCATTCTCACTGCCACCCTCCCACCCATTTTTACCAGCTGTACCTATCACAATCCATTTTACACAGTGAGTTTGGTTTCATTGTCCCAAAACACACATTTAACAGCACAGTCTGCTAGTCAATACCCTTGTCTGTATCTATGGGATAAGTCCCAGGTTTATCACCCACAGCCCTCTACAGTAACTCTTCAGTAGAAACTGGTCTAAGTAAGTGCACATTCCTGATACTGGACCTTTGTTCCTTTTTCTCCCTCCTAAAAAACCTCCCTATGTTACTTACTGAGCTCCTACCTATCTTTAGCAGAGTTATATGGAGTAATGATACCCATGAACTCAGAATCAGCCAGACCCTGGGTCATTTATTAGCTCTACCATGGGGGAGGCATAATCACTCCAAAATAGAAGCTATGGGGTCATAAGTACAAGATAGCAAACTAAAGGACCCAGAAGATAACTGATATTCAATAAATATGCCCAAGCTCTCTCATGCTTGTCTCAGTTTGTGTTCTTTCTTTACCTCCTGTCCCCCACCTATGTTCTGAAATTCCTGGCACCTCCTAGCTGGGATTTCTTAGTAGAGTATTCCTCTTGCTTCTAAATGCTAGACTTTGTAGCAAATGAACTGCAAAATCTTTTCTTTTTTATTTTTTAATTGTTTCTCAAGTATAGTTGTCTCCATTTCCCCCTCACCACTCCCCCCTCCACAGCCATCCCCACTTCCCACCCTTGATCCCACCCTACTTTGGTTTTGTCCATGCATCCCTCACACATGTTCCTGAAAACCCTTCCCCTTTCCCTTCATTATCCCACCCCACCTTACCTGTAGTTTCTGTCAGTTTGTTCTTAATTTTACTGTCTCTGACTATATTTTGGTTGCTTGTTTGTTTTGTTGATTAAGTTCCACTTATAGGTGAGATCATATGGTATTTGTCTTTACCACCTGGCTTATTTCACTTAGCACAATGCTCTCCAGATCTATCCATGCTGTCACAAAGGGTAAGAGCTCCTTCTTTCTTTCTGCTGTGTAGTATTCCATCATGTAAATGTACCCTAGTTTTTTGATCCATTCATTTACTGATGGGCATTTAGGTTGCTTCCAGCACTTGGCTATTGTAACTTGTGCTGCTATGAACACTGAGGTGCATAAGTTATGGGTTCTTAGGGTATAATCCCAGCAGTGGAATTAACGGGTCAAAAAGCATGAACCAGTAGAGAGAAGATGGCAGCGTGGTAGGAGGGAGAAGATTCTACTTCCCCCTACACACGGGAGAAAAACCTAGCTGATCAGTGGAGGAGCAGAGCAAAGAGCCAACAATATCACAACATACATGAAAATTGGAGATCAAAAATTGTAGCGGACATTGAAAAACCAGACAGTAAGGAGACTGCTTCAGGATAATAAGGGCCCAGGGATCAGCGCTAGGACCAGGGAGGTTGCAGCCCCAGGTCCAGCACTCCACGGTCTGCCTCAGGGCACTCAGGAGACAGCTGGGTCAACCACTCCCTCCCCGGCCAAACAGGGATTGAGTAGCACCCGAGGAGGCCTGGTTGCTTGAAGGCACTGAGAGGGGAGTGAGGACGTAGAGGCATTCACACAGGGGCTGTGAGCACCCACGCATAGCCCTGGGAAGAGTGTGCGCCAGAGCCTGTTCCACAAAGGCGGCCTGGCCTCCTGATGCGCTCTCAACTCTGAGAGAGTGTGGTTTTGTGGAAGACCTGGAGCCCACAGCTTTAAACAAAGAAAAGGTGCCGACACTCTGCTGAATCCCCGGTGCCCACAGCCATGAACTCGGGGAAGTGCTCATCCCTCAGGAGCCCCAGAACTCACTCACATGAATCCGAAAAAGGTGCGGATGCTCCTCAGAATCCCCAGAGCACACAGCCATGAACAAGGGTAAGGTGAGTGTACTCCGCACCCAGAGAATCCAGGGAGCCAATGGCCATGAGCTCCAGAGAGCGTGCATAGGAGAACTCAGATCTCACACCAAGGACCTTGTGAGAGGCACACAACTGGCGCTGGGGAAAACGTGTGGCTACTCCTGGGGAGACTACACAAGAGGCTGACTGAGTGCTGAACAGAGAAAAGAGACACCAATTGCACCTCAGCCTGCTGAGGCCAACAAGAACAGAAAAAACACTTTGGCCAGTTGGAAACCAAAAACAGGTTTTTTTTTGTTATTTTGTCTTTAACTTTTTTAAGTAACTTTTTATTGTAATTTTTTAATTCTTATTATTTTTATACCTCTCAATTCCTTATGCTTCTCTTTCTTTCTTTCTAGTGTTATTCCTTATTCCTTTCTTACCAAATTTATCTCTTCTTCCTTCCAGCTTCTGCTTTTTTTTCAAACCGGCAAATTATTGCATATTTGTATTATCATTTTTTTCATTATTCTTACATTTTTTATTTTAATAGTGGTATTTAATTTTGGTAATTAATTTTAATTGTGGTATTCCTATTCTCTCTCTATAGTCTTCTTTGCTTGGCTGGTTATATTGTACTGTTTGACAGGTTTCCCCTGTTATCTCATTCTTAGTGTATCGTTAATTTACTGACCTTCATTTGTGTTCCCTTAGTACATTACTCAAGGTTCTATACTCCTTATTCTTGTTATATAGATCTCATAGACTCTGTCATGTGATTGTTGCTCTAATATTATTGTAAATAATAGCTGTTCCATACAATTGTAACTACTTCACAACACCCATCCCAGATCTTAGCACACTTCATGGTTTCCTGAACTCTGTTACTGAAGTGGTTAACTCTATTCTCTCACACACTACACCTATTTACTATCCTTTACTCTCACTGTACCTCAGAACCTGAAATCCCACAACCTCACTGCTTTCTAGACACAACTCACAATCCTTCATTCCCCAACAAGAGTCTTATCTTCTTTACATCCTTTCTAAAAATTGGCTAGTTGGGTGGAAGATCACGGTTAACAATATGCATAGGAAAAGGATCTCCTATCTCTTCTCTACTGGCTGCTACTGTGAATATCATATAATACTCTCTTGCTGTCTTAAACCATTTGCCTTGCCCTTCCAACTTATCATAAAAAAGAGTAGGGGGAAGCTGTGAACACCAAGATAACCGATGGAGACTGCACCACTGAATCTCAAAGGTATTCTACCACAGAAGTTCACACCAAAAACCGAGGGAGTAAGAATAGATCAATTTAATAAACAGAGGCTAACAAGAAGAATCTCACAAACAATGGGAAGACAAAGAAACAATCCCCAAATGAAGGGAAAGGAGGAGGCCTCAGAAAGAATGCTAAATGAAATAGAGGCAACTCAACTATCGGATATTGAGTTCAAAGAAATGATTATCAGGAAGCTCAAGGAACTCACAAGGAGCTACCAGAAACTACAGGGAAGCTACAATGAACTCACCGCAAATTATACCAACATGAAAAAGGAAATAGAAACTATCAACAAGGGCCAAGAGGAAATGAAGAATACAATTTCTGAACTGAAGAACACAGTAGAAGGAATCAAAAACAGGATCAATGAAGCAGAAGAGTGGATCAGTGAGCTGGAGGACAAAGTAGAAAAAAGCACCCAGAAAGAGCAAGAACAGGAATAGAGGCTCGGACAGAATGAAGAGAGATTAAGAGAAATCCAAGACAATAATATCTATATAATAGGGATACCTGAAGGAGTAGAAGAAGAAGAGCAAGGGAGAGAAAATCTATTTGAAAAAGTAATGATGGATAACTTCCCTAATTTGATGACAGAAAAAGTCACACAAATACAGGAAACACAGAGAGAGGCAATCAAGAGGAACACAAAGAGGCCCACCTCAAGACATATCATAACTAAACTGGCAAAATTTCAAGACAAAGAGAGAATCTTAAAACCAGCATGGGAGTAACAGGAAGTAACACGCAAGGGAGCCCCAATAAGGCTAGTACCTGATATCTCAATGAAAACGCTCCAACGCAGAAGAGGAGGGCAAGAAATATTCCAAGGAATGAGAACCAGAGGTCTGCACCCAAGGCTACTTTACCCAGCAAGGCTATTAATGAAAATAGAAAGCCAAATAAGGAGCTTCCCAGACAAAAGAAGTCTAAAAGAATACACCTCCACCAAACCAGTTCTGCAAGAAAAGCTAAAGGGTCTGCTTTAAGGAAAGGAAGGAAAAAAAAGAGAGAGAGAGGAACACAGGTACGTAAATGGCAATGAATAAGTACCTATCAATAATAACCTTAAACGTAAATGGATTAAATGCTCCAATCAAAAGACATAAAATAGCTGAATGGATAAGAAAGCATGAACTGCACATATGCTGCCTTCAAGAGACCCACCTAATAATAAAAGACCTACACAGGCTGAAAGTGAAGGGGTGGAACCAGTTTTCAAAGCAAACAGACATGAAAAAAAAGCCAGGGCAGCAATACTCATCTCAGACAAAATAGACTTTAAAAAAGGACCATAAAGAGAGACTCAGAAGGACACTTTATAAAACTTAACGGAAGAATCCACCAAGAAGACATAAACATTGTAAATATATATGCACCCAATATAGGAGCACCCAAATACAGAAAGAAAATCTTAGAGGACTTCAAGAAAGATATTGACAGCAACACAATTATAGTGGGGGATTTTAACACCCACTGTCAAAAGTGGACAGATCTTCCAAACAAAATATCAACAAAGATATTGTGGCATTGAACAATGCCCTAGATGAAAGGAGCTTAACTGATATATACAGAGCCCTCCATCCCAAAGAAGCTAAATACACATTCTTTTCACATGTACATGGAGCATTTTCAAAGATAGACCACGTGATAGGACACAAAACAAGTCTCAACAAATTCAACAAAATTTAAATCATACCAAGCATTTTCTCTGACCACAAGGGACTGAAACTATAAACCAACTCCAAGCAAAAAAACTCAAAACACTTAAGATCATGGAGATTAAATAGCATGCTATTAAACAATGAATGGGTTAAGAATGAAATTAGGGAAGAAATCAAAAAGTTTCTGGAAACAAATGAAAATGAACTCACTACAATCCAAAAGTTATGGGACACAGCAAAGGCAGTCCTGAGAGGGAAGTTCATAGCAATACAGGACTACATAAAGAAGATAGAAACATTTCAAACAAACATAACTAACCCTACATCTACAAGAACTCGAGGAACAACAACAAACACTACCTAGAGCAAGTAGAAGGCAAGAAATAACCAAAATCAGAGCAGAATTAAACGACACAGAGACCAAAAGAACAATTATAAGGATCAATGAATGCAGGAGTTGGATCTTTGAAGAAAATTGACAAGCCTTTAACATCAAGAAAAAAAGAGAGAAGACCCAAATAAACACAATCAGAAATGAAAGAGGAGAGATTATAACTGATAGCACAGAAATAAAAAGGATTGTAAGAAATTACTATGAAGAACTATATGCCAAGAAATTTGAAAACCTAGATGAAATGGACAAATTTATAGAAAAATATAATCTTCCAAAACTCAATGAAGAAGAAGCAGAAATCCTGAACAGACCAATAACAGCAAATGAAATTGAACCAGTAATCAAAAAA
>CM052547.1:53592267-53645173 GCA_028533065.1 Trachops cirrhosus | reverse complement strand
TGATACTAAACTATATTACAAGGCCACTGTAATTAAAACAGCTTGGTACTGGTTTAATAACAGGAACATCAACCAATGGAACAGAACAGAGAGCCCAGAAATAAACCCCAATCTCTATGTTCAATTAATATTCGACAAAGGGAGCAGCTACATAAAATAGAGTCACAATAGCCTCTTCAACAAATGGTGCTGGGAGAACTGGACAGCTGTGTGCAAAGAAATGAAACTCAAGTGCCAACTTACACCATACACAAAAATAAATTCAAGGTGGATAAGGGACTTAAATATAAACCGTGACACAATTAAATTCCTAGAAGAGAACATAGGCAGGAAAATCTCAGATATTCTACGCAGAATCTTTTTTACTGACACATCTCCTAGAATTAGGGACATAAAGGAAAGAATAAACAAGTGGGATCTCATCAAAATAAAAAGCTTCTGCATGGCTAAAGAAAACAGTATTGAAATCAAAAGAGAACCAACTGTATGGGAAAACATATTTGCCAATGATACCTCAGACAAGGATTTAATCTCCAAAATATATAAAGAATTACAAGTCTCCACTGGAAGAAATAAGCAACCCAATTAAAAAATGGGCAAAGGACTTGAATAGGTATTTCTCCAAGGAGGACACACAGAGGATCCAGAAACACATGAAAAGATGCTCAATATCACTAGCCATCAGAGAGATGCAAATTAAAACCACAATGAGATACCACCTCACACCCATCAGAATGGCCATCATGAACAAAGCAACAAACATGAAATTTTGGAGAGGTTGTGGAGAAAAAGGGACCCTAGTGCACTGTTGGTGGGACTGCAGACTGGTGTAACCACTATGGGAAACAGTATGGAACTTCTTCAGAAAACTAAAATGGATCTGCCTTTTTACCCAGCAATTCCACTGATGGGATTATATCCTAAGAACCCTGAGACACCAATTGAAAAGAACCTATGCATCCCAATGTTCATAGCAGCACAATTTATAATAGCTAATTGCTGAAATCAACCTCGGTGCCCATCAGTAAATGAATGGATCAAAAAACTATGGTACATTTTTATAAAGGAATTCTATGCATCAGAAAGAAAAAGGAGCTCCTACTCTTTGTAACAGCGTGAATGGAGCTCGAAAGCATTATTCTAAGTGAAATAACCCAGGCAGTGAAAGACAAATACCATATGTTCTCACCTTTAACAGGAACCTAAACAACAAAAGAAACAAACGAGCAAAATTTACCCAAAAACACTGAAATAGAGGATAGGCTGACAGTCACCAGAGGGGAGAAGGGAGGGAATTTCCAGGGAGAATGGGAAGGGTTTAGAGGAACAAATATAACGGACACATGGACAAATACTAGGGGGCTTGAAAATGGATAGGAGGTGGGAAGGGAGGGGTGGGTGGGCTGGGATGGGAGTAAAGGACAGGAAACTGTACTTGAACAATGATTAAAATAAAATTAGAAAAAAAAGCATGTACTGCAAATTCTTGAAAACAGTTTACTAACAGGCTTTATGCTTTTGTAGGCTTTGGGTTATATATAAGGACATTCTGGTCACTAGTTCATTTCAACAATAACTTTGAAGCTTTTTTGGAATCAAAAGAAAAGATGACTTTTTCTGGCTAAGTGTTTAAGAAAAGGCTCATTTGCTTGGTGCCAATGCAACCAACCTGGACCTGCAGAGCCTTCCTCATCAACCAGTGAAGACCTACAAAATTCACAAACATCAGCCTGAAAGCAAGACTATTCACCATGTTGCGATTTATATCCAGATTATGCAAATGATAAGATACTTAAAGTAGTAAATTCCCAACCTGTGGGTCAGGAGATCCCTATAGAAAATGAAGATGATTTTCAAGAGCATAGAAATTACACCAAACATGGCCTGTGGGCAGAGTAAATTTTAAGCTACCTACACAAGATGTATTCCATTGCATTTAGGATACTATGAATTATAAAGCCCACCAGTATTTACATACTACTAGAAATTAAGCACAACAGCTAAGACATTGTCATTTTTCAAAAACATGCCAGCAATGTAGATATTATAAAGTATAAATTAAAAAGCACAATTTAAAATCGATGAGACATTTTATGCACTATTTCCAAGTTAAAATAGACATTTTGTTAAAGAATATTTTTAGGTTTAAATTTATTTAACAGTGTTATAGAACTAATGATAACCTTTCCCTCTCTTCAATGGTTGCTAAAAATACAAACTTAAAAGTGATCTTCATTCTCAATAATGTTGAAACCACTAGTGGGTGTTTCTCTCTTCCTGCCACCTCTGTGGAGTTTCTGTAAAAAATCTTTAACCCTCAGGGAGCAGATCAAGATTCTGAAGAAGGTCCCAGAGGAGCTGCTAATTAGAGACAATCAGCAAATGATGAGGATCATTAGGAAGTGTGGCTACATCACCTCTGATCTTTTTAAGTTCCAAAATGGATATAATTTCTATAGAACTCACAGAACAAAATATACTGAAAAATGTTATTCTTGGGGAATTGAACAATACATGACATAAATTGTCAGATATAAAAATCTTTTCTTAAATGTGGGGCTCTGTCAGGTTTTTCAAAGTTTATTTCCACATCCATTACCATAATTTTAATCTCACAAATATAACCAGATAATCCATTTGGGAGACTTCTGCCTCTGTGACTATTCACATGGAGATGGGCATTCTGAAAGTGCTTTGTGAAAGGAGCATGGAAGTGAAGGCCATCCAAAAATCTTTGGGGTCACATGGGGGCCTACAGAAAGCCATCCAAAATACTTAAAGACTATGACTTATATTTTTGTAACTTAGTCTTTGAGCTGAATGACTGAGTCTCAAATATTGAAATCTGATAAAGAGTGAAAGATCAAAGCATTCAGTAATTGTACAGTGACATATCAGCAGTAATATTAACATTTGAAAATATCACTGTCAGATAATTTGTTGGGATTTGTAGAAGTCATGGCATCATAGATTTAGTAATGCTTAAGATGGTGGTTTGTAGGTGTGCATTTTGGTTCTTTCAATGAGGGCACCTTCTCTCTCTATTTCATGTCTACACTAAGCCACCTCTCTGAAGAGGCTCCCCTTCTTTCTTTGTTAGACAGCCTCACTTGTGTGAACCCAGAAGTTCTCCCACATCTTGAGAGAAGCATTTTCCAACTAGATTACAGGGGGGCTTGGAACCCAAAGGATCTGCTCTGTGGGTCATGTTAGCAGATTTGTTCCTTTTGTCTTCTCTGGTCTGGGAAGGACAAAGAGCAAGGCATTGGGAGAGGCAACTGCTAATCAGTCTTGCATTTCTGCTAATAATTTGTTGAGTTCATTTGAACAGGTGTCCCTGGACCTGATATGAAAAGAGGGCTACAAAAATAGAGAGGAGCAGATAATGCTGTTTCTGCTTTTCTTTTTCATTCTAACCATCTTTGTCCATGTTTTAATGGACAATTTCTCTGGAGGATTTAATGGGTTCCATATACACATCTACCTCCTTTCATTTAAACAGCCCAGAATAATTAGAAATAAAACTCAGGTCTCTTGACATCCAGGGATACAGATTTCTCCTATGTTCTCCAGAAAGATGATTTTCCCTAATTTTTGAAACTTAACAGAAAGACGTGGCAAAATGACTTATGGTTTCTTTTAACTGAGTTTCTTGAAGGCTAAGTATTATTAAAGCTAGGCTCGAATATGCGGGAGGATTCCTTCATCTGGAAGTCATGAGGCCCAGTGAAGCTTGGTTTGACCAGGGACGCCCTTGAGGGCTGGCTGTTCTTCAGCATTCAGGTTGATTGACTTACCTAAAAATAAGAGAATGGAAAATGCTAATATTCTTTGACCAGTGTTTGCTGAATGCCTGCTACAAATATAGACTGCTATGGATCTGATCCTAACAGCTAGTCCTAACTTCTCTAACAGAATGTAGCGTCAACCCAGTTCATAAGTTGTTAGAGCAATGTTATGAAGGCCCCAAACCTGCCAGGGTTTGAAGAGTGGGGGAGACTAATCCCAGGAGCTATCACCTAAAAATCAAAAGGTTGCTTGCAGAGTACAGTAATATTTTTAATTTTTCCTATTTTAAAATCTGAAATTTAGCTCTAAGTAAAATAATACCATGAATTTATTAATTTAATAAGCAAGTATAGGCCTCCTGGTATTTATATGCCAGTGTTACAAGCAAAATAAATGCTGCTCCAGCTTTCTAGAAGTGTGGCTGTGAGGGTTTTTCAGATGATGGCTAAGTACATTTCATGATAACGATGTTTTGCATCTGAGCTGCAGGATCCATTTTAAAGTGTGACAGAAGCTGGTTTGAACATGGCAGCACCCAAGATTGTGATCTGAGATCACTATGAGCCACCTGTGATCAGGTATTGTGCTCTTCCTCTGAACAAGGAGAATGTTGTGCCCTCAGCTCTGCTTGGGGACTGACTGCCCAGACCCTGCCTGCCTCCTCTTTGCATGATGGCTTGCCCCTCCCTGTGAACCACCCACAATTATTGTAGGAAGCACCCTCACATTGTGTCAGACTTTAGAAATTTTCTCATTTTAAAGCATAAAATGTAGCTTGTCTTTGGTATTTGTGAATTTGTTTTGTGTAATCTAGGCAAATGGCCTAGCTTGTTTTCTGCTGTTGACCATTCTAGATTGGTTTTGAAAAGGCCAAGTTCTCCATTCCTATCACCTCTGATTATTGTGGAATTGAGCCCTGCCCTGTGCAAGGGAGCTGCTATGATAGACACACCAGTATGCCCAAGTCCCATGCATTCCTGCTGTGCTGCCACATGCAGCACTAGGTCTTCTTGGGGAAAAAATGCGTTGTCCACCATGGGAACAATTGCTGGCTTATGAATTGCCTCTGGTTTTGGTGGTCTGGGCAGATCTTTAATTTGTGCTGTTTAAGAGCAACTAGCATGACTCATCAGTGAGTTCTTTCTTTGGCCAGCAGGAATTGCTTTCCATGTGGCAAGATCACACTAAGCCATTGTCAAGCCGTTGTCAAGCCATTGTCAGGCAACCTCTGCTGAAGAACCCAGTGGTACCAGGGGTCCCCACATTATCACTTCATCAGCTCCCTGGGGTCTGGGACAAACACAGCCTTCCTACTCAAAGAAATAATGAACCCCTTGTGATGTGAAGCCCCCTTGCAGGACCTTGAGGTGCTTCCTGGCCTCATTTGGAGTTTAGCTGTCTGCAGTTCCTTCTCTAAAGCAGTGGGGGACGGGGAACCTGGCTGGGCTCAGGTGGGCAAACAGTCATGTTGAAGGGAGAGACACATGGTAGGATGTGTATTCACTGTCTCAGGAAGTGTCCAGGTTCCTTGCTGCTCTGAGTGATTTACAGATGCACATTTCCTCTCAGCTTCCTGGTTTCAAAGTGAAACCTGGCTGGAGATTTTTCAGAGCCTCACACCTGGGACAGGCTCCTTCCAGAAGGAAGGCTATCATTGACTTTTCAGGAATGTTGTCTGAATTCTGGCTCACAGTCTTTTCAAGTATAGCATCCTTTTGGGGGTGGGGTGGGGACAATTGTCTGAAGGCTCTTGTGACCACATCCCAACAGTGACTGCTCTTCTTGACATTCAAAGTTATTTTCCTAATTTCCTTAATGACCAATTTGTATTTGGAGACTCCTGCCTCTGTTCCTTCTCCCCTTTATGATATTTGTGTCCTAAAAACAAAACAAAACTTGGAGCATAATGCCATACACCAAAAGGTTGTGAGTTCAATTCCTAGTCATGGCACATGCCCAGGTTGCCGATTCGATACCTGGTTGGAGGCAACTGATCAATGATTCTCTCACATTAATGTCTCTCTCTCCCTCTCTCTTTCTCTCTCTCCCTCTCTCTTTCTCTCCCTCAAATCAATAATATATGCTCAGGTGAGGGTTAAAAATACCTCTTTTACATCATATATCATGTCAATATTCTATATCATGTCACTATGATTCACAAGATCCTGCTGTGGCTCCTTTTAATCTGAGAATCAAATTAAAGCTAACTTTCTCAGCACCACCTGTGCAGCATGAAGATATGCTTCAAAATGTCACTTCTTCAAGGAAGTCTGGCCCCACCAAAGCAGAACGAAGTCAGAATTACCTGAGGCTCAGTCCCAAGGCCTAACTCAGCATTGCACACAGTAGGTTCTTTCTAAAAATAATATTTTACTTATTTATTTAGAGGAAGAGAGAGGGAGGGAGAAACAGAGGGAGAGAAACACTGATATGAGGGGAACATCAATCAGTCACCTCTTGTGCATCCTCAACCAGAGACCAAACCCACAACCTGGGCATGTACTCTGACTAGGAATTGAACTGGTAACTTTTCTCTTTGCAGTAAGATGCCCAACCAACTGAACCACAGCAACCAGGGTGCACACAGTAGGTTCTTTGTATTTAAATCTTGCTCTTTCCATTACACACTTTAAAAATACTCTTTACAGGAACTTTTCTGCTGCCATGTTCATACACATTCTGTGCCAATGTTCTCTTCATCAGAACTGATGCCCCTTGACCCCTGATATCCATTCCAAGATAATCACAATAGGCATTCTTTGAAGCCCAACTTACCTGATACAAAATTTTCTAATAACTATAGCTTAGAACTTTTTTTATTCTAACATATCTCTTCACTGATTATGATGTTATGCAAATTAGCATTTGAACATTGGTTTTGTTTTTCAATGGTTTGTAGCGAGCAATTTTGTCTCTTAATCCTGGTACTGAATGTTAGGAAAATGTATAAATATGTATACATTTTTGATACCTGACCACATACAAAAAATAGATGCTTCATTATTCACACTCTTTTAGTAAATATATTGTCTATTCAATTTGAATATAAGGGGGAGAAATGGTCACCTTTAGTTCTTAATATTGTTTCATGAAAATAATATATGATAACCTAATATTTTGTAATCTTTTTGTGAGATGGTTTTGTATGAGATGGACTTTGGCACACAATCAGATTTTCAACCAAAATTCCATATTGACTTCATGTCACAAAATACCCCAGTCTGGATGTGACATGATTTACCTATGTGACACTATTAATGTGCTATTTTAATTGGGGTTATTTACTGGTGCCTATCTGTATGAGACATTTTCAAATCTCCCTTGAAGTTAGATGTGATCACATGACTGAGTTCCACCAATGAAATGCAAGCAGAGGGAACAGCCAGTCACTTCTTTTCAGGCCTGCTGATTAAACTCTTTCCCCCATAATCTGCATCTTTTCCTCTGTCTGTTGGTTGGATATCAACAACCACGGTGGCCTTGGAAGTTTCATGTTGAAGATGACTAATTTGCTGTGTGGAGCAGAGCACTTTTTGAACCCAACCCCACTTCTTTTCTACCACCTATCAAAATGTCTGGGTTTGGACTTCTTGTGAGTAAGAAATAATCTATTTTATTATGCCAATGTCAAAACATCTGGTACTTGTCTTAATCAACACATTGCAGGGACCCTAAAAATACAGCCACTACAGAAATCCTATCTTTCTCTCCCAGACACTAATTTAGAATGTCCAAAATAATCTTCTGTTTTACATTACCCTGCAGAAATACTTGCCTCTTGTTATAAACTGATAGACAGCATCTCAGGATGTTACACTATGCAAAGACATATGATTTTACATTTATAGAATTTTTATGATCATGTAGTCCAATTTCTTATTTTCAGCCTTTGGGAGAAACTCTTCTGCATATTTTGGTGGTGGAATAATAAAATGACAGGACATGCCATTTATCTCTATGTAAATTGCCTTCAGCTTTTAAGAAGGAAAAAAGAGAGAAATTCTACTTCCCTATTTCAGCAGCTAAAAATTTCTTACTTGCAACTTCCCACAATTTATTTGAGCTACTCATTCTTCTTGGCTTCAAATTCTCTGCAGGAATAAAGTCAGGAGTCAGAAGGAGGGAGGATGTGAGTCTGAGAGGAGACTTCTCATAATGCCTTGGTCTGTGTAACCCAGAAAATTGCTGCTCTGTTGGCCTTGTCAAAGTTTGGCCTTGTCTGATAGTTTCTGTCAAAGTTTATGATCTGTTGGATTTTTCCAAAGAAAAATTAGATGTGCCAGTATTGTTTTAAGTTAGTGTTTGTGGATCTAGATTGGTCTTTAAAGAAATTCATTTACTAGCTGATGCTTAAAGCCCAGTGGAAACTTGGGATAAAATTGCCAATCAACAAACATGTCCCAAAGCTCGAATGAACAAGTAAAAATACTGCATCATGAGGGAGTTTCTGAGGATTTTAGTCCACATGATTCCAAGCTCAGGGATGTTGCAGTCAAGCCGGGATGTACAAGGAAATGCCTAAGGGCTGTATTAGATAGCTTTTGCTGTGTAAGAAACCAAACCAAATGTGGAGGCTTAAAGTAACAAACGCTACTTATTTGCCTGGTTCCCTCAGTTTCTGGGCAGTTCTTCTGGAATGGATTAGCTCAGTGGCAGCTGGACTGTCTAGGTGGTCTCACTCATATGGCTGGCTTAATATCACCTGGAAAATAGCCATGTGTCCCTCATTCTAGAGTAGGCCAACCCAGTCTCATTCTCTTGATGATAGAAGTGGTCAAGCATTTCAAGAGGCCAAGCTGCATAGAAGAACACAATAAGAATAAAAAAGGCAATCTACAGAATGGAAGAAACTGCAAATTATATAAACATATATATATATATATTACATATATAAATTATATATAAGGGGTTATCATCCAGGATATATAAAAAACTCCTACAACTCAACAATCAAAAAACAAATAACCCAGTTAAAAACTGGTCAAAAAACTTGAACAGACATTTTTTCAAAAAAGATATACAAATGGCCAATAAATATATGAAAAGATGCTTAACATCACTAATCATTAGGAAAAAACAAATTAAAACTCCATCGTGATATCACTTCACATCCATTAAAATAACTTCTATTTTAAAAGCAAAGAAAATATCAAGTGTTGGTTAAGATGTAGGGAAATTGGAACCCATATACATTGTTTACAGGAGTGCAAAATGGTACAGCTGCTATGGAAAACAGTATGGTGGTTCTTGAAAAAGCTAAAAATCAAATTACCATATAATTCAACAATGTTACTTCTTGTTGTACATATAAAATAATTGAAAGCAGGACCTCAAAGAGACATTTGTACACTCATTTTCAGAACAGCATTATTTATGACAGCTAAAAGGTAGAAGAAGCTCATGTGTTCAATTACATATGTATGGATAATCAAAATGTGGTATATACATAAAGTGAAATGTTATTCAACCTTTAAAAAAGAATGATAGTCTGACACATGCTACAACATGGATGAAACTTGAGGACATTACATTAAGAGTAGTAAGCCAAACACAAAAACACATATACTGCATGATCCCACTTATAATGGTAGTTGCCAGGTCCTGGGTAGAAAGGGAAAATGGGAATTATTTTTTAATGGATACAGAGTTATAGTTTTGCAAAATGAAAAAGTTCTAAAGACTGGATGCAGAACAATGTGAATATACTTAATACTAGTGAGTTGTGCATTTAAAAATTGTCGAGATGGTAAATTTTATGTTGCATGTATTTTATAACAATTATTAAAAAAGGCTGAGACAGTGTACATGCACATTTCAAGTCTCTCCTGTGTCACATTTTTTAATGTGTCTTTGGCCAAAGCACATTGTCCATTCCTGATTAAGAGACAATCAATAGACTCACCTCTTGATTGGAAGTGAGTCAAATTGCAATTGTGTGTGGATACTGGGCTGGAAGAAGTTATGGGCCATTTTTGTAGACCATCTACCACAGGTGCTTGGGACCTATGGAAGAGCTGGGGGTTAGGACAGGGCAGTGAGGAACCTGAGCTCTGCTTTGAAGGGTAGTGGGACTTCAACAGAGAAGGACAGAGTAAAGTTAAAGACAGCCAGGCAAAAGCAGAACTAGGGGAGTGGCCTAGAGAAGAGGGAGCCTGAAGCCTGGAAAAGGGATAATTTTAATGGCACTGGAGCAGAAGGACAGAGTTGAGGAGCTAAAGGAGCAGAGCAGAAACATGGGATAATTGAAAAACAACCAACTTTAGAGGGCTTTCAACATCAGCACAGGGACATATAAGCAATCCAGAAGACCAGCATTTCCCTAACTGTTTACTCTTTGATAGTATCCAGAGTTTAAAAAGGATTTTGTCATCAATTAGCTTTGGACCTGTGTAGTAATTGAAGAGGTTTCTTGCCTGTAGGATTTTGCAAAGGCTGTATTATAATAATGTGTTTTTGCACGTCCCCAAGGGAAGGTGATGCTATAGGAGGCATTTCCCATGTCTTCCCAGGCTGGTATGTGTTCCTTAGAACAGCAGTTAAAGCACCCACAGCAGAATCTGGGAGGTCTGTGAGCAGAAGAATAAGGGAGTATTTTAATATGATGGAAGTTTTATAAGTGTTTCTTGAGGAGAGGGATGTCTGTGTGCTATCCAGCAGTAAGTGCAAGGCCAGTAATAACAGTGTCTAACACATAGCAGGGGCTCACTAAAGTTTTTAGAATGTTGTTGTAGAATAATCTGTAAGGTTTCTGTCACTATACTGTTTATCAAACTCTTCTTTCTCTCAGGTTTGAAAGCAGCTCAAGAACTATTCCAGTGTAATGATATTGTCATCCTACTATAAAGGTGCTTTTTCCCCTTCTCAAGGTAATGTTTAAGTGATCAGTGGCAGATTATTTAGCAAGTTTAGTGCTGACCTGAACATTAAAAGGAGCTTCTGCTTGGGTCTCTGACTAGATCTCCTTGAAATATCAGTAGAATGTCTTCTGGGAGAGGGGCTAGTGGCCAATTCCCAGTTTGGAAATTAAGAAATTTGTTAAAGAAATGTATGAGCTCTGGGCAACCTAGAATGTATTCTCTCAAAGAATATCATTTAGTAATTATTACTAAAGTGATACTTTGTACTGGAAGAAGCATCAAAAACAAAAGTTTTGAACTCCTGAATACTAGAAGAGTTGTTTGTTTGACTACATTTATGTTTGTTCAACTAAAACCTGAGCTTGAGAATTCAATGCTAAAGGGGTCTTGAGTCAGAGGTCTGGTGCCTTTGGCCTCCCTGTCAGAGCACCTCAGTGGATAACTGCCTGGAAATTTCTTGTCTTGATCTGGTGGCCACAGAAGACAAGAGAAGCCAATGTCAGCCTCTGGGCTTTCCAGAAACTTTTAGAGAGAATGCAATTTCTTAGGGTCAGAGGCACTGAGATTTATAATTCCTGTATACTCCAGCATCAAACTCAGGTGAGGTGGCAATTTTTATGAAGACTGGTTTTAAATCCACTAGGCTGGAGATCCTTTTGTGAATCTGATAGGAGCAGTGGATACTCCTAGAAAAATCACAGAGAACTTTGTTGCATTCTATTTTAGGGTTTTTTTTTTTGGACCTCTATGATAACCTACCTTTAGACTTTGACAAGACCTCTCATTTAGGCCTCGATTCTTGTCACCCTCAATTTGGTTTGTATGTAATAGAGAGTAAGTGGATTTCTCCTGACCATCATTAGCCAGCTAACTGCCTGTACCTTTTGATTCAGTTTTATTTATTCAATATGTAAAACATGAACGAACTCAAAAACCAAAACTACATGAAAAGATACTCTCAGAGAAGTGTTATTTCTTCTAGTTGGGTGAGACTTGACAGGTGGTGTAATTGTCACCTAAAATCAAGAGCTAGAACAATTCCATAACTCCAGAATGCCTCCTTCAGATTCCTCTCCAGTCCACCTCCTTCCCAACCCCTCCAGGGCAACCTTTGACCCAATTTCTATCACAGTCATTTAGCTTTATCTGAACTTCATATAAATACTTTTTCCACAGTGTGGAATTGACTTCCATCCACAGTGTGGAGTTAGCTCTCATCTATATTGATATTTCCTCTTGCTGTTAGGAAGAAGCTGTCATGGTGGACACTCTAAGTGCCCCCGTCATTCAGTATGTTCATGCTGTCAAACCAGTACAAAACCATCCAACAACAGTGGTGGCGTATTCTTCTACTTCCACCAACATGTCAGCACAGCTATATGAGCTGTTAAAATGTGTGCTTAATCCAGGCCTCCAGGGGGGCCATAACATAGGCTTCTTTACTATTCTACCAATAACTAAGTTGCCTGCTCAGTTGTTCCTTTTGGGTGCACTGGACCCAGACTGCCATTAGGATTTAAACATGCAAGGTGGGCCAGTGAGAGGAGACATCATGAGTTGTTACAAGAATAGGATCAACCATGCAGAGCTGAAGAGCTGCATCTTGAGCACCTGCAGAAAAGAGCATGGAGAAATAATCTTTGGATTCAGAGAAGCTGCAGGAGCTGCAGGATTGGGGCGGTCAATACTGGAAGGAGGGGTAGAACAGGGGTAATATGGCCACACCTACCTCATGCTGTGAGAAGTGTCAGTCTGCACCAGACAGACAGATACAACCCCAGAAAAAGTAAATGAAGAGGGTTTCCAATTAGATACACAAGCATAGCAGAAGACAGGGTGGGGCCTAGGGCTTTATAACATGATACTGAGTGAAGCTAGCATGCTGCATGGTGTGATGCTGGATACCAGTTTCTCTCTCAGTTCTGCATAATCCAGGGCACAGGTGGCCTGATGTGGGTCCTGCTCCTATTGATGAGTTTGACAAATTCTTCTCCTGAGCTACTGAATGTTTACTGGAGAGAAGTTCTCATCTTAACATTTATGGGTGGAGTTCCCCAGTGAAAAATGTGAGTCATTGTTTTAATAATTGCTTCTTCTATATGCTTACTCTTCAAACCATTCCATCCTGTAAATGATTTACTGTATAGAGCTAAAAGATGAGAAGTGCCCTTTTAAAAAATATGACCATAGTACTATTACCATATGTAAAAACAGTGTGATAATTGTTCAATATTATCAAATATCCAGTTAGTGTTCAAATTTCCAATTGCCTCATAAATGTCATAATCATTTTTGAAGTTTCTTTGAATTAGGAACCAAATTATGTCTACATTTTGCAGTGAGTTAATATATCTTCAAGTCTCTTAATCTATATTCTCTTTCCTTTGCAATGCATAGGTCATTTGTATTTCTTGCAGGATGGTCATCTTCCTAAACTTTGTGTAAGAAACATACAAGACCCAGATTCTGGCCCCAATCCAGCTGGTGCCTTTCAGGGCATCTCCCTTTGGAAAGTGAGGCAAAGCAGAGACAAGCCTACCGAGTAAAGCCTTGTGAGCTTGCCAGGCATGATGGTGATTAACAAGCAGGACAGAGTGTGTGAGGCCTGTGCTTGGGTATTAGGCCATTTCTGGTCTTCTCAGAATTGGCAGTACACAGTGGGTGTAGGCCAGGTGGTACCTCTCAGAGGACAGTTTTACACATTACTCTACTTGATAAATCTCAAATTATTACATTAAACATGAAAAAAACAAAACAAAATAAAGCCATATTATTATACATATTAAGTAATTAAAGATTCTCTCTGTCCTTTGTGGACCCTCCAGAGAACCTGCAGAGTCTCAAATTGTTCACATCTTCCACTTTCTTGTCTATTTGTGAGTTGTGGGAGAAAATTCATTAGGAAGACAGTTGCATACTTTACCGGGTGAGCTCTCACACATGGGGACTGCTTGGTCCAGCTTGTCCTGAAGGATTTTATGCCAAATATAAGCATATTTAAAATAAATGCCAGGCTATGAGGCGTGTATTAGTCCTAGAGAAAGAGCCAGTCCTCTTACAGATTTTGGAGAAGGTAAGGATGAATCCACAAAAAGACAGTAACTGATAATACACAGGGAGGAAATATAAATCATCACCACTTATAGGGAAGAGTGTTTGACTTTGCAGTATTCAAAAAATGCAAAGGAAAGAAGGAGAAAATATTATACACTAAATAAAATACTAGGAATGTGATTGTTGTATCAAAGATATTCATGGTTGTACTTTTTTATTTTTTATTTTATTATTTTCAAAAATCTTTGCCCAAGCATGTTTATTGATTTTAGAGAGAGGAAGGGGGAAGAGAGAGAGAGAGAGAAAGAGAAACATCATTGTGAAACAGAAACATCAATCAATTGTCTCCTGTACATTCCCTGACTGGGGATCTAACCTGCAACACTTTGGTGTATGGGTTGACACCCCAGCCAACTGAATCACTTGTCCAGGGCATGGTTGTGCTTTTTATAATTGAACAGAAGATTATACACAATCTGAATATGTTAAGCCAATTATGGAAATTATAAAATAAATTATGGCATTTTGATTCTTCAGAATATTATCCAACTATTATAAACAATAAATAAGAACACTTTTACACAAATAAGTGTGATTTCAAGATAAATCTAAGGTGACAAAACAGAAGTTTATGTACACAAAATGTCATAAGTGACAAAAATGCATGTATACCTAAAGCTGGAATGAAAATACAAATATAAGCTAAGTGTGGGTGTTGGGCCAATGGGAATATGAGCAAATATCTTTTACTTTTACACTGGTAATGAAGAAGTAAAACATTTTTTGAGCACCTACTGTCTGTCAGACAATTTGCTAATGACCCCATTTAATCCTCACAAACATGTGGGTAAGATTTTACAATATTTCCTTTCATCTTATAATAATTATATATTATTAACAGTAAGCATGATGATAATTATTATGGATTGAATTATGTCCCACCCAAATTTCTATGTTGAAGTTGTAACCCCCAGCACTGCAAAATGTGATCTTATTTGGCAGTAGGATCATTGTAGATGTGATAAACTAAGATGAAGTCATACTGGAGTGGGGAAGCCCCTAATCCAATGAGACTGCTGTCCTTATAAAAAGGAGAAATTTGGACACAAATGTGCACACAGGAAGAATATCATGTGAAGATGAAGGTGGAGATCGTAGTGATGTGTCTAAAAACCAAGGAATTCTGAAGATTGTCAGCAAACCACCAGAAGCCAGGGGAAAGGCATGGAACTATATGACAGTACATTTTTGTTGTTTTATCCACCTAGCCTGTGGTATATTTTGTCACAGTAGCCATTGCATACTAATATAATAATAGCAGTTGATATTTACTCAGTCATCTGAAATACAAAAGATACCTTTCTAAGTACATTATATGTACCAACACATCATCTTTACAGAAAGTGTGGGAGGGAGGCATTCTTAATCCTGCTTGGGGATGAGGAACCAAGGCATAGAGCTAGGATTTGTATGTGGCTCCAGAAACTATGTAGGGACTGAAACATTTTGAGTCCTAAAAGTTGATAAACTCCCAAAGTCAGATTATGGTTTCAGAGACATCCCATCTATCCTCTTTCCTGGCTAGGTTACCCAGAAATGGGAGGCCTAAAAGGAATGACTGCTAATGTTATGGAGCAGGAGTTTTGGTCCTGATATTAGGTCCAGGGTTCTCCAGGGCCCCAACACTGCCCATAATTTTCCTCCCTCAATTCTCTAAAATTTTCAAGCCTGTCTATCCCACAAACAGTAGCCTGCCATAGATAGGCAGGGTCTGAGTGGGGAGGTAAGCATGAAGGGGGTTGTTTCTGTTGAGACTCCAGATAGTCAAGCTTATTTGGATTTCTTTATTTTCTTGTGTTCCCTCCCCAAACACTGTGGAGTTCTTGTTTTGTTTTGCTTTTTTTTTTTTAACAGGACAAAGGATATCTTCTTCAGAAGATAGCTCTGAGAAGAGAGCTAGTCAACTGAAGATTGTGGCCACCAATCAAAGCCAACAGGACTTCCCAACTGGGGTATTGGGCAAGGGACTTCACTCAGTGGAAAAAGTCAATTGTGAAAGAGCTTGACTGTGGACCATCATGGCTGTGAAGCAGCTCAATTGTGAAATAGCTTTGCTGTAGTATAGCTTGGGGAAGATGGCCAGGGTAAGGAAATCTAAGCATTACTCTTGAGTTACAACTCCAGTGTTACAACTCCATTGTCACAGCTCAGTTCTGGGGAGACAGCTCTGCTCTACTTTGCTTTGGGCAGACAGGCTGAGTGTTATAATTCTGGCTGGTAGTGTAGCTCCAATGTTACAGCTCTGGCTGGCAAAGCACAGTTTTTGATGGAAAACTGAAAGTGTGCTTCCTTGAAGCGGAGATGAAACTGGCTTATACAGAGAAGAGTGCCCACTTTCAATCACTGATTGGTCCATTTCTATGTAAATGAGGACTCCAAATCCTCACAATTTGACCAGTTGGATTGGAGCTACTTTGTTTGGCCAGTGAAGATGCAAATGAGGATCTTGAAAAAAAAAAAAAGGCTTGACAGCCTAGTCTGTGGCATTTCCTTGAAAGGTGTGCATGAGACACCTTTGCAAACAATGGCTACTACACTCCGGTTATAAATTTGGGCCCAATTAACCATGATGGGCCCATTTTGGCACATATATTCTTTTGGGGGTCAATATGTTGCAAATGCCACAGGGACAGTCTGTGGATCATTTATTTAATGAATCTCTGTTATGGTAGTTTAGTCCACAATCCCAGACCTAGACAATGTTCTGAGTAATGGACTTACCATGGAAGAAGGGATCCAGTACACCTCTTCTTTGTGACCCCTATAGTATTTATAAATGGTAAAATTGGGTAAAAGATTATCAAATATGTTCTGCAAAGGGAAAAGGAGGGGAGACCATCAACAGGGTAGCATCAACCAGTGAACAATGGGAAAAAGGTGTGGAAAGGAATGATGCCTGCTGGCTCAACCTGTCTTCTGCCTGGCCTGCTGTGAAAGAGCTGCTGCCCTAGAGCATTCCTTGGGCATGTCAACCTCTTCAAAACCTTTGATGGTCACATCTGAAAAATGGTATAGCCTGGATTTCTTAGCTTTATCATTAAGGCCCTCTGTGATCTCCACTGACTTCAACATCCTCTCCCAGAGTTCTTTTCATACACCATATTGTCTTGCTGTTTCCAGTGTCCATGCTACATATCCCCTCCACCAGGCTTTTGCTCGTTCAATATCCTGTGCTCGTGACATTAACAAGAATGATGTATCATTTAGCTATTGTTTCATAACAAAACTTCCTAATTTCAGTATCTAGGGTACAGCTAATCCAGACTGGGTTTTGCAGATTGCTCTGCCCCATTCTGCCTTGTTAGAAGAGCTGTTGCTTCTCAGTGCAGGTATGTGAGTTGGCAAGAGTGGCTCTGCCCTACATGTGTTCATTTTGGGCTGAGGCTGAAGATTCCACAAATCAGGGGAATTTCCTCTCATGTCAGTAGCAGAAGCGTGAGAGTGAAAGTAGAAACACACAAGACTCTTTGATCTCAGGCTCCAAGCTGGAAAAATGTCTCTTCTTCCTTCAGGTTATTGGTAAAACCAATATGTTGTATGCTTAAGACCAAAGTCAAGTGACATCTCACCTAGGCAAGGGTGTGGATACAAGAAGGGTAAAGATTTAGGATAAATAAGTCAACCAGCAGTAATGAGATGATAATGACAGCAAAAAAAAAAAGTAGCACTAGAGGCAGTAACAGATGCTTTAAGGTACTTACCCTGTATTAGTCCTTAGAATTACTGTTCTATAAACATTGTTAATCCTTACCACTGCTTCAAAAGAGAATAATTCCTGTTTCCATAGTACTATAAATAAAGAATGAAACTCCTAATGATTTCTCAACTTTCCTAAAGTCAAACAGTTATTAAATAACAGAATCTGGCTAGAAGAACAAGATTTGGAACCTGAGATTTGACTCTAGGACACAATCTATGTTAAATTTTATTTATCCTTCAAAAATCTCTCTTGAAAGTTAAAAGCACAATGAGATATCACCTTATACCTGTTACAATGGCTATCATCAATAAGTCAGCAAACAACAAGTGCTGGTGAGGATGTGGAGAAAAGGGAATACTAGTGCACTGTTGGTGGGAATGCAGATTGGTGCAGCCACCATGGAAAACAATACAGAATTTCCTCAAAAAATTAAAAATAGAACTTCCTTTTGATCCAGTGATTACATTGCTGGGAATATACCCCAAGGATCCCGAAACACCAATTCAAAAGAATTTATGCACACCTATGTTTATAGCAGTGCTATTTACAATAACCAAGTGCTGGAAACAGCCCAAGTGTTCATCAATAGATGAGTGGATTAAAAAACCATGGTACATTGACATAATGGAACACTATACAGCAGAAAAAAAGAATTCCTACTTTTAGCAACAGCATGGTTGGTACTGGAGACTATTATGCTAAGTGAAGTAAGCCAGTCAGTGAAAGACAAATACCATACGCTCTCACTTATAAAAGGAATCTAAAGAACAAAATAAACTAATGAGCAAAACAGAACCAGAGACATGGAAACATGGAACAGACTGACAGCTGTTAGAGGGGAAGGGGGGGTATAATGGTGGAAAGAAGGAAAAGGGACTACTCAAAGAATTTATATGAATAACCCATGGAAATGGACAATGGTGTGGGGATTGACTCTGGGAGTGGTGGGTAGACTGGGTGGAGGATGGCAAAAGGGAAAAAATTGGGACAACTTTAAGAGAATAACAATAATAAAAAATCTCTCTCAAATGTTGGCTTTCTCACAAACCATTTCTTAATTCAGCCTTGTTTTATGCCTGCATACTACATTAAATGACATCATAGATGTAGATTTTCATTCTAAATTGTGCTGTGCTCTGCCACTGTTGGGTGTTTTAATGGAGCTCAGTCCAATAGAGTTTACAAGTAAATGGGTAATAAACCCAACTCTACACACATAAACACATGGAATGTTCAAGAGGGATTCAATTACTTTTCACTTCTCATGTTAGTTGTCAAATGAAGAAGTCTTTGTGAGGGAGGAATTGGAATATGTCAACTATTTTCATTGTCCCAATGTTAGAGGGAAGGACCTGAAATTTATAAGTTTGAAGCTGCTTATCTAAGTTCACTGAGCAATTATCAGAATTAAACAGTGCTAACATTATTCAGCGAAGAGTGGCTCTCCTGGACTCCTGAAATGGAGAATATTTTTTCACAAGCAAGGGTATTGCCAGCTTTTGTTTCAATGAGATGTAAGTCATACCCTTGAGAGAGGACTAGGACAGTCAAAATTTATGGGACTCACCTGGAGATCCTGAAATACTTTATTTGGACAAGTTGCATGCTTTTTGAACTTATGCTCTAGAAAAATTCTTTAAGAAATATCAAGGTGACTGGCATATTAAAACAAGGAGCCAGGGCAAACAAAGATGGCATTCTTTGAATTCTTTTCCAGCTAGGTCATTTTCTCCTTAACATCTAGCTCTGTATGCTGCCATCTTCCATAATAAACCATCAGCCTACTCAAAGGTCCACACTTGAGTGGAATTGTAAAGTAAGTGAGATTTTTTCATCAGATCTGTTAACTCAGATGTTCCTTCAGATTTTCTCATCAAGGTTCCATACAATGCTCTAAGTTAAAGCCAGAAAATGAGAAAATCATGCTGGCAACTTAACTGAGCTATATGCCTTCTAAGAACATGTTAACAAAAACATAAATCACTAATGGTGGCATCATACATTGGCCACTGGGGAAGAGGCTATGAGTTGGGAACATCTGGCTCTCCCTAATTATATCTCATCAACAACTGTCAGTTCTGCCTATTTTCATGTCCAACATATTGAGAGATTTTTAGTTTGTTTCCTAAGTCAGAAATGTCACCATTGGGCTTAGATATGAAATCTGGTTTCTGTAAAATTTTTCAAAAAGAGTGTCTATGTATTACATTGCTAAGGCTGATTATCTGAATGTTTTATATTAGGCTGAATCATATACATTTACCACTATTTGTTTTTTGCTCTACAATTATAATTATTACATATGGTTTAATGTAAAAAACTGCTATGACCCAAAGATTAAAATATCACAAAAATGTACAGGTATAGCTGGCTCTTGAGAAAATATGTTTTCTGAATCAATCCATAAACCCAAATTTGTGTATTGAATGCTATTTCCCTTTCATGGATAGCAAAATCAGAGTGTTTTTTTTTTCAGAAAACTCTTTGCTCTCTAGATGTTATAATATCACACTTAATAAAAAAATTACCACAATAGAAGGTTGAAAGGAAATCAGAATATGAAGTAGTAAACTTTTTAAAAATAAAATTCCAAAGAATTTATTATCTAAACTTAAAATAAAAGCTTCAGATATACATAAAGTAATGATAGTACACCTTTACAACAGCTGTTAAGGAAAAGTGGTGATGCAAATGTACTCATATTAAAGAAATCAAGGAGTAAAAGCAAGAGAGAACTCCAGCTGAAATGTCAATTACATTCACACAACTTCCTCTTGATTTAAATACTCGTGACACTGAATAAATGTCTAAGGGAAAATAATTATTGTTTAAGCAACAAAACCTGTTGCATGGGAAGACCATATTCCTACATATTTATAGGACAAGTATAGGTCTGTGGTATATTCTTGGGTATATTCAAGTTCAAATGAGAATTTCAAAATTCTTTGTTTCTGTTTTCCTGATAACATGGAACACTAAAGCCAACATTGCTCCACAACTGCATAGCTTTGCTTGCCCTTATGTCTCTGTCACCAAGTGTGACCAGGAGCTAGGGTATGTGGACAATAGCCTTGTAATGAGTTAATAAAAGAGAATTGACTGGAACTCAATTACACTGGCTCATTATTGAGCCAATAGTTTTCCAAGACTATGTATGGCCTTGCATGTGTCAACTTGCATCAGATCCCAAGCAGTAAGTGATCTACAGAATATGAAGGAAAACTTGTCATTAGATGATATGTATATTTTTTTGCTTTTAAGTACTGTATTCTGTAATGTGCTATTAGAATTGATTGATCCATCAAATTAATGGAATTACAGTTAAAATGGATTCATTACTAAAAGAAAATATATTGAAAATAATAATTAGGATAAACAAAACTGGCCCATCATCCTTAACAGCAAATGATATAGGAAAGCAGGCAAGTACAACTTTCTACTATTACATTCAACATGGACAATTTAGTTTCACCCCCAAATACCATCTAGAATTATGTGGGTAAGTTGAATTGATTGGTTTTAACGTTTTGTTTGTAATAAATGTATAAATTTGGCTGTCATTTGTTGTTCAGAAGCTATATCACTGGACATTTACTCTATTTTTTTTTTTTACTTCTTACAGGTATATGTAATATAATAGTCATCCCATGAAAAAAAATTTTGTTTCAAAAGTTTGGTATTTTTCTAGGTTTGGTGAGCACTGTGATAGAATAATAACCCAAAATTCACCTTTGGCTTCCACTGCTGGGTCCTAACTCTGAGGAAATAGGTGGATTTTGACAATCAGCTCAATGTGTCAATTAAGAGGACATCAAGCCCTGGTTGATGTGGCTCAGTTGGTTGGAGCATTGTCCCATTATCTGAAAGGCCACAGACTTGATTTCAAGTCAGGACACACACCTGGGTTGCACGATTGGTCCTCAACTGGGGAGCATGTACAAGAAGCAACAGAATGATGTTTCTCTCTCACATTGATGTTCCTCTCTCTCTTCCTTCCTCTATCTCTAAAAACAATAAAAAATGTCTTTCAGAGAGAACAAACTTTTTTTTTTAAATAGAGGACAAGGTTTAAACTCCTCCCCCAGTAGAAATAAACAGGAGCCATGTGTGAACTGGAGAAGCAGCAAAGTAGGGACACAGTGCAGACCTTCTGGTTTCCACACACGGTCAAAGCGGTTTTGCAGCCAGAATCTGACTTTTCTGACTTGCACCAATATGTACAGGTCAGGTTTCCAAGAAGCAAGGCCATGTATTCACATGTTTAAGGCTTCCAGATCTAGACAAAGAGGTGTGGGCCATATGTAATCCATCTGGGATGGACCCAGAGAATTAGAGGCCAGCAACATGCTACTGTGGCTCCCAGCTTTGCTTCCTGGATAGTCCCTGAGCCCGTTTTTCTTAGGGACACTCCTGCTTCTTGCCTCTTTAGGGACACTAATTTGTTCCTTTTTGGGGAAGGGTTTCTTGCTCTTGGGAAGATTTCCAAAGCCAGCTGTCCTCAGTCACACAGGGATCCCATGATGGAACCATAGTCCACATTTAGTCAGCTATGCCTTTGGTCCAACGAGGACAGGAATGGAGGAATATCACAGTGGGTCAGACCAAAACCTCAAATACAAGTTCTGGATAAATTCATGCATTAGATCAGGGCTCAGAAAAAAATGTAGCCTAAGGGCCAAATTCATCCCACTGCCTGTTTTTGTAATAAATTTTTGTTGGTACACAGCCACATCCATTTGTCTTTATTTTGTCTGGCTATTTTTCTGCTACAATCACATAGTTTACTAGATGCTACAGAGACCTACCTATGGTCTACAAAGCCTGGACTATTTACTCTCTGATGTTTTACAGGAACTGTTTGCCAACCCCTGCATTATAGGAGTAAAGGAAAAGTAACCCCTTTCCAGGAGACCCTGAGGGGGTCCCCAGACAATAACAAAACACAGAGGCATTCTATTCCAGCGCTAAATCCAAATTTGTAAAGCAATCAAAAAGCTCTTTGAGCTTTTCTTGCTAAATATCTTCCTCCTCTACAACAGGAATAACAGCAACTGTAGTGAACCACTTTTCCCTAGAGGTTATGGAATGCTCAACTGAAGGACTGCATGGCCAAGCTCAAATGCCTCCTGTGCTGGCTACTAGCTGTGTGCAAAGGGCATGTTATTGACCTTCCCACTCTGTGCCCTGGTTTCCTTCTATGTAAGATAAGGATAAGGAAAACAAACATCTCATGGAGTTTTTGTGGTGATAAAATGAGAAGTTAAGAGTAAATTGCTTAAAACTTAGTCTGTCTCATACTAATTATGCAACAGATATGAGGATGCCTAAATTGGAGGAATCTCGGAAAAGGTACCATCATTACCATCCATCAGAATAGGAAGTTGAAGCCAGGGAGATTAGGTGACTCTTCCAAGGTCACACCCTCAATTTGTGTCAGAGCAGGTCTAAGACTCATGCTTAATCATAGAGACTGCTAATACTTTTTAGTATTTTCTGTGTGCTGGGCCAGGTTTCATACTTTACAAGTTGTGTCGTACTAATGCTCAGAGCTGTCCTGTGTGATAAGAATTTTGTTCACTTCCACTTTACAGATAGGGCAACAGAAAGCTGAAACAACCTGGAGGTTCTGGAACTCAAACCTGTCTAGTGTGAGCTCACAGGAAGTTCCCAGTTTTCACACTTTCCATTGCCACTACACATAGTTCCACTTATGAATTTGCTTAAAAGAAATGTAGCACTTTAAAGTCCTGGGATAGAGGAGGTCTGGAGAAATTAAACTAGAAAATACCTCCACCCTAAATTCTCCATCTGGAGTAACTGGGATAAAGAGACTCCTTGGTTGCCTGCTTCTACTGGGTTTAGCGTTGCCATGGGTCCACCTAGTGTTCAAAGGCAAGAATTTCCAATGGTTAGGTCTGAAGAGTAACTAAGCCAGAACCCTCCTAGTCCATATTATATCCCATCTCACTTACTGTCACCTCACCAGGTCAAGGATAGGCAGACTGACCAGATGCTGGACTTGAGGCTACCTATCAGTGGATGCATCTGGAATGTAACTATGGAAGGAATTTTGCAAGTCCAGTTCTTCCTCCCCGGACAGGTACTTATCCTTTCAGAGCCTCTGTCGCTTTGTTCAAATAGAGTCAATTTTGACCTTCAAGGGGACATTTGGCAATGTCTGCAGCTATATTTTGGGTGTCATGATTGGGAGGCTACTGGAATCAGTGGGTAGGAACCAGATATGCTGATGAGCATCCTACCTTGCAAAGAATGGCCCCCAAGACCAAGAGAGATCCAGACTCAGATGTTAATAGTGTCAACCACGGTTGAGAAACCCTACTGTGTCCTCATAAATAGGACTGGTCCATGGATAGATAGGAGGACTGAGTGAGTCCGTGCATTCTCAGAGGCTTTTCATGTATTTGTTATTCCGTCTTCCCCTCCTCTTTACTCTTTTATCTCAGCTCATGAGCACATCTGCAGGAAGGTCATCTGCTCACCTCTGCCTCTCTCTCTCTGTTTTGTGATCTCATAGAAAGATATGAGACAAGGATTTGAGGGAAGAAATTTGTGCTGGAGGTAAACTCAGGGCACACCTGCAGGGGAATGGGGCAGAAATATCATGGGTGAGTTAGTGAACAGTTTTAATAGAAAGCAGTTGAGGCTTCATCTTTGGGCAGGAGGCTTGAGGACTCATGTCAAGTGTGCTTTGGAATGGCCCTCTACAGGAGAAAGAAACCCCAATATTTGTCCTCAAGCTTCCAACCTTTATGGGTGGAGGGCTGCTTCTGGGTACCCCCTTGTACACTGCAGCCTGCCTGTATACTTACAGAGTGACAGAAGCAGACTTGACATTGTCTGGTTTCCATATTAAAGGGCATTCGAGCTTGCACACTCTCACCTAGTCCTCAGAAGCTAATGGCTCACTTCTCTCAAATGAAACTCTGGATACCAGCAACTAGGGGCCTGGCTAAGCTCAGCCCTGAGAATTTAAGAGCTGAGACACCACCACAGAGGAAATTCTGACTTCTTGTTCTCCATGGTCACATTGTTAACACCATGGAAATCTGGTGGTTTGACAGCAGACCACCATGAAAATTGTTACATTACACCTCCAACTAGACCAGGCTCAGTGTGCTCAGTAAGAAAAGCAATATTTGTGTTGAATTTCATTTTCTATGAAGTAGTTAATTAACCTTTTTGAAATTATAAGGGTTATCATAGTAGGAAAATGAAACCATATCCTGTCCAGACAGGCTATAGCATGTACAGGCTATCTGGGAGATAGAGGGGAGGAAGTATGGATAAAGGAATGCGTACCGACTGATTCCAAATATTTAATAACCAGCTATGAAATGGATCAAATCATCATCTCCCCATGGATGGATTCTGCTGTGCGTGAAGTTAATCCTGACATCATGAGCCAGATTCCAGTTAGGGTGGCAGGGGGCTCCTTTAACTTTGAGCCACAGAGGACTGAATGTGAGTTACATCTATATATGAGTGACACAGACCTGCTTCTGATGAATCAGGTAAACAGAGTAAACAATAGGGCAGGCTAACTGAGGGTACAGAAAATTATACTGATTTCAGGTGGAAGTACTAATGTCCTTGACATCACTTGCTTAGATTTTTCTCATTTTGAGAAAAGTTGACAATCTAATAAACATTTATTAAGCACCTAATGTGGCCCTTACATCCAGGGCTGAATGCATGGAATTGAGTAGGACAAATGTATATCTGGTATCTTGCACATAGACTATACCTCCCCTTCCTTCATCCCTTCTGCACCGCATGAAACTGTTTCCCAGGTTCTTTTGCCTTACTGGTCAGGTCACCAATGGGAGGCTCTGGCAGAAGGCTGGCTGGTGGAAGAAAGAGAGAGGACTATCTCCCCCATCTCTTCCTGTTTCACATGGCCCCTCCAGCTGTGGGCATCTATAACTTCAACTCCTGCAAAAAGCAGTCCCTGTCCCTGTGCCCCTGCTGTGCCTGACTTGTCCTGGGCAGAGAATGTGGGCTCTGAGAAGGTAAATTTTAGCTGTTACCTACACTGACCCCACATTCTTCCTTTACCCCTCTGCCAAGGGGTGTCACCATTTGCCTTGCATTGCCGATACCTGGGTTTTGTCATTGTTTCTTGTTTGATGCCTGAGCTCTCCCATCACTTGTGTAACAAATTTCCCATATTAAATTCTCTTCACTTGAAATACCCAGTGTGGCTTCTGTTTTCCTGAAGAGCCTGCATACCCTTCCAAATTTATTTCATATCATCTCTCCTCTCATACTAGGTTTCAGACTCCCTGGAATCTTTTCCGTTCAAAGATGCCTGCTTCTTTCTCACCCCACAGCCTTTGCACTTATTTTCTCTTTGCATTAAGTATTCTCACCCTGGCTCTCCTGCTGGCTGGCACCTTCTTATTCCCCACATTTCCACTCAAATGTTACCTTCTCAGAGGTCTTGGTTGACATTCTTATCTAAAGATATCCATTCATCTCATGCCCACTGCAAGTTACTCAACTTTCTATCACATTGCCCTGTTTATTTTTTCAAGTCATATATCACACTCTATAATGATTTTATTTACTTGTTTGCAGTCATTTATTACCAGACCCCTCTACTAGAACATAAAAGTCATATTCTCAACATTTAGTTCTGTGCCTGGCACAGAACACACATAGAATAAAAATTATTGAATAAATAACAAAATAATATTTTAAAGCAGTTTGAAGGCAAAGCCAAAATGAAAAAAGTTTCAAAAATGGTATATTTCTTTATCATTTTAGGAGATAAGTCTCAGATAAGGGGACATGTTAGAATTTGTGAATTCTTCTACTTGGGAAATAACACATCCTCAGTGGCACTCTTTCTCCTGAGCTATGTCAGGCTTGTGCTTACATGAGAAATGAAGCCTCTTCCTGCCTTTAGGGCAGGGTTTTCTCTTGGCCAGGGTCCTAAGCAGTCACTGGATGGCAGTGCATACCCTCTTGTCAATGCTTCATGGATTACAGGCATCCAACTACAAAACAAGGACATGATTCTTGTCACCTGATTGCTTGATCAAACCTGTAACAGAAATTCTTAGTGTCTGGCCAGTTCTCAGCCTGCCAGAGTTTACCTTCAATTGGAAAAGACAGTCTCAGTAAATGCACAATTTCCATTTTTCTTTCTAGAGGCTACTCTCCCCTCCACCAACACATACACATGAGGATCATTGCAGGCAAGTGTGATCTGAATGGGGAGTATATGCAAGACCCTCAGTGAAGGGATTGTGTGGAGGATGTGAGGTGGGGTATATTGGAAAAGTAGATGAAATGTATACTGGCTTAGAGCTCTCTAGTGGTATAATTCCCAAGTGTGGCCCACATAGCTTCTCAAATAGTCCTTGGCAGGATTGAATCCCAGAAGCACATAGTGGTGACCTGCTCTTTAACACTAGGTTATCTTCTTCTTTGCCCTATTCACTTCTATGCTCCCTTATTTGTGCTTCTTGAGATGACCTCCCAAGTAAGGTCCCTATCAAGGAGAAAGAAGCATCTCCTGGCAAGTTTGTTCATAGCTGGTCCTCTAAAATAGGTTCCTTCAGTGTGTACAGGCCTGCAGTAGCAGAAGCTAGTGAAATAAGTGGTGCTCACGCTCCACCACGGGGCTATGAATGAGGAACTGGGGTGGGCTTAGTCCAAGTGTGCTAACCAGCTCTTCAAAGGCTTCTAAGGCTCACTGCAGTCTGATAAGTGTTCCTATGAGACTAGCCAATCACAACTGGAGGATAAGTTCTACAAACAGCTCTTTCTGCTTCTAACCACTGGGGGCAGGGTTCAAATCACTGATGATGTAGCAGAATATGAGGACTTTAGCAGTAATGACAGATGCCCTTGTTCTTACTGATTTCTTCATATTAGTGATTCTTGATGTCACAACCAGGTGTTGAAAAGAACAGGGGCTTTGGAACCAGAGGCAACTGTGCTGACACACTCTTTGATGGTGTGATAGCAGCCTTGTCAGTATCCTGCATGTTTCCTGGTCACTTTATTATCCTGTGCACACTGTTCCCAGTGTCTTCACTTCCAACACCAGCACCTGCATCTCCATTCCTTATCCTGCTTGCGTTGGCTACTGGGACAGCCCTCATCCAGTAATGGATGGGTTCAAGGTTTCCCAAGACTCAGGATAAAGGAGTCACTAGAGTGACTCACAGGAATCAGAAAAGCCATTATATTCATCATTACATTTTATTATAGTGCAAGGAGACAGATTGAAATCAGCTTTGGAAAAAAAGCATGTAAGGTAGGTCCAAGAGAGCTCCAGGTATAGACCTTCCGGTTGTTCTGTCGCAGGTATGTTATGGACAGAAATATATTCTCCCAGTGATGATGATGGTTACATGGGTGGAGTATTTGCTAACTAAGAAAGTTTTCCTGAGCCTTGGGGTCTCAGGTTTTTAGTGGGGGTCAGTCATTTAGACATGGTTAGTTGTCTTTGCATCCATCTTCACAAGTTCTGTCTTCACATGACCATCTTCTTATAATAAAGACACCAGTCATATTGAATCAGGGATCCACCTTACTCCTGTGTGGTTTCATCTTAACTGATTACATCTGCAATCATCCTAGTTTCAAATAAGGTCACATTTTGAGGTACTATAGATTAGGACTTCAGCATGCCTTTTTTTGGGAGACACATTCAATCTACAATGCTTGCCTCAGGTCATAAAGTTGGTGAGTGAAAAGTGAATTTCAGGGATGGGAACATTTCTGAGTACAGAATTATGCTTCATCACTGTAAAGAACAATGAGAAGTTCTGATGCTAAGATGGTCTAAGTGCTAGTGGCTAGCACTTAGAATTCTATGGAACTCAGATAATGAGGAGAAGAAAGTCTTTTTAAGGCCAAAAATTGTACTATAGTCATATGTTTTATCAATTAATTTTCAGTCAAGAAAATATCCAATGACAAGTGGCAAGCCTGAGAAATACTGTTTGCAGGGGAAGATTGTGAAAAATTCTGAGAGCAAAAAGTAAATGATTGGTGTGGACCCCGGTTTGTGGGGTCCGCCATATTGTGGATGGAGGAAAGACATTCACATGGACTACCAAGTCCTGTGGAGGAAAAGGAACACCATAGCTTTTTCTCTCAAGGGGAGCAAAAGCCACGGCCCTTGCTGTGACCAGCCTTTATTGGGTTTCTCAGCACATAACATGATGGTCCTCATTTACTATGCACAGGTTGCTTTAGGTGGTTGCCATTTATAGAAAACAAAGGAGCCAATGTCGCTAATCACATCACAAAAGAGGGATATTTGCAAGTGAAAAGGGGAAAGTGGTTGAACCAGTGATGCTCTATATTGGGGAGTTTTAGCATGGATTTTAGGAAGTTACGGTAAGCACTTGCTATCTCAATTCAGGGTGAGGGAGTTTTTAGCAAAAGCAAGACTCGAAGTGGCCTAGGCACAAAGCAGGCCTGATTCCCCATGGGAGGACATATCCATGGGTGTGAGTCCTGTGCATTTCCGAGTGGGAGCTCAGCCCACACCATGCAGAATGGTCTCCTACAATAATGGGCACATATATGTTGTAACCATTGATAGGTAAAAAACAATAAAAAAAACTATGGATTTAGTAATGGTATGGGTGATTCAAGAAAAACCAATGAGCTGTGCGTATTTACAAACAATAGTGCAAATGAGTGGCTTCTTATTTGTTTTGTTTATTATCAGATTTTGCTGAGCATGTGTGAGGCAGTGGTATTAATCCTCATTCCTCCTTTCTTTCCTAGAGGTGGGCAGCCAACAGGTTGATACTTCCCTTTCTAGAAGATTAAATAGCCAGAACCTCACCCGTAATAGTTAAAGATGACACACTGAGAAGAAAAAGTATAATCCCCTTATGTGCATAAGGTGCTGGTGCCCTTTGAGAATATGATGAGCTTTTTAGATTGCCACGCCCCCATTTTGCACCTAGCTGGTAAATGTATAAGTCTAATTCATATTTCCTGTATGCTCATGAAATATCATTTATTTCACTGTCTGTTGTCTCACCTACAGTATCCAGTGCCACAGGAGGCACATAGCATTATTCTCCCCTTGCCTGTCCAATTTTGTTCTAACCCCTTCTTTTGACTGAACTGTGGTATATCTCCACCTGGGAAGAACAAGGAAGCACAGAAAGAACACATATGAGGAGGATAAGGGTGCCTTTTCTACATTGTCCCTAGCTAGCTCCTTTGGACATGAGGTCATTTTCTCTTGGGCTACAGTTAAACCACTTGACTTCCAGGCTGTTAGAGAGTATGTGTTTCCACGATAAGATGCCATCTGAAGAGCTAGTGAAATGTAAATAAAATCTCCCTTGGACTGGAATTTGTCTTTGTTTTGAATACTCTCTTATTTCCAGAGCAAGGAATAAAGCCCTGAGCATAGTAAAATTGTAATACCTCTTTGGGAACATGCTGAACCTTGGTGTTTGACACAAGTAGCCATAGGACTGGCTCATTCTCGCACACAGGCACCAAAGTTACAGCTCATTGCCAGTGGAGTCTGCATAGAGCCACCCAATAGCTATGTGGGAATGGAGTGATACAGCCAACTCTGGAGAAAGCTCATGTAGCCATAAGGGCTTGTTATCCTGCTGCCAGAGAGAGTAAGAAGCTACAAAACTTTACTTTTTTAGCATCCGTAATGATTGGCCCAGTCACCCCACATAAAGAGCTGGAAGCTCTCAGAGAAGAGCTATGTTCAGACCAGTGCTAACGAATTTTCTTACTGTGTGACTTGGCTTCCTATCGCATAGATTTGCATGCACTGCAAACCAGACCATGTGCCCTGACACTTTCCAACATGACAGCAAAAGTGTCATAGAGCATGGTTAGCCAAAACTGTTGCTGTGATTCCTGGACCTGACACTGACCAGGTAAGCCTGACTTTTGCTTCCATTTGTCCACAAGCTCCCAGTTTATGGAAAGTAGCATTGAGGTTTGCTTAATGTAAAGTATTGTAATGTAGGTGATTTATGCCAATAAAGTGACATGTATAGTAGCAGGTGGCAGATAAATCAGTTTAATGTAGAATGCTCTTGCAGTTATCCTCTGAACTGGCTGCAATGAAGTAGAAAGGGCAGCAGAGGATGCTGTTTCCTTGTTTATTGGGGTATGGCCAGGCTCCACCCTCTCTTCCTTTCAGGGAAGCCTGTAGAGCTCCAGCCTAGAGGTGAGCCTTGCTCCTTCAGCAGGGACCTTGAGTTGTAGAGAGCGTCTGGCGACTCCATTTCAGACTTGGTAGAGAAGCTTGCTGTATGAAAAGTTTCTAACTCTGGCTTAGGGGAGATAAGTTACAAGTGTTCTGCTTTCTCCAGCAACATGTCCCGGGGGAGTGGGGCAGCTATATGCTGACTCCAGATACCTAGGTAGGCCTCCTTGTCCCACCCACAACTGGTGAATGAGTCTCAGATTCTCAGGTAGCTGCTCGTTTTTTGAAACCTCATCTTCTGATTACCCTGACCGCTAGGTCCTCACCTGGGAGCTCCAGGTACTACATGCACATGCACCTTGGGCATCTTCCACCACTCTGGATATCTGGATAGGGTTATATTGACCTTCTTTCTTCCTCACTATCATTAGTGTTGAGATAATCATGTGGAAGTACCCAAAATGGGAAAGAGAAAATATGGAGGCCAGGTGTAATACCTTGGAAAGAAGAAGAGTGCACAGCAACCTAGCAAGAAAGTAAGATGGTTTAGAGCAACTATCTGTTTTTCCCCTTCAGTTTTTTTTAGTTATAATGAAAGTAAAATTGCATATATTTAAAGCATACAATATGATGATTTGATAAACATATACATTATGAAATGATTATCATAATCAAGTTAATTTATATGTCTATTATTTCACTTCTCATAGTTACTTTTATTTTGTAGTAGAAATACATTTCTCTTAGCAAATTTCTACTTTTAGCGACTTTCATGTATACAATACAGTGTTTTAGGTATAATCACTACACTGTATAGTGGATCCCCAGAACTTATAATTGGAATTTGTACCTTTTGACCAATATCACACTATTTCCTCCACCTTCTAGCTCCTGGTGTCCACCTTTCTACTCTCTGATTAGACAAAACTGGCTTTTTTTCTTAATAGATTTCACATATAAATGAGCTGATGTAATATTTGCCTTACTCTGCCTGGCTTATTTCACTTAGAGTAATTGCTCCAGGTTCATTCATACTGTTGCAAATGGCAGACTTTCCTTCCTTTTTGTGCCTGAATAGTATTCCACCATGTATATTTACCACATCATCTTTATCCATTAATGTGGATACTGAGATGGTTTCTATATCTTGGCTATTGTGAACAAAACATTTATTGGCTTTGTTTCTGAAGATGTCACTGCCATTGGCTCTGGGTGTCAATATCCCTAAATGATCCATGGAGCTACCCAAGGGTCAGCAGCACCCTGGTTCCTTACTGACACCTTCAACTAACCCAGCCGTTTTCTTCTTTGTTTCAGACATCATGTCTTCATTCATGTTTTTGCCCCTTTCTAGTTTTTCCAGCCTTCCTCTCTACCAAGAAGGATGGTCTGCTTCCATGACCCTATTATAATGGCTGAGCTACCATCTGATTCTTTCCTAACCTTCCTGGCTTTCCCCAGGTACTAAGGCCACCCTGTGCCCAGGCTGCAAGAAGATATGCCAGAAGCTCATTGGCTTAGAGTAAAGTCAGTCCTGATGATGATCTTGGTGCCCAGGAAGTGGTAGGCACATCCATTTCCTGGGGTTGAATGCCCTATTCTACTCCCCAATTCCCAACCCCAGCATTCTTGAGATATAATTGACATTTAACATTGTTTAAGTTTAAGGTGTACAACATTTGATTTGATATACTGAAATATTTCAAAATGAAGACTACCATAGATAGTATTAGCTAACACTGCCATTTTATCACATTTCTTTTTTTGCAGTGAAAATATTGAAGACCCATTCTCTTAGCAACTTTCAAGTATATATATATATATACACATATACGTATATGTATATATATACGTATATGTATATATATACGTATATGTATATATATATATATATATATAGTATCATTAGCTATACTCTCCATTCTATGCATTAGATCCTCAGAACTTATCTTATAACTGGAAGTTTATGCCCTTTAGCCAATATATCGCCATCTGACTCCTCATCCTAAACCCCTGGCAACTACCACTCTACTCTCCTACAATCTTCCCAGACTCCTGGCTCCATCTCAAATCAGAGAAGTTTCTGCATACTGCCAAGTGTTTCCCTTCCTGCAACCTGACAGAAAATTAGGCAATTAACTTGTTTTCTGTCTCTTAGAGATTATTGCCAGTGTTGCCCACTTTTCAATGTCTAATACTATTGTTTGAGAATATATATACCTTCAAATATATATTTGTATTTATACTTATATTTAAAGGGAAATATCCAGTTTTTTAGTTGTTTAAAGATGGGATGGTAAATCTGGTCCCTTTATACATCTTGTATAGAAGCAGGAATCCTCATATTGTCATCCTTCTCCTCACATCTCTCCTTACTCAGCTCAAATCTCTGGTCAACCACTATAAGCATTATCTTACTCTTCTTCTAAGTTGACAAACCACAACCCTAATTAAATCTAACTCTATCTATCCCATGCCAGTCTCTGTGCAGATGAAAATGCCTGCAGAAAAATACCTGCAATGATGACATGATCTTTAAATTCAGGGCCATGAACTCCTGTGGCAATTTATGCTGCCTGGCAATCATATTGTATGTCTCTATGCCAACCTCTTCTAAATGGCCATATTACAGCTTCTCTGTCATCAAACCCCCAATATTCCACCCCTATCTTCTCTCCAAGTTTATTTGGAAGTTTGAGTAATCAGAGAAGTCTTTGCTGCCTTTACTGATTCACTTCCGCCTGTACTCTCACCTCTACCTTCTTGCCTCTTCCAGAGATGGAAACCACACTCCATCTGTTCACCTTTGCTAAGCTCTCAGGGTTGTCATTTAGAAGGACATTGCTGCAGTGATTAGACATTTTCTCTCCTACAATTTCAAGTGTGTGCTTTCCATTGGATCCTTCCCATCACCCAACAAGCGCATTACTGTTTCTTTTACTTTAAACTAACTTGTAACCTTCCTTCCTCCCCAGCTTCTACATCATTCCCTCACTTCCCATTTGAAGCAAAGCTCTTTGAAGATCTCACTCACTGTCACTATTTCATCTTTTCCCACTTTCTCCTGATCCCATTCTAATCAGGGTTTAGCCACACACACCAACCTAAAACTGCTCTTATTGAGGTCACCAGGGCCTCCATGTTGCTAAAGTCAAAGCTCAATTCTCAGTTCTCATTCTACCTGACCCATCAGCAACACTTGCGTTAACTGAGTACTACCTTCTCCTTGAAACACTTTTTGCTTATGACTTCTAGAAGACCATATGTACTTGATTTTCTGTCTTACTCACCTTTGCTTGTTTCTCCTTTTCTTCATGACCTTGTCATTTGAAATGCCTCAGATTCAGTTCCTTATCCCCATCTTTATTGATACCCTCTCTATTGATGATCCCATCTTGTCTGTGGCTTTAAATATTATCTGTATGCTGTGACATCCCCATTGCCTTGTTTATGCCCTTAAGCCAAACCTTTTCCCCCAAACTCCAGACTTATATATCTACTTAGGTGTATATAGTGCATCTTCAATTCATTGTAGCTGAAGCAGAACTCTTTTTTTCCCGTTTCAATCCATTCCATCTGCCACATTTTCCATCCCAGTTTATGGAGATACCCTTGTTATAACTACCCAGGCCAGACCTTATCCTTGGCTCTGCTTTTTCTCTCACATCCCACATTTAATCTGCCATAAACCCTATTGGCTCTATTTCAGAATACATACAGAAGCTGACCAATTCTTAGTATCTTTTCTGCTAAAACCTTGATCCAAACATCATCATCTAGTGCCTTCCTCATTGGTTTCCTTGCCTTTATCTCTACTCCCCCATAGTCTATTCTCAACATTACAGCCAGATAAGCAATTATTTTATAAAGCTTAAGTTATAGGCATCACTTCTTTGCTAACAACCTTTAGTGCCTCCATTTGATTAAGAATAAGAGACAAGTCATTGCCTTGGATGCAAGCCCACTAATCTGGATCCTGTTACTTCTTGACTTCAGCTCCTATGACTCTCTCTCATTTTCCCACTGTGTTGTGGCTGCACTGGCCTCTGTGTTCTCTGAAACATGCAATCCTCCCTCTACTTAAGGCCTTTTCATGAGCTAGTCCCTCTTTCCAGAACATTCTTACCCTATATGTTAGCCTGGCTCACACCTTCAGTTTCAAGTCTTTGTTCAAATGTCACCTTCTCAATGAGGTGCCTTCACCACTTCATTTAATTTTGAAACTATTCTACCCCTTCTGCCCTGATTCAAATATGCTCTTCTCCTTACTGTGTTTTAGACAATTCACTTACTCATCATGTCTCTTTTGCTTGCCTTTAACTGCTACAATATAAGCTGAATGACCAGGAAGTGGTTTTGTTCGCTGATGTCTCCAAGTATCTGCAAAAGTGTCAGCATTCATCAGACTTGATGAATATCTGTTTAAGTCAGTATTGGTTGAATTTCTTAATTCCTTGTTCAAGCTTATATGGATTTACCCCTCATCTTTCACAGTTTCGCACTGTTTATTTTAATCTGATTTGACCTGGACAAAAACACTGGAGTGAGGAGAAAGAGAATGCCATTTTAATGGTGTTGGATCATGAACACTATTTCATTCTTTAAATCATCATGCCAAAAAGGCTGAGTTTAAGACCATTGATGACAAGTTCTTACCTTCCCTGAACCAAGATGTCACCAAGGCCAACTTCTATTGGGGTGGTAAGAGTTTGCACTGGTCTTCCCATAAGTTGATCTGTGTGCCCTGAATGTCCACCCTTTCTCCTCCTTTTGGACAATGGAAGAAGTTTGATCTCTTCTACACTTAAGACTTTTTGAAAGACATACCATTTCAATCCTGATCTGATTACCTCCAGGTTTTTGACTTACTGGCTCAGTCTCTTATCTTTCTCTCTGTTCATTTTCCATTTGATGGTTACTGGAAATGGGTTGTTTCTAGGTCTGGGCTACACATTGTCCTCTGATGTGTTCCACCATGATTTATTTAATGTGGGTGGAGCTTTAAATGGATCAGTTCTGTGGCTCACAGGTGAGACCACCTCTGCTTCACCCAGAACTCACTGATGCAATTATGTGCACATGTACCTCGGGACAAGATTCTTGGAGGCATGTTTGTGGCTCCTAGACCTAGCACATATGTAATGTGGCTCAAGTGAGGAACTATCATATAATGAAATGGTGGTGGCCAATTTGCCAGCCATGATGTCACCTATGCTTTACTATAAAGTATACAAAATTATGAAAACAATGTCCTGCCATTGTGCTAATATGAACTCTGCTTGTTCTTGCTGGGTTTCTCTCTTTCTATCTTTTGAGTTAGCAGCTTCAGTCTGTGTACTCTCATTGGTAGACAGAATTCAGAGCCCTTCTAAACTTCAATACGCATGTAATTTACACATGCATGAGCCATTTCCTGAAGGCTTGGAGGACAATGGTATTTTACATATTCTCTCTCTGTGGTGAAGACTGAACCCCAAAGTGTCCAGGCAAAGACAAAGGAGGAGCAGCTGCAGGAAGATGCACTCTGCTTCTGTGTAGGGTGCAGCAGGAAAGTGAGAATCCTTATCCATGCAGGCACCTCTGAGAGGCACATTAGTTGCTGCATGTGTGTGAATGTGTATTTGCATGTGTGCATAAGTGCTATGTGCGTAAGCATGTGCATGTTTATATACAGGTATTTGAAAAGAGCAAAGGGATAATTATACTGAGGACATGGGCAGATCTCCCTACCCTCCACTTTTTGGGAGAGACCACTGCTTGAGACTGAGTATAGCAGGGTAGAGGGGGAGTGCTAGCACTAGCAGGTGTTTTTAATAATGCCACTTACCCCCTAATGATTAATATGCTTGTCAAAATAAAATGGAAATGAAAATGACCCCACAGGGCAGGGGAACTGGGATGGGATTGGCTGAACCAACAGGCCCCAGTACTCTCATCTCCTGTCTTGGGCTCTAGATACAATAGAATGATAATGTAACAGAGTGTAGTGAAGCCGGGGGTGAGGGGCAAATAAGAATTTGTAATGGAGCCCAGAATTCAAGGTGTCCAGGAGATATTAGAAAAATATACAGGATGTCCTCACCCCCCCACAAGGCTAAGCTGGGAGATGGGACACATGGAGAGGGCCATTGGGAGCTGTGTTGTATAGCAACAGCTTTGCAGCTAACCTCTGGCATTGTCATTTAACATATCCATAACCTTTAACTGGTTTCATAGGTATGCTAAATAACTGTGGTCATGCTTTGAGCCAGGGGGATGGAAGTGACTTCCACCCAAGATGTAACTGGGAGGCAGCTCCCCCTAATTACAGTGCCTGTGTGAGAGCTTGGAGAAGATTGGCTCCATGACATGGGGTCACACCTGCCCAGACTTAGGATGGCAGCCCAGTAAAACTGGAAGAATAGAGGAATGCTGGCAGGTGTAACTGATTGTAGTAGGAGTCAGAAATGGGGCTGCAAAGGAAAGCTGGTGCTGGAATTTAAACCCAGGCATGGCAGCCATGCAGGGGAGAACCATGAGTCTTTGGCAGAGTGGAGACCCCACAGCTCTGGTGAGAGTCAGGACCATGTGGCTTTGGTGTGCTTCTTTTTGTCACGTGACATAAGAAGCAGGAGAAACTTTGCCTGGAAGAAGGGTGAAAAAACTCTTGCTGGTGGGTCATGAGAAGGTGCCATGTGGCTTTGGGTTAACTGGAGATCATGGCAATGACACAGCTGATGGTGCCGAGAGCCCGAATCACGGACTTCTACTTTTTTACCTGAGATATGGTACCCCAGATTAGGGCAGAGGGAGAAGGAAGGACTGTGTGTGTGGAGGGGTACTCTAAAGGACTTTAGTATTTTAATGAAGACTTACTACTCTAAGTCTGTGTAGTCTTTAAATAAATATTTCCTTTCCTTTTCACAAATCTCTGGCATTGAGAGACATCTTTCCTCTGGTGGCAGGCACAGTGAACCTAGTGGGGGGTCCTCTTGGTAACAGTATATCATACACTCCTCTTGAGTCTGTTCTGTAACAATAATGGAGTAGAAATGCACACAAATCTGTCTATTTGCTCCTTCTATTTCCAGCCAACCTCAGATCCAGCTCTGCTCCTCTGACATGCAGTTACCAAGGGGATTGGAGCCTGGTCTCTGTCCCAGAGAGCATTCTCCAAAGGCCTCAGCAACTTGTAGCTGAGCATAGCAGCTTTGCTGGCTTTATCAATAAGGGCACCAGAGCAAAGCAGTTTCCCACCTTGAAACAAAAGTTGGTGGAGATCTCAGAGAGAGTTGTATTTGTTTTACCCAGAAGGAAGGTAACTGAGTTAGTCCCAGGAACCACTTGCCCACAACCCAGAGAGTGGACAGCATCCTGGGGGCCGGCTAAAAAGGTTTGCACACTTCGGCCTGCACATGAGTGTTGTATTGCAATATGTTTTGCTTAATATAGATAATAGAAATAGTTATTCTTATCACACCCCAGAGCAATAGAACTGGTCAGCATCTCAGGAACCGTCAAAGGGACTCTTTTCTTTCAGTTTAAAAATGAGCAGTTTTGGGGCAGAGACAATAAATGCAACGCAATGTTTCCACCATAAATACTTCCTTTTCTCCTGCATATACAGAGAGACAATATTCCACCTTCCCTGTGGTTGGGGACACATAGCCAATGGAATGTGGTTACAAAAAATGTAGCTAGATCCCTAACCTCCTGAGAGGCTGTATATTCTCTCTCCCACCACTGATCAACCCACTGCAGGTCTTTGGAGGCCCTAAGAAAGGGAGAGCTGCAAGATGGAAGGAACCTCTGTCTATGCTCACCTCCAACCTTTCCACTGACCCAGATTTGAAGGCAAACAAGAATACTTCTAGTGTGCTAGGCCTCTCTATTATATTGCTAAGGTAGCTACAACAAGGTATCTGAATTAGCTGAAAACAGCAGAAATTTATTGTCTCACTTTTTTGGAAGTTGCGGTGGACTATGGTATCTATAAAGACTCTAGGGAAAGATATGTCTTTGCATCTTCCTAGCTTCTGGTGGCTGTTGTCAATCCTTGACATCCCTTGACTTGTAGATGCATCACTCTAATCTTTGTCTCTGTAATCACATGGTGTTCTTCTCTTGTGTCTATTTTTGTGTCCAAATTTCTATCTTTCCACAAGGACACCAGTCATGGATTAGAACCCACCTTAATCCACTAGAACGTCACCTTGATTATATTCACAAGACACTTATTTCCAAATAGAGTACATTCACAGGTATTAGGAGTTAAGACTTACACTCATCTTTTTGGGAAAGACCATTCAATTTATTATAGTCACTAAAGTCGGACAACAGCTGATATTACTGGCTCTAATACATGTTGAACATTGATCTCAACTGAGAAAAACTTTTTCCAAGAAACAATTCCTAACCTCCTACCACTGAACCCAGAACATGTGCTACTTTCACAGAGGATTCCCCATATTGCTCTAAACTTCCCTTATTACACTTTTCATGTTGTGCCATAATGTTTTGTTTCTTTAGACAAATAAACTTGTCTCCTCTTTGGCTATACTGTTCATGTTCTAGAAGGAGGAATACAGCTTTTCTTGTTCTTCATTATAACTTTTCATTATACATTCATTATACATTATACATTCCTTAATAAATACCCTTCAGATCAATGCATGGATGATGCAAGGAGGGCTGGGTGCTCTGGCACAAGCAGCATTAGGCCAACTTTCTGCCTTCAAGAATGTTACAGTTGCTAATGGTGTCCTATTTTCAAATACACTGCTGATTCTCCTCACTTTCTTTGTCACTCCTGCTTCATGTATCACATGTGAATTCCTTGAACATATACATATATATTAAAACAGTTTAAAGAATCTGTCTCTTCCAGGTTGTTGCCTCAGATCCCTGGCTCTCAGATCAGCATCAGTTAAATCTAGAAATGACTTCTTTCTCATTTCTATTGAAGTCAATCTCCTCATCAGATGGCCCATTTGTTACAATCAATGAACCTACATTGACATAAAATCTCTCTGATTTTTCAGAATCACCACATCTCAGAATGGAGGTGTTCCCACAGAACCATCAGGAGCCATCAGGGTTGGCACCTTTTCTACTAAAGCAGTGTCAATTTAAAAAAAATAAATAAAAAATAGACTTTTTAAAAGAGCAGTTTTAGACTCATAGTAATATTGGCTGAGAGTTCCCACATGCCCTTGCCCCCACCACATAAGTTTCTCCTCCTGTTATTGACTGAATGGTTATGTACCCCTAAAATTCTTATTTGGAAACCCTACTATCCCCTAAACTGATGGTATTAAGAGGTTGGGCCTTTGGAACTAATTAGGATTAGAAAAGATCATGAAGATGGAGCCCTCAAAAATGGAATCTGTGCCTTTACAGGTGTCAATAGGGAGCTTTCTGTCTCTCTGCTCTCTGCCCTCTGCCATGTGAAGATACAATGAGAAGTCAATAGCCAACTATCTGGAAGAGAGCTCACACTGGAACTTAATCATTCTGGCACCTCAATCTCAAACTTTCTGGCTCCAGAACTGTAAGAAATAAATTTTTGTCATTTGTAAGCTACCCAGTCTATGATATTTTTGTTATAGTAGCTCAAATACATTGACACCCAGTGTCAATCTCCTCATCAGATGGCCCATTTGTTACAATCAATGAACCTACATTGGCACATCATCATTACCCAAAGTCCTCAGTTTACATTTGGGTTCACTCTTAATGTTGCACATTCTATGGGTTTTGACAAATGTGTAATGGCATTTTTTCTCCATTACACTATCATACAGAACAGTTTCACTGCCCTAAACTCCCTGTGTTCTCTCCCTAATTTTCCCTTTTTTCCCCCTAACCTCTGTTATCCACTAATCTTTTTACTGCCTCCATAGTGTTCTCTTTTCCAGCTGTCATATAGTTGGAATCAGACAATATGTTGCCTTTTCAGATTGCTTTTTTTTCAGTTGGTAATATACATTTGGGTTTCTTGTTGTCTTTTCATGTCTTGACACCTCATTTCTTTTTTAGAACTAAAAAATATCCCATTGTCTGTATGTACTGCATTATGTTTATCCATTCACCTACTGAAGAACATCTTGATCACTTACAAGTTTTGGCAATTAAGAATAGAGTTTATATAAACATCTGTGTGGAGGTTTTAGTGTGGATATTTTTTTTTCTTTTTTGTAAATACCAAGGAATGTGATTGCTGGACTATATGGTAAAAGTATGTTTAATTTTAAGGAAACTACTCAAGTGGCTTCCAGGGTCACTGTAACATTTTGCATTTCCACCAGCAATAAATAAGAGTTTTTGTTATTCTACATCTTCATCAGCAATAGGTGTTGTCAGTTTCTTGTACTATGACTTTCTAACAGGTATATAGTGGTATCTCATTGTTTTATTAAGTTGCAATTCCCACATAACTGTTTGGAAGTTTGGGGATATGGTGTTGAACATATTTTTATATGCTTACTTCACATCTGAATATCTTCTTTGGTGAGGTATTTGTTTGGCTCTTTGTTCTACTTTTAAATTGAGTCATTTGTTTCCTTATTGTTGATTTTTAAGAGTAATTTTTATATTTTGGATAACAGTTCTTTACCAGATATGTCTTTTGAAACTATATTCTCCCACTCTGTAGCTTTTATTCTCATTTTCTTAATTTGAAGAGAAGTTTTAAACTTTAATGAAGTTCAACTTATTAATGATTTCTTTAATGGATTGTGCCTTTAGTGTTTTATCTAATAAGGCATCACCCTATGCTAGGTCATGTAGATTTTTCTTTTATGCATTCTTTTAACACTTTCATAGTTTTGTATTTTGTATTTATGTCCATAATTTATTTTGAGTTAATTTTATTTTTGTAAAGGGTGTGAAATCTTTGTACAGATTCTCTTTTCCCTTTTGGATGTGGATGTCCTTTAACAAAAGGACATCCTTTTTTGAGAGGATGCACCATTTATTGAAGGACCATCTTTGCTCTATTGTATTGTTTGTGCTTCTTCATCAAATATCATATATATATATTTATTTATTTATTTGACTCTTTTTCTTGGCCCTCTGTTCTGTTTTTTGATCTATTCATGTATTATTTCACTAATACCATGCCATTTTCATTTCTCTGGCCATGGAAAGTCTTGAATTCAAATAAGTAGTATTAGTCCTCTAATTTCATTTTTCTTCAATATTGTGTTGACTATTGTAGACCTTTTGCCTCTCCATATAAAACTTAGAATCATTTTTTTGGTATATACAAAATAATTTGCCAGGATTTGTTTGTGATTGCAATGAATCCACAGACCAAATTGGGAAGAACTGATATCTGGACAATATTTAGTTTCTTTATGCATAAACATAGAATATCTTTTCATTTTTTTAGTTCTTACTTGATTTTTCCTCAGTTTTATAACTTTCCTCATATTGACCTTGTACATAATTGTTTTTAATATTTATACCTACCTACTTCATTTTGGAGGGTGTTAATGTTAATGGTAATGTGTTTTTAACTTCAAATTCCATTTCTTTATTTCTAGTATATAGGAAAATTGTTGACTTTCATGTATTAACATCACATCCTTCAGCCTTGCTGTAATCACTTATTAGTTCCAGGATTTTTTGTAGTTGTTGATTATTTCCAATTTTTCTACCTAAATAATCATGACATGTGTGAAAAAATTACTTCTCTTTTCCAAGTATGAATACCTTTTCTTTTTTGTATTAGTGCATTAAAATGACTTCAATCATGATGTTTTAAGGGAGTGATGACTAGGGAGATTTTTGTCTTGCTCCTGCCTTAGTTCCTGAAAAAGAACTTCCAGGAAGCTTCTAGTTCCTGATCATTAAGTGTTATGTTAGTCATAGATTTTTATATGTTATTTATTAGGGGAAGTTCCCTTCTTTGTTATCTGAAAGTTTTTATTATGAATGGGTGTTGAATTTTGTTAAATTGTTTTTCTGCATCTAGTGATATGATCATGGAATTTTTCTTTTTTAGTCTGCTGATATGATGGATTGTATTAATTAATTCTCAAATGTTTAATGAGCCATGCATACTTGGTATAAATTCCACTTCATTGTAGTGTATATTTTTGTAATACATCATTGCATTTAACATGCTAATATTGTATTGACCAAATTTGCATCTATGTTCATGATGTACATTGGTCTGTTGTTTTCTTTACCTGTAATATGTTTGTCTCATTTTGGCATTAGGGTAATGCTGCCCTCACAGAATAAATAAGAAATATTCCTTCTGGTCTTATCTTCTGAAAAAAGTGTAGAGAATTTCTTCCTTAAATGTTTGTTAGAATTCACCAGTGGTTTCATCAGGGCCTACTGTTTTTGCTAAAGATGAATACCCTGCATTTAATCATGAGAAAACATTAGGCTGACACAAATTAATAAATATTTTGTAGCCTGAACTCTTCAAAATGTCAGTCATAAAAGTCAAAGAGAAAGCAAGGAACTCTTCTGGCTTGCAGGTAATTGATGAAGCTTAAGTGGAGGCTGAGAACTAGATGGAGTAAGGTATCGATGTTAATTTCTTGATTATGACGATTTTATTGTGGTTTAGATAGGAGAATGTCCTTGTTGCTAGGAAAGATACATCACCATATTCAGAATGATGGGGCATCATGTCAGCAATGTACCCTTGAATGGTTTCAGGGTTAAAAAATTCTTTGTACAGTAGTTGTAAGTTTGAAATTTCTTCAAAATTTAATGTTTAATGCCCCAATTAGAAAGGAAAATTATATTATTGCCCCATGTATGAATAGAAGCATTCATCTAAAAACTCACTTTCTATACTTGTTACTTCAGTGAACACTAATTCATCCTCTTAGTCATATGTTTTCCTCAGGAAAAGAATCTCTAAAATAACACTGAGGACACAGCCCTAGGACCAATCTTGGGCATGTCAAAACTCTCCTCAGCAAAGGAATTAAGGAAGCAAAAACTAAATCCTAGGTTTGGAAACTGACTGCCTATCAAGGATAATATGAAAAAGATTGCATTGCCCAAGGAAACATTTCCCTTTGTTTGTCATTTCAGCCTAAAAGTTGCTGAACTTTTCGGCATTCTTTCTGCGACAAACTAAATTATCCCTATTGCGGGGGTGTCAAACTTATTTTCACCAAGGGCCACATCAGCCTCATGGTTGCTTTCAAAGTGATGAATGTAATTTTAGTACTGTATAAATGTAACTACTTCTTAAGAGTTAAGCGAGAGCTCAGCACTGCCACCAATTAGAAACAAGGTGCTGGGCCAGACAAAACAAGGTCTAGGTCCGGATTCAGCCCACGATCCTTGTGTTTGCCACCTGTGCCTTATTTTATTTCCATATTTAGACTGTAAAATAGAAACAACAATAACAACAAAAAAGCATTTGTACATAATACCAAACTATCTGCCAACTATCATAGCCTAAACCTTTTGTCATCATAGGTTCTCAGGATTACGGGGACAAAAGTAGGTGTCAGACAGTCACCAAAGATTCATGGGGCCTTATGTAAAGGAAAAGGGAAGGGAGTTTAACAAATCAGGGACCTTGAAATGAAGAATATCTAGTACAGAAGGAAAGCTGAAACTCAGACACATGGAAACAAACTAAAGAATGGGAGGGATATAAAGGAATAAATAAAAATTTGCATTTCTGTGTAAGTACTATAAAACTATCTAATACCTGTATATATATGATTGATTTGGGAAAATAATTACAGAGAACATAAAAGGTGTGAATGGCTTTTGTAAATTTTGGGGGAGAGAGGAAGTAATCTTAAGACTACTAGAATCTCTTGGTTTAAGGCCATAAGTCCTTTCAGTTCTTCAAAGAGGGTGGTATACTGCCATGCTTCACTCCTCCCAGCTATCTCCAAGACTTCTGGCTCTCTGCTCTCTTACCTCATCCAATATTCTCCCTTCCCATGGACTTTCTCATTCCTAATAGGCCATTTTTAGTTTTTATGGATGAGAGACATGAAAGTCAGATGCACATTCCTTAATTTAATATACAATCAAAGATACACCCTCCCCAAATCTAAAATATTTTTACACATTCTATAGCCTATGCTTTTTTGGTTCTGGAAACTACACCAAACACAGCTTTAAGGCATGAGATATTTCTTCCCTATCTAGAGTGACTCTTTGATCTCTTCATATTTTACCCTAAAGCTTGTTGGGTTTATTTCTAAAGTCTGAAACCTTGGCTGGGGTGATTCATAGTCCAAGTAATTTTTTTCTTTTTTTATACATTTCTTAAATTATACTTTTCAAAGAATGTGTCCATAATCACTAAGTTGTAAAATTTATTGGCTTAATGTTGACCATAATATTGCCTGATGATTCTTTTGCAGTTGCAGGATGTACACTGTTGCTCCCTCTTTCATTCCCAGTGTTGGAAATTGGAGTTGCTCCTTTTTGTCTAGATTGGTCCAGCTAAGGATTTATCTTACACATTTGAAATCCATGGTTAACTCAGAACTTTTCTGACCTTTATTCTTGTCCTGAAATGAAAGCTGATCAACAGTTTGTGAATTTACAGGACTGGGTGAGGTCAGAGTTAGATGAGGAAGTGAAAATACAGGCCAGGTCAGAGTCAGGGTCTGTGGAAAGTGGGGAGGCTGGTGGGGAGACTGGTAAGGAGGGAGTTCAGTGACTCAGAGGCTGGGTGGGTGTAGAACAGAAGTACAAAATAGCCAGGGCTACCCACCCTTCCTTTGTTATTATAGTGATACTTCCTGGTAATGTATTATCAAAGAATCATTTCTCAGTACATTCTCCTGAGGCCCAAAGAACTGACTGCCTGTGCTCTACAGCTGTACATTAAACTAACAGAGACCTCAGAAATGTGGGAAAAAAAAAAAGAAACATTGAACTATGTATAGCATGTATGTGTGTCTCTCTATAACATGGGAAGGAAGAGACACAGGGCTCAAAACTTCAGAGAGGGAGAGAGGTCTACATTTAGAAAACTTTACTTATATAAGCCATAGTTATCTCTGGCTTGACTAATGGGTAATTCTTAGTTTTCAGTTTTCCACATGGCATGAATTATTAATTATTTAATAAGAAAAAATTATATTTTATTACTATGCATGCTGCAGTTTGGTGAACTAGAAAGTGCTCTAAACGGCAAAGACAAATTCCAATAAAATGAGTTGTAAATAACAAAAATAAATAAAATAATGAAAATTTAAGATTAAGCTGGAAACCAATAAAAAACAAAATATAGAAGCCTAACCTTTTTTGTATGCGGTATCAAGAACCTCCCTTGGCCTCAGATTAGTCACTAAATAGAACCTTGTCAATATTCTCAAGTACAAGCTGTGAGCAATTTTTAAGACTTAGCTCTTGTTTTCAGTCATCACATGCTCACTTGTTTCATACGGTACAATTTGGAGTTGTTAGCAGACCTACAGAAGTACACAGTGGAACACAGATAATCTGTTTTCCTTCGGCAAAATCCTAAGTAGATAAAAACAGTCAAGTGGAAAGTTTGCCTAATGAGATTCTCAAAAATTTAAGCTGCTCCAGGTAAGCAATATGGAAGTGGAAGATGGACCACTCTCTCCTATCCTCCCATGTTCTCTGTTTGGACACTTGCTTTTCAACAACCCTTTGTCCTCATTTTTTAAATGGGATCCTGGTCTGTCTAATAATTTTTAAGACAAGGTGTTCAAAATGGTAGACAACCCTAAGAGAGCATTGTATTCAGATATGATCTGATGTGTTCACATTTAACACTCATCCTGAACACATTATATCACCAGTTGGGATATTTCATCAAGTGTACTAGTTCTTATTCCTTTCAGAATTTTGGACCCCTTTGTGCACTAGTGGTGTCATGTGCCCTTGCTCCATAAGCAGGCACACCCAGACACACAAAATAAAACCTCACATTGCTGCTCACCACTGCACTGAGCCTAGGTGTGGACCCTGGTTCACAGCATCTGCTTCCAGGGCCACACTTCTGGGTGGTGTCTCCAAATAGGTTTCCAAGGGAATTTGAGGGGTGCTCCCAGGTGCTGCTAATTAACTGTTCTGTGCTTAACTGTGTTCAAGGGTGAAGTTTGTTTTACTATGTTTTATTTCAGGACATTTTAAAGCCTCTTATATATTAACATTTTTGGGGAATCTTCTCTTTGTGATTTCCCAGACACCTTTCCTTCAGTTGAGGAGTATAGTCTATGCACATCCCCCATGAAGGCCTGCAGATTCCTGGCTCAGAGAAGACACCATACAAACATCCTCATCTGGAAAAAGCATAGTGCAGAGATGCCCAGAGGAGTAGGGAAGTAAAGGACTAAAAAGCTAATAATATGCTACTACCTTCTGTTCAAAAACAGAGGAAACCAGGGTGGTGACTCTGATGAGCTAAGGCCAACATATAACAATTCTGGGGCTGCCCTTTACAGGAAGACTTAGTCTCAGGGCCCTGGGGAGGGATGTTCCTACCAGCTTCGAGGAGCACACTGAGGCAAGGGTTGGCAGTTTCTGTTTGGTCCTGGACCTGTGGATGATCAGATGTGCAAGGAACAATAGGCAGTTACAGGATTTCACATACCTACCTCCCAACTCAGTATCATGAGGCAAAAGCAGACTTTGTTTTAAAATCCAATTTTATTTAAATTATTTATTTTTTATATTTGAGACTTTCCCAAAGCCATTTTTTAAAGTACCTTTTTCATTATGGAATTTCCCCTACAAATACAAAACTAAAGAGAACAGTACAATAAACCCCTCATATCCATTGTCAATGTGGTCCCAACTAAATTAACCCTTCCTCCTAGGCCCTGTTTGGTTGTTTTGAAGTAAAGCTCCAAATATCATATCATGTCAGCCCTCAGCATGAATTCTAACAGATAAAGGAATAAACAATACAATCTGTGATATAATTTGCATATGTAATACTTAATAATTACTTACCATTAAATACTACCAAGTTAGTGTTGAAATTTCCTGATCGCTTCATAAATGACTTTTTAAAGATAGTTTGCTCAAAACAGAATCTAAACAAGTTCTGAATATTACTTTTGACTGATATGTCTCAAGTTTCTAACTTTTTTTTTAACTGAGGCATAAAATATACACAGTCAAGTACACTGACTTCAATTGCATGATTTAATGAATGTCTAAATGCACATCTAGAGTTACATAACCACTGCCCAGGTCATACTCTACATTATAGAGCATTGCCCCTTCTTGTCAGCCAGAAGGGACCTCTGGTTTGGCTTCCCTCAACACATATTTGTTCACCTGTTCTTGAACTTCATATAAACAGAATCATCCACATAGTATGTACTTTCTTGTTTGGCTTCTTTTGCTCAATGTCAGGTCTACGAGATTCACTAATGTTATTTTTTGTTTGTTTTGTTTTGTGTGCTTGTACTATTCCAGTGGTGGATTCTCACATTTATTTTGTCATCTATATTGATTAGGGCTGTTTCTATGCTTTGCCTATTATTAATAGTGCTACCATGTATATCCTTGTCCATTTTTTGTAACATATCCACTCTTCTAAGAAATATGAAGTGTCTGGATAGTAAAGTCAGTGAAGTTTAGCTTTTACAAATACTCCCAAGCAGAGAAGATGGCGTCAGGGTAGGTGGGAGGAGATTTCACTTCCCCGTGCACATGGGAGAAAATCCTAGCTGATCTACAGAGTAAAAGAACAAACAGCCAACAGTACCTCAGCATATATGAAAATAAGAGAACAAAAAATTATAGCAGGCACCGAAAAACCAGGTGGTAAGGAGAGTGCTTCAGGACAACAAGGTCCCAGGGACCAGTGTGGGGACCAGGGCGGGGTGCAGCCCCAGGCCCAGCACCTGCTGCTGGTTTTGCCACAGAGTCCTTGGGAGAGAGCCGGGGCAACTGCTCCCTCCCCAGCCAAACAAGGTTTAAGCAGAACCAGGAGAAACTTGGTTGCTTGAAGTCACAGAAAGGGGAATAAGGACTAAATGGCAAACATGCAGGGTCGGCAAGGAGCCTTGGAGTCTGTGAATGCTGGCAGAGTTGAGAGTCATGCAGTAACAGGCCCTGACCATGATAGTCACTGGTCTGGATGGAGAATTGGTCTGTGTGAGAGGTCAGGCCACAGCACCGAGCAACAGGCTTGAATAGGAGAAATTTCTCAAAAAGAAAAAGTGGAAAGAGAGACACTGGGGAATTCTCCTGAAACAATCACTCTGGCCTACAACCCACCCAGCCGGGCAGCAATCCCCAGGTTGCATGGAAGGGCCTGTGCATCCCCATAGCACTGGGAGGGGTACATGCCTGAGCCCACAGGACTGAGGCAGCCTGGCCAAGCTCATGCACCTACACCTCAGCCCACAGTGGTAACCCCGGGGAAAGAGTGCTCTGAGGAATACATGGATCCCACACCTAATGAACCAGGGAGATGCACCGATCAGGCTAGCTCCAGGCAGAGTGCACGCAAGACTGGCTGAGTACAGATCTGAAAGAGAGAAAAGCCATATCAATCTCCTTCAGCTTGCTGCAGACAGCAAGACCAGAAAAACAGGTTTGGCCAGGTTGAAATCAACAGGAGGTTTGGTGTTTTTTTGTTGTTTTCTTTAAAGTAATCTTTTATTTCTTTTTATTTTTTTTAAATTTTTATTTTAGTTTATTCAGTACAGTTTCCATCTTTTATTCCCATTTAAAGTAATCTTTTATTTTTTATTATTGTTTTATCTTTCAATTTCTTTTTCCTCTCTTTCCTTCTTTCTTGTTTTATTACTTCTTCCTTTCTTTCCAATTTTATTTCTTCTTACTACTTTCTTCTGCTTTTTTTTAAATACAAACGAGACAAAAAAAAAAAAAAAACAGGAACTGTGAAAAGACCAGAGTCGGACCCAAACAGGGTTAATCCCAACAGCTGAGACAGTGAGGCAAATTTCACTTTGCTATTACAGAGAACATGCAAGTTATTGCATATTTGTGTTATTATTTTTTCATTATTCTTACATCGTTTCTTTTAATAGTATTCTTGTATTCCTCTTCGTTCTGCATAGTCTGCTTTGCTTGGCTGGTTATATTGTATCATTTAACAGGTTTCCCCTGTTCTCTCTTTCATTGTGTATTGCCAATTTACTATTCTTCCCTTGTGTTCAATTAGCACACTACTCAAGGTCCTATACTCCCCAATCTTTTATGTAAATCACATAGATTCTGTCATATGATTGTTGCTCTAATATTATTATAAATAATACCGGTTCCATACAATTGTAAATACTTTACAACACCCCTCTCAGATCTTAGTCCACTTCACAGTTTCCTCAACTCTATTACTGTAGTGGCTAACTTTATTCTATTACACACTACACCTATTTACTATCCCTTACTCTCACCTTACCTCAGAATCTGACCTCCCACAAGCTCACTGTTTTCTAGATCAAACTCAAAATCCTTCCCTCCCCAACAAGAGTCTTATCTTCTTTCCATCCATTCTAAAAAGTGGCTAGTTGGGTGGAAGGTCATGGTTAACACTGTACATAGACAAAGGATTTCCTATCTCTTCTCTACTGGCTACCACTGCAAATGTCATAGAATACTCTCTTGCTGTCTGAAACCTTTTTTCCTTCCCTCTCCAACTGATCACAAAAAAGAGTAGGTGGAAGCAGTGAACACCAGAAAACCCACTAGAAGAGGAAACCCAACAACCACCAACAGATAACAACAGAATAAGGTGAAGGAGGGAGTAGAAACCTCAATCCAGGACCTATCTGGAAATACAAATAAATGGTGGAGAAATTACCCAGTACTACCAACTGAACAACAGCAAGAGAGAATCCTCAAAACCTTGAACACATGGAAGAACCAGCTTCAACACAACCTGCCCTCAACCACACAACAAAATACAAGAGGTGGTGGACAGAGTGACCCTCAGATAAACAGCTGGTGGGAAGGACCTAACAAAGAAAGACCCAACAACAATCAAAACCCCAAAACAAACAAAGAGCCAACTTAAAGGTCAACCCAAGACCAGTGAGCTCCAGAGATCAAGGAGACTGCACCACTGAATCTCAAAGGTATTTTATCACCGAAGTTCAAACCATAATCCCAGGGAGCCAGAACAGATCAATTTAAGAAGCTGAGGCTAACAACAAGAGTCACACAAAGAATGGAAAGTCAAAGAAACAATCCTCAAATGAAAACAGGGAGACTCAGAAAGAATGCTAAATGAAATAGAGGCAACTCAACTATCAGATATTGAGTTCAAAAAAATGATTATCAGGAAACTCAATGAGCTCACAATGAACTACCAGAAACTACAGGGAAACTACAATGAACTCACTACAAACTATGTCTATATGAAAAAGGAAATAGAAACTATCAACAAGGGTCAAGAGTAAATGAAGAATACAATTTCTGAAATAAAGAACACAGTAGAAGGAATGAAAAGCATGATCATTGAAACAGAGGATCAGATCAGTGAGCTCAAGGACAAAGTGGAAGAAAACACCCAGAAAGAGCAAGAAAAGGAAAAGAGGTACAGATAAAATGAAGAGGAATTAAGAGAAATGCAAGACAATATGAAACGTAATTATATCCGTACCATAGGGATACCTGAAGGAGAAGAAGAAGAGCAAGGGAGAGAAAATCTATTAGAGAAAGTAATTATGGAAAACTTCCCTAATCTGATGACAGAAAAAGTCACACAAATCCAAGAAACACAGAGAGTCCCAATTAAGAGGAACCCAAAGAGGCCCACCTCAAGACAGATCATAATTAAAATGGCAAAATTCCAAGACAAAGAGAGAATTATAAAAGCTGCAAGGGAGAAACAGGAAGTAACATACAAGGGAGCCCCAATTAAGCTAGCAGCTGACTTCTCAACAGAAACACTCCAAGCCAGGAAAGAATGGCAAGAAATATTCCAGGTAATGAGAACCAGAGACCAACAACCAAGGCTACTTTACCCAGGAAGGCTCTCAAATAAGGAGTTTCCCATACAAAGGAATTCTAAAAGAATACACTTCCAACAAACCAGCTCTGCAAGAGATGCTAAAGTGACTGCTTTGAGGAAAGGAAAGAAGAGAGAGAGGGAGAGAGAGGAACACAGGTAGGTAAATGGCAAGAATAAGTACCTGTCAATAATAACTTTAAATGTAACTGGATTAAATGCTCCATCAAAAGACATAGAATAGCTGAATGGGTAAAAAAGCATGACCCACACATATGCTGCCTACAAGAGACCCATCTCAGGACAAAAGACATACACAGACTCGAAGTGAAGGGCTGGAAACAAATATTCCAAACAAACTGATAGGAAAAAAAGGGGGGGGTAGCAGTACTCATATCAGACAAAATAGACTTCCAGAAAAGGTCCATAAAGAGAGACCCAGAAGGTCACTACATAACACTCAAAGGAAGAATTCACCAAGAAGACATAAATATTGTAAATATATATGCACCCAACATAGGAGCACCCAAATACATAAAGAAAAACTTAGAGGACTTCAAGAAAGATATTGACAGCAACACAATCATAGTACCAGACTTTAACAACTCACTTTCAAAAAATACAGATCTTCCAAACAACATATCAACAAAGATGCACATGAAATATTTTCAAGGATAGACCACATGATAGGACACAATACAAGCCTCAGCAAGTTCAAGAAAATTGAAATCATATCAGGAATTTTCTCTGACCACAAGGGAGTGAAACTAGAAACAAACCCCAAGGGAAAAAACGCAAAACACTCAAAATCATGGAGATTAAATAGCATGCTATTAAACAATGAATGGGTCAAGAATGAAATTAAGGAAGAAACCAAAAAGTTTCTGGAAACAAATGAAAATGAACTCACAACAACCCAAAACATATGGGACACAGCAAAGGCAGTCCTGACCAGGAAGTTCATAGCAATACAGGACTACCTAAAAAAGATAGAAACATTTCAAACAAACAACCTAACCCTACGTCTACAAGAACTCGAGGAACAACAACAAAGACAGCCCAGAGCAAGTAGAAGGAAGGAAATAATCAAGATTAGAGCAGAATTAAATGATACAGAGACTAAAAGCACAATTCTAAGAATCAATGAATCCAGGAACTGTTTCCTTGAAAAAATAAACAAAATCGACAAACTTTTAAGCAGGCTCATCAAGAAAAAAAGAGAGAGGACCCAAATATTTAAACACAATCAGAAATGAAAGAGGAGAAATTATAACTGATACCACAGAAATACAAAGGATTGTAAGAAATTACTATGAAGAATTGTATGCCAAGAAATTTGAAAACTTAGATGAAATGGAAAAATTTCTAGA
>CM052547.1:53572605-53591767 GCA_028533065.1 Trachops cirrhosus | reverse complement strand
TGATGAATATAGAAACTAAAACTGTCAACAAAGTACTGGCAAACTGCATTCAGCAATAGATTAAAAAGATCATACACCATGAACAAGTGGAATTCAACCCAGGGATGCAAGGATGGTTCAATATTCACAGATCAGTGAATGTAATACACCACATAAACAAAAGCAGAGACAAAAATCACATGATCATATCAATAGATGTGGAAAAAGCATTTGATGCAGTACAGCACCCATTTATGATAAAAACACTCAGCAAAGTGGGAATAGAGGGAGCATTGCTCAACATAATAAAGTCCATGTATGAGAGACCTATAGCCAACATACTCAATGGGCAAAAACTAAAGTATTTTCCACTAAGATCAGGAACAAGACAAGCTTGTCCACTTTCTCCACTTCTATTCAATATAGTATTGGAAGTTTTACCCACAGTGATCAGACAAGAAAAGGAAATAAAAGCCATCCAAATTGGAAAGGAGAACAAAACTGTCATTGTTTGCAGATGACATGACAGTGTACATAGAAAATCCTATAACATGACAGTGTACATAGAAAATCCTATAGACTCCACCCAAAAACTGCTCGACATAATAAATGAATTTGGCAAAACAGCGGGATACAAAGTCAATATCCAGAAATCAAAAGCATTTTTGTATACCAACAATAAAACAGCAGAAGCAGAAATCAAGAAAAAAAATTCCATTCGATATAGCAAAAACAAAAATAAAACACCTAGGAATAGACCTAGCCAAGGAGGTAAAAGACCTGTATGCAGAAAACTACACAATACTGAAGAAAGAAATCAAGGAAGACACAAAAAATGGAAACATATACCGTGTTCATGAATCAAAAGAATTAACATCATCTAAATGTCCATACTACCCAAAGCAATTTACAGATTCAATGCAATACCTATTAAAGTACCAATGGCATATTTCACAGACATAGAACAAACACTTCAAAAATTTGTATGGAACCATAAATGACCCTGAATAGCTGCTGCAATTTTGAGAAAGAAGAGCAAAGTAGGAGGGATCACAATACGTGATACCAAACTGTGTTACAAGGCCACTGTAATCAAAGTACCAGGCTTGGTACTGGCATAAAAACAGGCACAAGTACCAGTGGAACAGAACAGAGAGCCCAGAAATAAACCCAAGTCTCTATGGTCAATTAAAATTTGACAAAGGAGCAGCAACATAAAATGGAGTAACAATAGCCTCTTCAACAAATGGTGTTAGGAGAACTGGACAGCTATGTGCAAAGAAATGAAATTCGGGCACCAACTTACTCCATACACAAAAATAAATTCCAGGTGGATAAAAGACTTAAATATAAGTCATGACACCATTAAAGTCCTAGAGGAGAACATAGGCAGGAAAATCTCATACATTCCATGCAGCAACATCTTCACATCTTCATGATATGTCCCCTTAAGCAGAGGACATAAATGAAAGAATAAACACATAGGATATCATCAAAATAAAATCTGCACCGCTAAAGAAAACAGTATGAAAATAAAAAGAAAACCAACTGTATGGGAAGACATATTTGTCAATTGTACTTGGGACAACGATTTAATCTCTAAAATATATAAAGAACTTACGTGACTCCACTCGAAGAAGAAAAGCAACCCAATTAAAAAATGGGCAAAGGTGTTGAACAGACAATTATCCAAGGAGGATGTACAGAGGATTGAGAAACACATGAAAAGATGCTCAGTATTGCAAGCTATCAGTATCACTAGCAAATTAAAACCACAATGAGATACCACTCCACATCTGTCAGAATGGCCATCATAAACAAAGCAACAAACAACACATTTTGGAGAGGTTGTGGAGAAAAGGGGACCCTGGTGCACTGTTGGTAGGATTGTAAACTAGCAAAACCACTATGGAAAACAGTATGAAATTTTCTAAGAAAACTAAAAATGGATCTGCCTTTTGACCCAGCAATTCCACTGCTTGGATTATATCCTAGGAACCCTGAAACACCAATCCAAAAGAATCTATGCACCCCAATGTTCATAACAGCACCATTTACAATAGCCAAGTGTTGGAAGCAACCTAGGTGCCTATCAATAAATGAATGGTTCAAAAAACTATGGTACATTTACACGATGGAATTCTATGCAGCATAAAAAGTAGCTCCTACCTATTGTGAAAGCATGGATGGAACTGAAAATCATTATACTAAGTGAAATAAGCCAGGTGGTGAAAGACAAATACCATATGATCTCACCTTTAACAGGAACCTAAACAACAAAACAAACAAGCAAAATATAACCAAAGACACTGAAATTGAGAACAGGCTGACAGTGACCAGAGGAGATAGGGAAGAGAATTTCAGGGGAAAAGATGAAGGATTGACAGGAACAAGTATAAAAGACACATGGGCAAAACCTATGGGGGAGTGGAAAAGGGAGGGAGGTAGGGAGGGCTGGGGGAGTGTGCTGGGATGAGAGTAAAAGACAGAAAACTGTACTTTAACAGCAACTAAAATTTAAAAAATATACTCCTAATTTTCCAAAATGTTTTAATTCCATTTGACCCACATCCTTATAAACACTTGGTATTTATTTAATTTTAACCCATTTTGATATGCAGCAGTATCTCATTGGGGCTTTAATTTTCATTTTCCTGGTGACTGATAATTTTGAGCTCCTTTACATTTTCCTGATTACTAATTATCTTAGCAACATTGTTAGCTATTTGGATATGTTATTTTGTGAAATATCTTTTGAGAAGCTTTTGTTTAAGTTAGTTTGGTTTTTTTGAATAATGTTTATATGTATGTATACTAGTTTGTTTTCCTTTTCCTTCTAAGCTGTTTCACCCACAATTAAATGGAATGGGGTAGGTTAGGAAAGGATAGTCTAAGGGTGTAAGAATAAAGACTAGAGACAGTGACAATTCTAAAAATGTTGGTCCTTTTAGTACATTTGAATCATGGTATTAAGTATATGAGTCTCTTGTTGTTTTACAAAGGAAAGCTATTCCTTGGGAACACAATGATTGTAAAAATAACAAAACAAAATGAATCCATGACTTACATAAATGATAAAAAATTGATGATTATTAGAAAGAGATTAAATCAATGGAAAAGAATCAATAGTAAGTAAAAAGATTAAAGATTTGAAGAGGAATGTCATGACTTTTATGTAAAACTGTTTCTTGAAAAACATCACATATTATACTCTTTCTATGCCTTAATAAGGCTCTTCAATATATGACATAAAATAGTCTTAGTTTACCCCAGGGGGTTTTAACAGTTTACAGAAGTCCTCATAATTCTCTTTAATGATGGCTCTTTTGTGTATAAGTTGCAAGTGACAGAATCCTTAAATTTCCCGGCTCACAGGCCCAACCCTATGCATTCCTGTAACCTTCCCCTTTGTCCTTTGAAGCTGACAGCATGGCTGAGGACTGGTCCTGTTGGGTGTGAAATTTCCTGCCTTGCGGGCCTTTCCTTTCCTGAAAGAACAGTGAGACTGTCCCAAGGGGAAGGAAGAAACTGTCAGAATAAGCATTTGCCAACTGTCAGGTACACCCATGCAGGGGACCCAGCTTGGGAGGCCTCCAAGGAGACTTCTGATGGGTCAGCCCACTGTGATATTGTAGCCACAGCTTTCCCATAGCAGTGCTAGCCACAACTTGTACTGTCCCTAGCAAGTACATTTCAGTCTACCTGAGTGTGTGTGGGGGGTGTCATGAGCACCTCAGGGATGCTTGGGGACTTGGCTATGGAGTTCAAAAGGCATATGCCCTTACCTTGCTTAATGTGGGTCCATGGGAACAGCTTTCACAGTGTGGAGGGAAGACATGTAAGTGGTTAAGAAAGTAGAAAAGGTTTAGGTTATGAAAAGAAAGTTACCAGAAAAGGGAGAGATTCCACAGTGGTGTGCCACAAGCACCAATCCTTACACCAGTGGGGAAATGACCTTTCCTGTGAGGTGAAAGGTGGATTGCTAGGTCCAGGGCTACCTTAGCAAGATTTGCTGGAACAGAACACAGAGATGCTGGACAGAACCTGGCTTCTAGGATCAGATAGACTTTTTGATGGACTACCTGACCTTTGGCAATTTGTTGAACCTCTGTACAGCTCAGCTTTTATTAGTAATGTATTCATAAGCCCAATCAAGGCAGGATGAATGTTGGACATACACATACACAAATTCTGGGCTCAGAGAAGTTGCTCAGTAAATAGGTGACTCTGATGATCACTCAATCAAGCAGCATCTGGAGTTTCTTATGGCGGATTTTCTTTTTTAGGGACACCTCACTTACAGACTTGATATCCCCCCTGGAATAGGTCATGTCCAGCTACTGAGAGCACATTTGCACATCTTTTTTTCAGTTGTCCAGATGCATCAGGGTGTGAGGCTAGGGTTGGCCAAGTAGTTCTGGAACTAGGTGCTGGCCTAACAAAAGCACTGGAATGAAATGAACATTTTTCATGTTAACAAAGGCAAGTAGATACAGCAATTCTGATTGAAACTGATGAGTCACTTTATCATTTAAAAACTGTTTTAAAAATCTGTCACTTATTTGTTAGGTAATGAAACTGGCATTGATTTGGTAATTTTTTCTAAGTGTTGCTTTTTTAGGGCTATACTCATGAATCTAATTTCACCTTATTCTTTATTACTTCAAGAAATATGTAAGTCAGAAAACTATGTTCACAATCTTCTGTTGTTTATGTGAACTTGTACAGCAACAGTTTGGGTAGTTTGCTGCCCATCATTCTAACTCAAATCTTTGTGAAGACCTTTATGGGCTGGGGTTGTACTTTTCACAATGGACTCAATCTATACCGGCCACTAAAGATAAGGAGTCTTCTGAGGCAGAATGCCATTGAAGAAGTCATCACTTTAGGGTGCAGTGTGCTCATGGAGGTTCCCTGGAACATTTACAGTGAAAAACTGGGAATACTCAGTGTTCAGCAGTAGGAAAAGTGCCAAATAAATTGTGGAGTTATTCCAGGCATTATAAGGAACTAGTTAAATGAGTGAGGGTATTTAGATAGAATGACAAAAAAAGACTCTGAGAAACACAGTGTGACAGACACTTCAATAACAGTATATCTATGCATTCTACATGTATGTAGGCATCTTATAAGAATACTTTATTTTTATACTGTATATATTGTTCTGAAACAATTTTTATATAGATACAGAAATAGGTACAAATAGAAGCAAAAATAGACAAATCTGGAATGGAATACTTACCTTGGGTAAGGGAGGACAGTTGAAATCAGATTGGTTTCAAAGAGGTATTATTTTTGTCAAATATTTAAATGTTTACAGGGAGAATGTAGGTGTGTATTATTTGTATAGCTAAAAACCAATTTTAGTTAGATATTTCCATTGTGAGAAAACAAAATAAAGAATTAAAAAAGATAGTCAACTTTCAGAAGCCAATGTTACAAATTCAATAAGAGAACTGGACAGAATTTGAAGAATATTTTGACTAATTTATTGGTTGATTTATATTCACTCATAATTTGGGGTTACCATTTTGACTTATTTCTGCAAATTATTTAAATTCTAAAAATTATATATAGGCCCTTATAATTCAATATCAAAATAAAACTGAGACTATTTTATATTGACATATGTGTGTATTCATGTATGAATATATGGCAGATGTCACTAGGCACTGACTTGGTCCTGAGCTTGCATTTCCTTGCAGTTAAAAGACAACTTCAAGGGGGGCTGAAGTCAAGTCTTTGACTTGACTACCCTGAAGGGGCTCTGAGAGGCCTAGGTTGGGCACAGAAGGGCACTTAGGAACTGGGCTGGAGGCTGGGAAACAGTGAAGAGTGCAGCTCAGGAAGGAAGAAAAGCAAATTCAATTCCTCCTCAGCCTGACCCACCCAGGAAGACCAGCAGAAGAAATGGCCTGACCAGTATAAAGCCAGCAGAAGGCTTTTTTAAAAATTTCCTCTCCCTTTCTATCCTCGTTTCCTTCTTTCTGTTTTGCTTTCCTTTTTATCCCTTCTTCCTTCCTTCATTTTTTATTTTTTTAATTCTTTCTTCCTTTCCTTCTATCTTTTTTATTCCTTCTTCCATCTTTTTTAAAAATTCCTTCTTCCTTGCCTTCTCTCTTTCTTTCTTTTCTCTTTTTTATTCCTTCTCCCTTCCTTCTTTCCTTTTGTTTTCTCCCCCTCCTTTTCCCACAGCTGAGACAATAATACCTGGAGGGTAGAAAAGACCAGAGTTAAATCCAAACAGGGGTCATCCCAACAACAGAGAAAGTAACACAAATTTCACTTTGCTACTCCAGAGAACTTGCAAAGCAACAGGTGAACAGCAGTGCACCTGCTGGGAGAGGAAACCCACCAACAAAGGAACAACGAACAGATAACAACAGAATAAGGTGAAGGAGGGAGTGGAAGCCACACTAACCTCAATCCAGGACCTATCCAGAAATACAGCTAAAAGGTGGAGAAATTACCCAAAATAAACAACTGAACAAGAGTGAGAGAGGTCTCAAAAGTGAATACACACAGAAGAATCAGCTTCAACACAACCTGTACACACCTGCACAACAGAATACAAGATGTGATAGATGAGTGATCCTCAGTTAACCAGCTGGAGGGAAGGACCCAACAAAGAAAGACCCAACAACAATCAAAACCCAAAGACATACAGAGAGCCAACATAAATGACAGCCCAAGATCAGTGAGTTCGGGAGATTAAGGAGACTGCACTGCTGAATCTCACAGCTATTCTACCATACGAGTTCACACCATAAACCCAGGGAGTCAGAATAGATCAACTTAAGAAGCAGAGGCTAACAAGAAGAGTCTCACAAACAATGGGAAGACAAAGAAACAATCCCCAAATAAAAGGAAAGGAGGAAGCCCCAGAAAGATTGCTAAATGAAAGAGGCAAGTCAAATATCAGATTTTGAGTTCAAAGCAATGGTTATCAGAAAGCTCAATGAGCTCACAGGGAATTATCAGAAACTACAGGGAAACTACAATGAACTCACTCCAAATGATATCAACATGAAAAAGAAAATGGAAACTATCAACAAGGGCCAAGAGGAAATGAAGAATACAATTTCTGAACTGAAGAACATGGTAGAAGGAATCAAAAGCAGGCTCAATGAAGCAGAGGATCGAATCAGTGAGCTGGAGAGCAAGGTAGAAAAAACACCCAGAATTATCAAGAAAAGGAAAAGAGGCTCAGAAAGAATGAACAGGGACTAATGGAAATGCAGGACAACATAAATAGTAATAGTAACCATATAATAGGGATACCAGAAGGAGAAGAAGAAGAGCAAGGGATAGAAAACCTGTTTTAAAAAGTAATGATGGAAAACTTCCCTAATTTGATGAGAGAAAAAGTCACACAAATCCAGGAAATACAGAGAGTCCCAATCAAGAGGAACCCAAAGAGGCACACTTCAATATACATCATAATTAAAATGGCAAAATTTTACACCCATGAGAATGGTCATCATAAACAAATCAACAACAACAACAACAAAAAAAACAAGTGCTGGAGAGGATGTGGAGAAAGAACCCTAGTGCACTGTTGGTGGGAATGCAGACTTGTGCAGCCACTGTGGAAAACAGTATGGAATTTCTTAAGAGAACTAAAAATAGACCTCCTTTTGACTCAGTCATTCCACTGCTTGTATTATACCCTAAGGAAGCTGAAACAGCAATCTAAAAGAACATATGCACCCCAATGTTCATAGCAGCACAATTTACAATAGCCAAGTGTTGGAAGCAACCCAAATTGGCATCAACAAATGAATGTATTGAAAATCTATTGTACATTTACACAATGGAATTCTATGCAGCAGAAAGAAAGAAGAGCTCCTACCCTTTGCTACAGCATGGATGGATCTGTAGAACATTATAGTAAGTGATTAAGTCAGCCAGTGAAAGACAAAGCCATATGATCTCACCTATAACTGGAATCTAATAAATTACTAATAAATACTAATAAATAAACAAACAAGCATGCAAAATATAAACCAAGACATTGAAATAAAGAACAGTTGATGGTAACCAGAGGGGAGATGGATAATAGGGAAAATAGGGGAAGGGTCATCAGGGAACATGTACAAAGGACCCATAGACAAAGCAAAAGGGGAAAGGAATGAGGGTAGGATTTGTGGATGGATGAAGCGGGAGGGTTGGAGGGAAGAAAACGGAGACAACTGTACTTGAAAAACAATGAAAAATAAATAAAAATGAAAAATTACAAATTACAGTAAAAATGAAAAGTTTGGGGTTCATACTAAAAAATTCATTTAATACATTTCTAGGAAAAAGCTTATATGTACAAACTAGTTATTTTTTGTAGTAGCATATGTTAACATTAGAGTTTCTGCTCTTAAGCTTAACTTTTGTAAATTTGACTTCCTCCTGTCAATGACTTCCTCCATGTTGTGAATTTTTATTCATAAATTTTTTAACTAATTATATTACGTTGATTGTACTATTACAGTTGTCCCTTTTCCCACCTTTGCCCTCCTCTCCCCAATACTGCCATTCCCTCCAGCAATCTCCCCTTAGTTCATGAACACTTAGTTCATGGCTATGGCTCATACATATAAATTCTTTGACTTCTCCATTTCCTATACTATTCTTAGCATCTCCCTGTCGATTTGTATGTACAATTTTTGCTTCTTATATCCTATAATTTTTCCTCTATTTCTGTCCCTCTTCTAGTTGTTCGCTTGGTGTTTTTTTTTAAGGTTCACTTGATACTTCTGAGTTTGTTCAGTAAACAAACTGTTCATAGTTTTGATCATCTTCTTCTTCTTATATAAGTTCCTTTAACATTTCATAAAATAAGGGATAGGTGTAAAGTAGAATGGCCATCATAAACAAAGCAACAAACAACAAGTGTTGGAGAGGCTGTGGAGAAAAGGGAACCCTAGGGCACTGTTGGTGGGATTGCAGGCTGGTACAACCACTATGGAAAACAGTATGGAATTTCCTCAGAAAACTAAAAACGGTTCTGCCTTTTGACCCAGCAATTCCACTGCTGGGATTATATCCTAAGAACCCTGAAACACCAATCCAAAATAACCCATGCACCCTAATGTTCATAGCAGTCCAATTTACAATAGCCAAGTGTTGGAAGCAAACTAGATGCCCATCAGTAAATGAATGCATCAAAAAAACTATGGTACATTTACACAATGGAATTCTACATAGCAGAAAGAAAGAAGGAGCTCCTACCCTTTGGGACAGTGTGGATGGAACTGGAAAGCATTATGCTAAGCAAAATAAAAGGTGGTGAAAGATAAATACCATATGATCTCACCTTTAACAGCAACATAATCATAGAACAAACAGACAAGCAAAATATAACCAAAGGCGCTGAAATAGAGAGCGGACTGACAGTGACCAGAGGGAAGAAGGAAGGGAATTTCAGGGGGAAAGATGAAGGGTTTGCAGGAAGGAGTGTGGGGAACACATGAACAGAAACAAGGGGGGGTAGAGATGGGAGGGAGGAAGGGAGGGCTGGGGGGTGGGCTGGGATGGGAGTAAAAGGCAGAAAACTGTACTTGAACAACAATTAAAATAAAAGTAAAAAAAATAAGGGATAGGTGTTGATGAAGTCCTTTAGCTTTACCTTGTCTGGAAAGCACTTTATCTGCTCGTCTCTTCTAAATGATAGCTTTGCTGGATAGAGTAATCTTGGTTGTAGGTCCTCGCATTTCATCAATTCAAGTACTTCTTGCCACTCCCTTCTTTCATGTGTGGTTTCTTTGGAGAAATCAGCTGACAGTCTCATGGGATCTCCTTTGTAGGCGTAACTCTTCTGCTCTCTTTCTGCTTTTAAGATTTTCTCTTTATCTTTAATCTTTAGCATTTAATTATGATGTATTTTTGTGTAGCCCTCTTTGGGTCCAACTTGTTTGGGACTCTCTGAGTTTCCTGGACTTGTATGTCTAGTTCCTTTATTTGATTGGGGAAGTTTTCTTTCATTATTTTTTTCAAATAAGTTTTCAATTTCTTGCTCTTCCTCTTCTCCTTGTAGTAGTTCATATAATTCATATTTAGTATTTTAAATTTGACCCAGAGGTTACTAAGTATCACTTAATTTTTTTTAATTCTTGTTTCTTCATTCTCTTATGGTTTAATGCTTATTTCTTCCCTCTGCTCTAAATTGTTGATTTGAGTCCTGGTTTCCTTCCTGTCACTGTTGGTTCCCTGTACATTTTTCTTTATTTTGCTTTGCATAGCCTTCACTTTTAACTCTGTTTTGTGACCATACTCAGCAATTTTGGTGAGCATCCTAATTACCAGTGTTTTGAACTGTGCATCTCATAGGTTGGCTATCTTTGTGTCGCTTTTAGTTATTTTTCTGGAGTTTTGATATGTTCTTTCATTTGGGCAACATTTCTTTGTCTCTTGTATTTGGCAACCTCCCTGTGCTTCTGAATATTTAGGTAGAGCTGCTTTTCCTTCCCACGTTGGTACACCTGTTACACTGTAAATACTGGAGCCTTAGGTATTTGCCAGGGTGGAGCAACCTTCTTCACTGGGTTGTTAGCACTGTATTTGGGGGAGCGGTCAGAGAAGGAACAATGCTGCTTGCTGAGCTCTCAACTCATTTTCAGTTACTTCCCCCACATCCCGGATGTGACTGCCACCCTTCAAGCTGCTTCCCTGGTGCTGATTCCCCACATGAGGGATTTTGTATGAGTTCTAGGACTGTGGGGGCCCTTCAAAAACCCTTTCCTTAGGGACTTGCAGTTTCTTCCACCATCATGGCCCCCATGGGTTTTTACAGCCAGAGGTTATGAGGCTTCATTTCCCAGCACTGGAAACTTGCACTGTGTGAACTGGTTTAGGCCTGGGATTTCACAATTCCCAAACATCCCTCCAAGTTCTTATCTGCCACATGTAAATGTGGGACCACCTTTTCAACTGGTCACCTTTGCTGCCATGCCTCTCCACACTGGCTGTCCATCTCTGCTGCTCCTACCCATCTGGATAAAAATTTCTTCTCTAACTCCTTGGTTATTGGACTTCCACACAGTTTGATTTTCTGGCAGTGCTGGTTGTGTTTTGTTTTTAGAGTGGTAGTTATCATTCTTATTGTTGTGTGAGGAGGTAAATTGTATCTATCTATACCTCCATCTTGGCGAGAAGTCCATGAAGCTGTCTTTTTTTTATTATTTTAATCGTTGTTCAACCACAGTTTTCTACCTTTTACCCCCAACCCAGTCCACCCCCCAGCCCTCCTCACATCCCTCCTGTTTCCATCCCTGCCTTGTTATTGCCCATGTGTCCTTTATACTTGTTCATGAAACCCTTCACACTTTTCCCCTGAAATTCCCTCCCCACTCCCCTCGGGTCATTGTCAGTCTGTTCTCAATTTCAGTGTCTTTGGTTATATTTTGCCTGCTTGTTTGTTTTGCTGATTAGGTTCCTGTTAAAGGTGAGATCTTATCATATTTTTCTTTCACCACCTAGCTTATTTTGTTTAGAAAAATGCTTGTCAGTTCCATCGATGCTGTCCCAAAGGGTAGGAGATCCTATTATCTTTCTGCTGTGTAGTATTCCATTGTGTAAATGTACACAATGGTTGTTTTTTTTTTTTTATCCATTCATTTACTGATGGGCACATAGGTTGCTTCCAGCACTTGTTTTTTGTAAATTCTGCTGCTATCAACATTGGGGTGCATAGGTTCCTTTGGATTGGTGTTTCAGGCTTATTAGGGTTCAATCCCAACAGTGGAATTCACTGGTTAAAAGGCAGTTCCATTTTTAGTTTTCTGAAGTAATTCCATACTGTTTTCCATAGTGGCTATACCAGTCTGCAATCCCACCAACAGTGCATTAGGGTTCCCTCTCCATATCCTCTCCAACACTTGTCATTTCTTGATTTCTTTATTTTGGCCATTCTCCCTGGTGTGAAATGGTATCTCATTCCAGTATTAATTTGCATACCTCTGATAGCTAGTGATGCTGAGCACCTTTTGGTATGTCTCTGGGCCCTGTGTATGTCCTCCTGGGAGAAGTGTCTGTTCAGGTCATTTGCCCATTTTTTAATTGGATTATTTGTCTTCTTGGAGTGGAGTCATGTGAGTTCTTTATATAATTTGCAGATAAACCTTTGTCTGTGGTATCATTGGCAAATATATTTGCACTTATGGTTGGTTCCATTTTCATTTGACTGATGTTTTTTTTAGCCCTGCAGAATCTTTTTATTTTCTTGAGATCCCATTTGTTTGTTCTTGTTTTTATGTCCCTTGCTCTAGGGGATATATAGGTGAAAATTTTGCTGTGTAGAATATTGAGATAATTGACCCTATTTTCTCCACTAGCACTGTTGTGGTGTCATGACATATATTTAAGTCTTTTATCCACCTTGAATTTATTTTTGTGTATGGTGTAAGTTGGTGATCAAGTTTCATTTTTTTGCATGTATCTGTCCAGATCTCCCCAAACCATTTATTGAAGAGGCTATTTTTATTCCATTTTATGTTGCCACCCCTTTTGTCAAATATTAATTGACCATACAGGCTTGGTTTTATTTTTGGACTCTCTATTCTTTTCCAGTGGCCCATGTGTCTGTATTTATGCCAGTACCAGTCTGTTTTGATTAGAGTGGCCCTGTAATACAGCTTGATACCAGGTATTGTGATCCCTCCTACTTTGCTCTTCATTCTCAAAATTGCTGCAACTATTTGGGGTCATTTATGGTTCCATATAAATTTTTGAAATGTTTGTTCTATATCTGTGAAATTTGTCATGGTATTTTATTAGGGCTTGGGTTGAATCTGTAAATTGCTTTGGGTATCATGAACATTTTGATGATGTTCATTCTTCCAATCCATGAGCATGCTATATGCTTCCATTTGTTTCTGTGTTCATTAATTTCTTTCTTCAGTGTTTTGTAGTTTTGTGAGTATAGGTCTTTTACCTCCTTGGTTAGGTTTATTCCTAGGTACTGTATTTTACTTTTTGCTATATCAAATAATTATTTTTCCTGATTTCTGAATATTGACTTTGTATCCTGCTCTTTTTTGCGAAATTCACTTACTAGGTTGAGTAGTTTTTTAGTGGGGTCTGTAGTATTTTCTATGCACACTATCATGTCATCTGCAAACAGTAACAGTTTTGTTTCCTCCTTTGCAATTTGGATGCCTTTTATTTCTTTTCCTTGTCTGATTGCTGTGGCTAGGACTTCCAATTCTATGTTGGATAGAAGTGGTGAAAGCTGGCATCTTTGTCTTTTTCCTAGTGTTCGTGAGAAAGCTTTTAGTTGTCCATTGACTATGATTTTGACATAGATCTCTCATATGTGGCCTTTATTATATTAAGGTATGCTCCCTCTATTCTCACTTTGTTGAATGCTTTTATCAGAAATCAGTGCTGTACTTATCAATTGATTTTCCATATCTGTTGATATAATCATTTGTTTTTTTCTTTTTCCTGTTGTTTATGTGAGGTATTTTGTCTATTGATTTGCTAATATTGTACTGTCCTTGCATCCCTAGGATGAATCCCAGTAGATCAGGGTGTATGATCTTTTTAATGTACTGCTGGGTGCAGCTTGCCAATATTTTGTTAAGGAAGTTAGTGTCTGTGTTAATTAGCGATATTGGTGTGTAGTTTTCTTTCTTTGTTGTATCTTTATCTGGTTTTGGAATTAGAATGATGCCAGCTTCATAAAGAGATTTTGGGAGTCTTCAGTCTCTTGGATTTTTTTGATTAGTATTTGAGGGATAGGGGTTAGCACTTCCTTAAATGCTATGTAAAATTCTTCTGTGAAACTGTCTGGTCCACAGCTCTATAGTGTCAGGAGTTTTTTGATTACTGCTTCAATTTCATCTGCTGTTATTGGTCTATTCAGGCTTTCTGTTTCTTCACTGAATTTTCAAAGATTATGTTTCTAGAAATTTGTCTATTTCTCCTAGGTTTTCATATTTGTTGGCATATAGTTCCTCAAAGTAATTTCTTACCATCCTTTGTATTTCTGTTTTGTCACTTGTAATCTCTTCTCTTTCAATTCTGATTATGTTTATTTGGGTCCTCTCTCTTTTTTTCTTGAGCCTGCTTAAAGGCTTGTTGATTTTATCTTTTCAAAGAAACATCTCCTGGATTCATTGATCCTTCAAATTGTGCTTTTAGTCTCTATCTTGGTTATTTCCTCCCTTCTACTTCCTCTGGGCTGCTTTGTTATTGTTCTTTGATTTCTTGGAGGTGTCAGGTTAGGTTGTTTATTTGAAATGTTTCTGTCTTTTTTAGGTAGGCCTGTATTGCTATGAACTTCCCTCTCAGTAATGCCTTTGCTGTGTCCCATGAGTTTTGGGTTGTTGTGAGTTCATTTTCATTTGTTTCCTGACATTTTTTGCATTCTTCCTTCATCTCATTATTAACCCATTCATTGTTTAATAGCATGCTATTCAACTCCATTAGTTTGAGAATTTTTGAGTTGTTTCCTTGGGGTTGGTTTGTAGTTTCAGTCCCTTTGGTCAGAAAAAAATGCTTGATGTGATTTCAATTTTCTTGAATTTGTTAAGGCTTGTTTTGTGTTCTATCATGTTGTCTATCTTTGAAAATGTTTCATGTGCATTTGAAAAGAATGTGTATTTTGCTTCTTTTAGGATGAAAAGATTATATATATATAATCTATAATATATATATATTCAGTTAAGTCTGTTTGATCTAGGACATTGTTCAATTTCACAATATCTTTGTTGATGTTTTTTCTGGAAGATCTATCCATTTTCACAGTCAGGTGTTAAAATCCCCTACTGTAGTTGTTTTGCTGGCAATATCTTTCTTGAATTCCTCCAAGCTTTTCTTTATGTATTTGGGTGCTCCTTTGTGGGGTTCATATATTTACAATATTTATGTCTTCTTGGTGGATTCTTCCCTTGAGTGTTATTTAGTGACTTTCTGGGTCTCTTTTTATGGCACTCATTTTGAAGTCTATTTTGTCTGATATGAATATTGTTACCCTAGTTTTTTTTTTTCCTGTCCGTTTGCTTGGAAAATTTGCTTCCAGCCCTTCACTTTCAATTTGTGTAGTTGTTTTGTTCTGAGGCAGGTCTTTTGTAGGCAGCATATGTGTGGGTCATGATTTGTCATCTATTCCGCCATTATATGTCTTTTGATTGGAACATTTAATCTGATGTCCATCCTGGACTATGGGGTCTATATGTTGTGGCTGCAATGAACAAATTCACAAAGACTACAGAACCCTTGTGGAGAAAAATGGATGGCATGGCCATTTTCTAAGTGAGAGAATGGGCCCCAATCCCTGCCTGAACAGGCTTTTATTGTTTTTCTGTGTACATTACATCAAGCATGGTCCTTATTTACTACACACAGGTTCACTTTAGGTAGTTAACTTTTATAGAAAACAAAGGAGAGGATGTTGCTAATTACATCAAAGAAGAAGGATATTTGCAAATGCAAATGGAAAAGTGATTGAACTGGTTGCACACCATACTTTGGAGGTTTAGCTCAGATTTTAGGAAGTTACTTTAAAGATATGCAGTGAAGATTTGCTGCCTCAATTTTGGGTGAGGGAGTTTTAGCAAAAGCAAGCCTCAAAGCAGCCTAGGTACAATGTGGGTCTGATTCCCCATGGGAAAACCTATTGGTTGGTGTGCATCCTGTGTGCCAACCTCATTCCTCATCAGTTTTCCCAATCAGGGGCTGGGCTACATCCCCCACAACACTCGGAAGAGTCCCCTATGTTAATCCATTCACATTTAAGGTTATTATTGTTAGGTACTTATTCGTTGCCTTTTTCCTTCCTTCCTATTTGTGTTCCTTTCTCTTTCAATCTTTTTCTTCCTTTTCTTAAAGCAATCCCTTTAGCATTTCTTGTTGAGCTGGTTTGGTGGAGATGTATTGTTTGAGCCTTCTTTTGTCTGAGAAACTCCTTATTTTGGCTTCCATTTCAATTGAGAGCCTTGCTCCATAGAACAGTCTTTGTTGCAGGCTTTTGCTTTTCATTGCTTGGAATTTTCCTTGCCATTCCCTTCTGTCTTGTAGTGTTTTTGTTGCTAAGTCAGCTGCTAGCCTTATGGTAGCTCCATTGAATGTTACTCCCTGTTTCTCCCTTGTTGCCTTTAAGATTCTCTCTTTGTCTTGAAATTTTGACATTTTAATTATGGTGTGTTTTGGAGTGAGCCTTTTTGGTTTCCTCTTGATTGGGACCCTCTTTGCTTCCTTTGTTTGTGTGACTTTTCTCTCATCAAATTAGGATATTTTTCCATTATTACTTTTTCAAACAGGTTTTCTATCCCTTGCTCTTCTTCTCCTTCTGGTGTCATTATTAAAAATATATTATTATGTTTCATGTTGTCGTGCATTTCCTTTACTCTGTCTTCATTGTTTTTCGTTTTTTTTTTCCTTTTTTTGCTCTTTCTGGGCATTTTTTACTTCCTTGTCCTCCAGCTTGCTGATTTGATACCCTGCTTCATGCAACCTGGTTTTGATTCCTCCTACTGTGTTCTTCAATTCAGAAATTGTATTCTTCATTTCCTCTCAGCTGTTACTGATAGTTTATATGTCCTTTTCATGCTGATGTAGTTCCCAGTAAGTTTCCTTTAGCTTCTCTTTAGTTCCTGGTAATTCTCCCTGAGTTCATTGAGCTTCCTTATAACCATTGTTTTGAACTCAGTATCTGGTGGTTGTCTTTTCTCTTTTTCATTTAGCACTCTTTTGTGGGGATTTCTGCTTTTTCTTTCAATTGAGAGATTTTTTTCTTCTAATTTTTTTGTGAGATTCTTCTCATTTGCCACTGCTTCTTAAATTGATCTGTTTTGACTTCCTGTCTTTGTGATGTGAACTGCTATGGTAATAGACCTATGAGATTCATTGGTGCAGTCTTCTTCATCTCCTGAACTTGATGCTCTTGGGATGCCCTTTATTCTGTTTATATTGGCTCTCTTGATGTACTTGGGTTTTGATTGGTGGTTCACTCTTTGGTGGGTCCTTCCCTCCAGCTGGTTTGCTAAGGATGACTCCACATATCATGTCTTGTATAATGTTGTGCAGGTTCTGCCAAAACAACACTGCAACCCCCAGGAAACAAATCAATGCCCAGAATAATAACTCCCCCTCTGAAATCCCATAATGAATATCAAATGAACCATTATTATTAAGGGTGTAATGGGATTAAGACCATTCTAAGAAAAAAGAGTGAATATGAGATGACCTACCGAAAGAAAAATAATTTTGAGAGTATAGAGGTAGGACCACTACTAAGAGTTGGGAATTGGAGTACTTGTGAAGAGAGAAAGTAATATTTACATGATAAATAAAAAAAGGGAATTAAGAAGGCAGAATTAAGAGAAGTGACGTCTATAGGATTAGATTTAAACAGAAATTATAATAAAATAAAATAAATTGAGGGAGAGAAAGAACAAAGAAGGAAGAAAAAAGTAAACAAATTATTAAAAATTTAGAACCAAATTGGAAAGGTCCCTCACAGTACTATCAACAACAAATGAGCTAAAACTAATATAGGTGGGATGGAAATAAGAGGGGAAGAGAAAGAAAGAAAGAAAGAAAGAAAGAAAGAAAGAAAGAAAGAAAGAAAGAAAGAAAGAAAGAAAGAAAGAAAAGCTTAAGAGATGTCTGGAGGAAAGGAAAGTTGTTTTAAGATGATAGAGGGGGAGAGACTACCAAGAGTGAGGAATGAAAACCAGCCTAAGACAGGGAATAATTAATTCTTGAGCCAAAAAAAAAGGAAAGAAAAAAAAGGAGAAAAAACAGAGCAAGATGCAAGAGAAAAAGAAGAAAAAAAAACAGGCTAAAAAAAGGCAAAATTAAAATTTGAGATAAAAGAAAGATTAGGAGAGGAGAATGATAAAATTTGAGATTTGAAATACAAAATAGTGAAGATTTAAAGATAAAATTGAAAAAATGCAACAACAATTACCTTGTTCTCAACCAAAGAACAAAGAGTGCTAAAGGTGGAGAGAGAATGCTGGTATTTTAAGAGCAGGAAAAAGGATGTGAGATGACCATTTATAAGAAAATTTGTTTTGAGAGGCTAAAAGGGGAAAAAATAGTAAATATGCAAAATGGAAACAAGTTGTAGCAAGAAAGAGAACAACATTTAAAATGAAAATAATGAGGAGCTGGAAGATGGTGGCGTGCTAGGACAGAGCAGATTTTGCATTTCCCACACCCAGGGAGGGAAAAATAATCGCCAAACAGAGATCAAAAATTGCAGTGGACATTGAAAAACCCAAGGGTAAGGAGACTGCACGGATCAGTGAGGGGACCAGGGGGGTTGCAGCTCCCGGGCGACGTGCCTGGGTCAGCCTGCAGGGCTCCTGGGAGAGAGCTGGGTCATCCGCTCCCTTCCTGACCAGACAAAGACTGAGCAGCACCCGGGAAGGCCAGTTTACCAGACGGCACAGAGAGAGGAGTGAGGACAAAGAGGTACCCACACAGGGTCTGTAAGCACCTACGCAAAGCCCTGGTGAAGGTGCGCACCTCACCCCCTGCATTCAAAGGCACCGCCTCTACGCCTGCGCCCCCAAGCAGGAGAGAGAGCGTGGTTTGGTGAAAATCTCAGAAACCACAGCGTTGAAAAATAAAAAGGCACTGGTGCTTCCCAGGACCTACGATACCCAAGCTGTGAATTGGGGGCAAGTGGGTGCCCTTTGGGATCCAGAAAGCGTGAACGTGGAAGAGGGACGGGCGCTCCGCAGGACATCAGAGCACACTGCGGTGAACTCCAAGCTCGCACATAGTTGTACTCAGCCCCCACACACGAGTCCCTTCCAGGAGACATCAGACCAGCTGGGGGAGAAGGCGCGTGCCTACACTAAGAACAGTACCTCAGAGGCTGACTGAGTCCTGAAAGGGGAACGGAGAAAACATGTCTCCAGTAACCCCTCAGTGGGCTAAAGACAGCTGGAAAAACCGGTTGGGCCAGTCTGAAATCAAGAATAGGTGTATGTGTTTTTTTTGTGTGTGTGTGTGTTTTCTTTTTTTTTTTTTGCTGTTTGTTGGTTTGTTGTGTGTTTTCTTTTAATTATCTTTAAGTAAGCTTTTATATTTCAACTTGTATTATGTTGTGATCTAACGATTCTTTATGCTTCTCTTTCTGGCACCCTAGTGTTGACCCTTCTCCCTTGCTTTCCAAATTTATCTCTTCCTCCTTCCATCTTCTGCTTGGTTCATTCCTCTTTTTTTTTTTTTTGTT
>CM052547.1:53542624-53572105 GCA_028533065.1 Trachops cirrhosus | reverse complement strand
GATGCAGACTGGTACGACCACTGTGGAAAACAGTATGGAACTTCCTCAGAAAACTAAAAATAGACCTGCCCTTTGATCCAGAGATTCCACTGCTGGGACTATATCCTAAGTATCCTGAAACACCCATCCAAAAGAACCTATGCACCCCAATATTCATAGCAGCACAATTTACAATAGCTAAGTGCTGGAAACAACCCAGGTGCCCATCAATAAATGAATGCATCCAAAAACTATGGTACATTTACACAATGGAATTCTATGCAGCTGAAAGAAAGAAGGAACTCATACCCTTTGCAACAGCATGGATGGAGCTGGAAAGCATTATGCTAAGCGAAATAAGCCAGGCAATGAAAGACACATACCATATGATCTCGCCTTTAACAGGAACCTGAACAGCAAAACAAGGAAACAAGTAAATTATAACAAAGGACACTGAAATGGAGGATGGGATGTCAGTGACCTGAAGGGAGAGGGGAGGGAATTTCAGGGGAGAAGGGAAGGGTTTACAGGAACAAATATAGAGGACACATGGACGAAACTACGGGGCTTGGAAATGGAAGGGAAGTAGGGATGAATGGGAGGGTGGGCTGTAATGGGATTAAAAGCTAGAAACTGTAGTGAATAATCTAAAAGAAAAAAATTTAAAATAAAATAAAATAAAATGAAAATAATGAGAGGAAAGTAGGTAAATTGGGGTAAGACAAGGGAGGGAAAATATGTGAGTTGAAATAAATGACAGTATAAGATCTGGTGGCTTAATATGCATGAAACTGATGGATAAGAAATGACTGTTAAAAGGCTATATAGGAAAGAAAATATCGGAAATCATGGAGAAGACCAGGGTGGATTTTGTCTCAGTAGCATCTAGTATTTTCCACTGTTTTTTTTTCTTTCTTGATTCACCTCTGGTCACATTAGATGTTGACCCTGTTTGATCTTAGGCAGCCTGTTTGAGACTTCCAGGGATCTACTGGCTGTGGGTAACTACTTCAGTTGTTAATCTAGTCACTCTGCACTCAGCAGTCAGGCTTAAGCACCAGAAGGCCTGGCAGAATCCCTCCTATGACAAGGCTATCGTTTCCCCTCAGTCTTCTCTGGCTTGGAGGGGAGTGGTCTGCCTGAGCACAATGGCTGCTGCAGTATGGAGAATGACTCAGCACTGGGATCCTGGCAGCTACTCTCTCAGTTCTCTCCCCAAAGCTTCCATCCTCAGATTCTCTTCAGGGGTCTCTAGCCCACTTTGTCCCCACCTTTGCCAGAGCTCAGGGTAAGTGGCTGCAAATGAAAATTGTGTGTTGGCCCTTTAAATGGCTCTTTTCATTTCCAGGCATCCATCTCTTGCAGAGAGCAACCCTGCCACTTTTCCTCACTGGATTCTAGCTGTGTACTTTTGGGGAGCTCTGCTGCTCTAGGCTAGAGTTTGCAACTTAGGGTTTAGACACCACACATCTCAGAAGGATCCAACTGGCTGCTTCAGTATCTTTCCAACATTGCCACCTATGGCTGCACATCCAGCCCTCTAGTGTCTCCTTTGCACTCCTTACCAGTCAGGTTGTGCTGAAGCTGATTCTTTGGTCTGTCTGAGTTTATAATGCTTCTCTCTCACTATCATTCAGTTGTTTGTTCTATATGATTTCTCCACAATTTAGTTGCAGCTCCAGACTTGTTCTAGGAGGAGGTTAGCGTAACCTCCATTTGCTCCTCTTCCATCTTCTCCAAGCTCTATGTGTCAATTCTTATGCCAGTACAAGGCTGTTTTGATTACAGTGGCCTAGTAATATATTTGATATCAGGTTTCGTGATCCATCATACTTTGGAGTTCCTTCTAAAAATTGTTGAAACTTTTTAAGAGAGTTCATTGTTCCATATACATTTTTGAAATATTAGTTCTATATCTGTGAAATATATCATTGATATTTTAATAAGGATTACATTGAATCTATAAATTGCTTTGGGTAGTATGGACATTTTGATGATGTTAATTCTTTCAATCTATGAATACAGTGTGCTTCCATTTATTTTTGTTGCCTTAATTTCTTTCTTCAGTGTTCTGTAGTTTTCTGAGTACAAGTCTTTTACTTCCTGGGCTAATGTTCATAGCAGCATTATTTACAAAAGTCAAGTGCTGGCAACAGTCTAAATGCCCATTAGTAAATGAGTGGATCAAAAACTGTGGTTTTTGAGAGCTTTTAACTCAATGGGATACTATGCAGCAGAAAGAAAGAAGGAACTCGCATTTTACAACAGCATGGATGGTACCAGACAGTGTAATGCTAAGTGAGATAAGCCAAGTGGCAAAAGACGAACAGCATATGATCTCACCTATAAGTGGAACCTAATCAATAAAACAAACAAATAAGCAAAATAGAACCAGAGACTTGGAAGTAGAAAACAAACTGACAGTGACCAGAGGGGAGAGAGAAGGGGTATAACAAGGTAAAGAAGGGAAATGTCAAGTCAAGGAACACGTATAAAGGATCCATGGACAAGGACAATGGAGGTGGGAGGATTGAATATGGGAGGGAGTGGGCAGGGCAAGGGAGAATAATGGGGTAAAGTGGAGACAACTCTAATTGAACAACATTAAAAATATTTTTAAAAAAAGCAAGGTACTGGCATAAAACAGACATATAAATCAATAGAACAGAATAGAGACCCCAGAAATAAACCCATGTATTTATGGTTGATTAATTTTTGACAAAGAAGGCAAGAACATATAATGGGGTAAAGACAGTCTATTCAATGAATGACATTGGGATATTTGTGAAACTAGACCACCTCTTTACACCATGAAAAAGAATAAACTCAAAATGGATTAAAGATTTAAATTTAAGTCTCAAAACAATAACATATATAGAAGACAACATAGGCAGTAAAATCTCTGACATTTCTCTAAACAATATTTGTTCTGATACATTTCATCAGGCAAGGTATACAAAAAAAATCCAATTGTGAATACATCAAACTAAAAAGCTTTTGCACATTGAAGGAAACCATTAATAAGATGAAAAAACAACCTACTGAATGGGGAAAGATATTTGTCAACAATTAACCCTTTATCAAATATAAGGAGTTAATATCCAAAATTTATAAAGAACTCATAAAGCTTAACACAAAGCAATCAAACACACCAATTACAAAATAAGCAGAATACCTAAGTAGACACTTCTTCAAAGAGGACATACAGATGGCCAACAGACATATGAAGATATGCTCAACATCATTAGTCATTAGAGAAATGCACATTAAAGCCACAATGAAATACAATCTCATACCTGTCAAAATGGCTGTCATCAATATGTCAATGAACAACAAGTACTGGCAAAGATGTGGAGAAAAAGGAATACTTGTGAACTGTTGCTGGGAATGCAGGTTAGTGAAGCCACTATGGAAAACAGTGAGGAGTTTCCTCAAAAAATAAAAAAATAACACTGCCTTATGTTCCAGTAATTTCACTTCTGAGTGTATATCCAAAGAAGCCTGGAATCTAATTTTAAAAAATACATGCACCTCCATATTCATTGCAGCATTATTTACAATAGACAACTTATGGAAGCAACCCAAGTGACCCTCAATAAAAAGTGGATAAAAAAGCTATGTTACAAATATACAATGGAATATTATTTGACCACACAAAAGAATGAAATCTTACCATTTGTAACAGTATATATGAAACTAGAGGTTATGATGCTAAGTGACATAAGTCAAAGAGAAAAAGACAAATACTGTATGATTTCACTTATAGGTGAAGCCTAAAGAACTAAATAAATGAACAAACTTGAAACAGTCTCATAGATACAGAGAACAGACTGATGGTTGTCAGTGAGGTGGGAGATTGGGGGATTGGGTAGAAAAGATGAAGACATTAAGTACAAATAGGTAGTTATAAAACTCTCTCATGGTTGTAAAGTACAGTATAAGGAATATAGGCAATAATATTGTAATAACTAGTTATGGTACCAGGTGGGTATTGGAAATATCTGAGAGAACACTTTGAAAATATATAATTGTCTAACCACCATGCTATATTATATTACACAATATTTTATGTAAACTATAATTGGAAAAAAGATAGAATAGGGAGAAAGATCTAAATGACCTTGGGTATGGTAATGACTTTTAGCTACAACATCAAAGGCATAATCCCTAAAATAATCATTAGTTGAGAGTTCATTAAAATTAAAAGCTTTTGCTCTATTAATGACACTGTTTAAGGAAATGAGAAGAAAAGTCACAGACTAGGAGAAGATATTTGCCAAAGACATATCCAATAAAAGACTGTTATTCAAAATATAGAAAACTCTTAAAAGTCAATAATAAGAAAACAACGTGATATAAAAATAAGCCAAAGATCTGAACAAACACTTCACCAAAGAAAATATTTACATGGTAATTAAATCCATGAACTGATGCTCCCCATGATATGTAATAAGGGAATTGTGAATTAATAAAACAATGAGATACCACTACACACCTATTAGGAAGGCCAAAATCCAAAACAATGACAATACCAAATGCTGATGATGATGTGGAGAAAGCCAAACTCTCATTCATTGTAGATGGGAATTCAAGATAGTCCAGCTAGCTAATTTAGAAGACAGTCTGACAGTTTCTTAAATACTAAGTACAATCTTTCCACATTATATAGCAAGCACATTCCTTAAAGTTTGTCTGAATAAATTGAAAACATATCCACACAAAAACATGCACATGGATATTTATCACAGCTTTAATTGTAATTACCAAAACTTGGAAGCAACTAAGTAAGATCTTGGTTGGTGAATAGATAAATAGATTGCTACATCTAGATAATGGAATAATATTCAGCACCAAAAGGAAATGAGCTATGGAGACAGTGACCAGAGGGGAGAGGGGAGGGAATTTCAGGGGAACAGGGGAAAGTTTTATAGGAACAAGTATAAAAGACACATGAACAAAAACTAGGGTAAGTGGACATGGCAGGGAGGTGGGGAGGGCTGGGGGGTGGGCTGGGAAGGGAGTAAAAGACAGAAAACTGTACTTGAAAAACATTTAAAATAAAAATTAAAAAAAAGACACAGAGAAACTTAGATGCATAAGTAAAAGAAGCCAATCAGAAAAGTTACATACTGTATTTTTCCAACTATATGATGTTTTAGAAAAAGTCATCCAAACTATGAAGACAGTAGAAGGAGCAGTGGTTGTTGCGGTTTAGAAGAGGGAGGTGGTGAATAGGGTTTAGAGGAAGGAGAGAATTTTTAGGAGTGAAACTACTCTGTCTGATACTCTAATGGTGGATACGTGTTAATGAAGGTTTGTTAAAATCCATACAATGCACAACAAAAAATGTGAACTTTATGGGCTTTGGATAAGAATGATGTGTTAATGGGGGCTCATAGATTGTAAAAAATGTACTACTCTTCAATATAATCTCAGTGACAATTGAGCAGTTGCTCAGCAATTGATGTCTTGTTCCTGAAACACTTTTTTCTCTTAAGTGTTCTCCTACATCTTTAAATAATTATTCTTTAAACTCTTCTCTGCTCATCATCTATGCACTCTCTCCCAGGCATCCTTTTCTTCCTTACCCATGCATTCTCACTAAATTACAGCATTCTAGACTATGCTCCAAATCATCTACATGCAAAGACTCCAAAATCTACACCTGCCTCTTTGACCTAGATTTATACACCTAAATTTCCATGTATGTCTGCAAGGGAAATGTCCCAACCAGAACTGCAAATTTGTTTTCCTTCCATACTTACAGTCTTTCTCTTCTCACCTTTGAACAATATCTCCATTTTATTCATCTTGGCTCACATCAAAATTCCAGGCAAGTTTTTGAATTATTTCTCTCTTAACCTGTGAGTCTTGCTTACTCCACACACATACATATTCTGAATCCTTCCCTTTGGTGACTTCTCATCACTCCTGTCCAAGCTTTTAGAAGGTCTTGTTTAGACAAGCCTGTATCCTCCAAACTGGGTTCCTACTTCAGCCCTTGTCTTGGCCATTTCATTCCCCACACTGAGCCAAGGTGATTTTTAAAAGCCTGGATCATGTTTCTTTCCTACTTCAGATCTTGCCAACAACATCTCATATTTTTTAGAGTACAGTTCAAGCACCTCATCAAGGTTCACTCAATCTACTTGATTTAGTTCTTGCTCACCCCTACAACCTTGAGTCTAGTTGCTCTACTACCAAGTTTCCACCTCAGTAGCCTCTGACACAAGGCCATGCATACTTCCAAATCTGATGCTGGTTATTTCCTCACCAAAGGGTGTTTCATCCCCTGACTTTTGCAGAGCAGGTTTCCTTCATGTGGTTCAAATCTCAGCTCAAATGTAAAGTCATCAAAGAAGTATCCTGTTAATCTGTTTTGAGTCATTAATCCAGCACCCACATTTTGCTCTATGTAAAGTTTCTGGGTAGTCTCTCTCTCTCTCTTTCTCACACACATGAAATACACACACATTTTATATGGCTGCTAACCACCATGTCCACTACTGTATCTTTCATGCTGAGAATACTGCCTGGACTTTCAGCCAAGATGGAGGTGTAGGTAGACACATGTTGCCTCCTTGAACAACCATACGAGGGACCAAAACTAACCTCAAAACAAAACAAACAAACAAAACAACTCAAAATGCCAGATAATCAAACTGTATGGAAGTCTGACAACTAAGGATTTAAAGAAGAAATATTTATCCACATAGGTAGAAGAGGTGGAGATGGGGAACTGGAGCTGAAAGGACATATTGTGGTAGTGAGGTGATAGAGGCAAGGTGGCAGTGACAGCAGCCAGCAAAATGGGTGGTCCCTCATTCACATATGGTGGATAGAAACCAGGAGAGATACCTGGGGAGCAAGTGATCTCAGCCCCAAAGCACACTGGGAAGCCCAGAGTCCCAGTGCCAGCAAATAAAGCTACATAACTTCTGCCTGTAAAGACAAGTGGGTGTAGGAGTGACATAATAAACTGCTAGTTTCTCAAGAGAGTCCATATAAAGGTTCTCCATGGTCCTAGAACATACACAAACCCACCCACTAGGGACCACAACCAGGGAAACAGCTAGAGGAGTGACAGTCAAATACAGGAAGTGGGTGAAGTGACTGGAAATGGGGCAAGGGCCAAGAAAATGTCATTATTCCCTCTCCAGCCCCTCCCCTACACACAGTGCCACAAAGCAGTGAAGTAGGTTGCTCCACCCTGGTGAATATCTAAGGCTCCCTGCTTTACAACATAACAGGTATGTCAAGACAAGGAATCAAAAAAGCTCTACCAAACACACATAAACAAACACAGGGAGGCTGCCAGATAGAGAAGACAAAGAAATATGTCCCAAATGAAAGAACAGATCAAAAGTCTAGAAAAATAACTAAGCAAAATGGAGATAACCAATCTGTCAGATGCAGAGTTCAAAACACTGGTCATAAGGATGCTTAAAGAACTAATTGAGTGTGGCAAATGGATGAGGGAAGAAATGAAGGCTACACTAAGTGAAATAAAAAAAATCTTCAGGGAACCGACAGTGAAGGGCAGACAGTCAGGATTCAAATCAATGATTTGGAACATAGGGAAGACATAGACAGTTAACCAGTACAGAATGAAGGAACAAGAATGCAAAAAACAAAGAGAAAATAAGAAGACTCTGGGACAACTCCAAAAGTGCCAACATTGAAATCATAGGGATGCCAGAAGGAGAACAAGAAGAGCAAGAAATTGAAAACTTATTTGAACAAAGAATGAAAGAAAACTTCTCCAATCTGGCAAAGAAAAAAGACATTAAAGTCCAAGAAGCACCGAGGGACCCAAACAAGCTGAACCCAAAGAGGCCCACATCAAAACACATAATTAAAATGCCAAAGATTAAAAATAAAGAGAGAATAGTTTTTAAATGTTTTAAAAATATTATTTATTTATTTTTAGACAGAAGGGAAGAGAGGGAGAAAGAGAGGGAGCAATACATCAATGTGTGTTTGCCTGTCACATACCCCCTGTTGGGGACCTGGCTTGCAACCCAGACATATGCCCTGACTGGGAATCAAACTGGTGATCCCTTGGGTTCAGGTCAGCATTCAGTCCACTGAGCTATACCAGACAGGGCATAAAGACAATATTAAAAGCAGCAAGAGAAAAGCAGAGAGTTACCTACAAAGGAGTTCCCATAAGACTATCAGCTGATTTCTCGAAACAAGCATTGCAGGCAAGAAGGGACTGGGAGGAAGTATTCAAAGTGATGAAAAGCAAGGACTTTGAACAAAGATTTTTCTATCCAGCAAAGGTATCATTTAGAATGGAAGGGCAAATAAATTGCTTCCTAGACAAGGTAAAACTAAAGCAGTTCACCATTACCAAGTCATTATATGAAATGTTAAAGGGACATATTTAAGAAAAATAAGATCAAAGCTACAAACAGTAAAATGGCAACAAACTCACAACTATCAACAACTGAACTAAACAAGCAAAAACAAACTAAACAAACAACTAGAACAAGAACAGAATCAAAGATATGGAGATCATATGGAGGGTTATTAGTAGGGTGGAGGAAGTGGGAGAATGGGGGAAAAGATAGAGGGATTAAGAAGCACAATGGTTAGGTACAAGATAGGCAGGGGGATGTTAAGAATAGTATAGGAAATGGAGAAGTCAAAGAACTTATATGCACAACCCATGGACATGAACTAAGGAGAAGGGATTGCTGGAGGGATGGGGGGTACCAGGTAGAAGGGGGCAAATGGGAAAATTGGGACAACTGTAATTGCATAATAAATAAAATATACTTAGAAAATTTAAAAAACAGTACTGCTCCATGCACAATGATTGCACAATAAATATTTCTGAATTAATAAATGCATAACACATGGAGTAGCAGAACAAGGTGAGCGGTAGACCCTTGACTCTCAATATTGCACTATCCTTGGAAGAGGAAAAATGTTAACATATACCCATAAAACCCAGTGATAAGTACAGGTTCAAGTCAAGATTTGTGTTTTGGTGGCAAAGGAAGGTGCAAGTCCACTTTAAACACACAGCAGGACCTATCAAGGGCAGATGACCAAGAGTTCAGGTGATTCCTACACTTTAGAAATCCAATACATCTTGATTATAAGCCAGTTTATACACAAAAAAAGTTATTTTTTACACTCTAATGGTGCCTTTTGTGCACATTTGAACAGAACATATATTAATTTGTTATTTAGAAACTGATTTCCCAGTGTTGCCAAATAATCTGATTAAAGAGCTGCTCAGAGTTCTCCTATGGGTGAACTGAGAGAGCTGCCATCACTTAGCATTCTAAGCACTCCTCAGTGCAGAGTTATAACCTTCTCCTCCCTAGAAGGGCATTTGAGATTCTGGTCAGATATGGCATGTGATAAGCATGGCTTGCTCTTTGCTTTTGCTTTATTTGAGGCAGAAATTATTTCCTGACTGGATACCATTGGTTACTTATTCTGTGCATTACATTTAACTTAATGGAACACAAATTAAACTTCTATGAAACTGTTTATAGAATATGAATGCTAAAAGCCCCATTTATATCTCATATGTGCCAAAGAGCCCACAGCCATGTCAGTGGTGGAGTGCTAATTGAAATTGTGTGATCAGTTTTCACATCTTCCATCTGTAATGAAAACTGTGTAAAAGGAAACCTGCAGATTACTGTCTTCAGCCTGGGGTTTCTTTGCTATTACCTTGGATTTCTTTGATAGTTTTTCTTTTCATAATGTATGCAATGCTGATTATCAAGTGGTGTTTAGCTAATGGATTTGTCATTATATTATCTTGTTGAATAATAGTGGGGGTTTAAAAAAGAAAATGTCCCCAAACCCTTACCCACATCTCTATTATTTACAATGCATCAGCCTTTCTGAATATTAATAAGCACAAGCTTACAATCCTAAATTGTACTGATACTTATTCAACCTTTTTTTTTTCAGGTAGGGTAAATTTGGGAAATTTTTGGTGGCTTCTGGGTGATGAAGTTCGAAATGATCTTATTGGTTTTTTTCCTGAAATTTCCTGAAATTTGAGAACTTTGGGGCTGGTAATAATAATGAGAAAGGTAGCATATCAAATCAGCCTCATGCTGTTTGATTTTCAAACTCAGTCCATATATTCTTTTTATTTAACTGTTGAAGAAACTAAGGATGTAAGAATGACTTGAAACTGGTCAATGGCATAGGAAGTGGTAGAGTGGGACTCACATTCAGATTCTCTGATTCCAGTTGGATGTGCTTACTACCATATATTTAAAAGTTCAGCCCTGGCTCATGTGGCTTAGTGTACTGAGTGCTGTACTGTAAAGCAAAGGGTCACTGGTTCAATTCTCAGTCAGGGCACATGCCTGGGTTGAGTGCCAGGTCCCCAGCTGGAGGCGTGTGACAGGCAACCACACATTGATGTTTTTCTCCCTTTCTTTCCCCCTTTCCCCTCTCTCTAAAAATAAATAAATAAAATCTTTTTAAAAATAGTGTTTACCCTGCATCTAATGGGCCAGGATGGACTCTTACATTCACTTTATCTGCTCACTAACAGATCTGACTACTTTGTGTTGGAAAACTTTTAAGGTCAAGGTCCCTGGTGACCCTCCTTTCAATCTTACCCAATATTGCTGACTTGATTTCCAAATTAGAATTTTCTTCCTTTGATTTTGGTTTCTTTTTTATAATAAAGGTTCACTGAAGAGATGTCATACATGTAGCCTTATCAGTCATCTACCATAGTACAGTAAGTAATTCATTGGATTTCTTTCTGTGAGGAGGCTAAACGAGGGCAAGAATAGAAGGACCTTGATGCCTGTGTGTTTTCATGTATGTATAGTGATAGAAAGTGTCATAGGTGGCTGGCTCCAAAGTAAGAAGATAGAATTTTGTGAGAAAACAACTTTAGTCAGTCATATCCTCTGTCTTATAAATACCATCTGGAGATGTCACAGGTGGGCACAGGTAACCAGGTTCTTGGTGATCACAGACAAAGAATTGAACTGAACACACAAAGAGTTTATAACAGAAAGAGAGAGAGAGAGCAGATTTATTAAGTGATAGTACGCTCCATGGAACATGGAAGTGGGTCAACTCCAAGCAGAGACTGACCTCCCGAATTGGTGGGATTCTATTCTTATAGGGTGGATATATCCTGGCTAGTTTTGACAGGCTTTTATTGTGCGTGTACAAGTAGTTACTTTACTTTAAAGCTACTGCACATGTGATCTCCCATGATTTACCTTGATTGGCCACCAGAGAAGGGGGGTCACACAATGTTAATTTATATAATGCTATTATAATGAAGCAGGAGTCATGTAGCATATTCCTCATGGGTGTATTCATGATTCATCATGATTCAGGGCTTTTTCAGAAAGCAGAAACCACCAGTCTTAGAACGGGGTCTCTGTCCCATATTGATGTCCTTTACCTTACCCCTGGGGCACCTCTGGAATTTCCTCCTTCCTGAATATCTCCTGCCTCAACTACCCCATTGAGAGACATGGTTCTTAAAAATCTTTTTGGGGTTGTTAAAGGGTGAAGATCATTCTTCTTTAACCTCTTCTAGCTTAGATGGGACAGTTGTCCCTGCCTATCAAGAACCATGAAACTCATGCCCTATTCTATCTAGAGGTTGAAGAGGAACCCCTGAGGCCATCACAGATGCTGTATGTTGGTCAGCTACAACATCACTCTCAGGGATTGGCTGGAAATCCTAGAGCATCATCAATTGACTATGGAAATGCTTAAGTCTAGAAGATACAAATTTAACAAGTAAATTAAACAAACAAGGTCTTAAAAGTAATAAGAGCAGCAATGTCATTAAGGGGCCTAGAAGGGGTAACAGCTACATTAAACTAGGGAACCAGGAGGTCAGGGTATCCCTAATTCCTTGGCCCTGTTGATTATACTTATGTAGCCACTCTGCCTGTTCATAAATTTTCCATATGTTAGTTTTAACCATCCAGAGTTATTTACATAAGGTGCAGCAGATTTTACTGATAACAGCACATAGCTCACTTTGTTTTGCTAGAAGACAGTCAAGGGCAAAGCAGTTATCCATGGCTACATGTGCCAGTAAGTCTACTAATATTGATATCCCAACTGCAGTAACACAGGTATCTTTGGAAACTCCTTCCCTAATCTTAGTGAGTTCCCTTAGGCTATCCTCATGGTAGGCAAAGCCTCCCAAGGTGGTTGCAGCAGTTATAATGGCAGCAGCTCCAGCCACTTCCAGACCAAAAGCTTATTTTTTTTTTCTGCTGAGAGAGGGACTTCCAGGATCCTGGGTTATGTTTGTAATGGTAAGGTCTTGGGATGCAAAGGTCCCTAAGGTACAGTCACCCCCATGTTTAGAGTTGCTGAGATGTGTATAAGGAATAGTTTCTTGAAGTTCTGAATAATCTGTTAGCCAGTTATTGGGAGTCCCACATAGCCAGACAGGGCCTGGGGGTGCTGCAATGACTGTGGCATTGGTGGAGTTATATCTGTTAAGGAGGGCAAATGGCAAGGGGGAAAGGCAATCTTTAAGGGGGTCCACATTATTTCCCCAATCTTCCCCTCCTGCAGGAGGTGGTAGAAATTTTGCTAATACCCTTTGAAGGGATTGGTATAGCAAGTCAATCCTGCTTGAGTAAGATTAATAATCTCTGAGCAGAAATGGGTCAACTCTGGGGATGATTCTGTAGGCATTCAGGAGGCTGGATTCAATGTATTGTAGGTCTTTATAGTTATTTCAGGATTGTCCAGAAGGGCCTGATATTTGGTCAGTCTATTTTGCATTAGCTGGAGGTGTCCTTTCATTTCTAATACTTTTTGTTCCTGATGTAGAGTTAAGACCTCCTACTTCTCCCTGAGAGGTAGTTTAGCACCTCCCTTGGTTAGCATGGATGTGACTGCAACTGCTCTTAGACACGGAAGCCACCCGGTTGCTACAGTATCCAGTTTTTAAGAGAAATGTGAGACCTGTTGAGGTTCATTCCCTAGTTGTTGGACTAAGATCCCTAAAGCTACTCCTTGCTTCTCTGCTATGTACAGAGAGAAAGGCTTGTTTAAGTTGGGGATGCGTAAGGCTGGGGCCTCGCCTATGGCCTGGTTGATTTTATTAAAAGCCTGATCACATTCCTTTTCCCAGATAATGGGTTTTGTGTCTGGCCCCTTAGTAGCCTTGTACAAAGGTTTGGCAATTAGCCCAAAATTGGGGGTCCAATCCTACAGAATCCTTCCATACCTAAAAGGAGTAAAGCTGCTGATTAGTAGCAGGTGGAGTTAACTCAGTAATGGCTTTAACTCTCTCCTATGATAATTGCCTAGACCCAGAAGTCAAAATATACCCTAAATAACATTAGCAAACATTTTGTTTTGTTTGCTAATCTGAGCCTTCTTCTTTGATATCCGATATCCCCTTTCAGCTAAGAAATTCAGTCTGGATGGTATTTTGATTGGAAGCCTCCTTGGTGGGGCTGCAGATTAGTATGTCATCTAAATATTGTAAAATGCCTCCTCCTTGTAACTACAGCTCTCTGAGATCCTTTTATAATAACCTAGCAAAAAGATGGGGAATGTCCCTGAACCTTTGAGGCAATACAGCCCAAGTGTATTGCTGATGTATCATTATGTTTGGATCAGTCCACTCAAAAGCAAACAAATACTGAGAGTCAGGATGCAAAGGGATGCAGAAGAAAGTATCTTTCAAGTATAACACTGAATACCACTGTGCATCATCAGGTACCTGTGAGAGCAAGGTATAAAGTTTAGTTGCTATTGGATGTAAAGGGACTACTGCTTCATTGACTAATCTTAGATCTTGGACTAGTCTATCCTCTCCAGTGGGTTTTACCACTGGTGAGATGGGGGTGTTGCAAGGAGATTAACAAGGAACTATGAGCCCATGTTGTATAAATTTAGTTATGACAGGCTCTAACCCCTCCAAAGCCTCTCATTTAACAGGATACTGCTTCCTGTGGGGGTAATCTGACCTAGGTTTAATTGGATTTTAATTGGTAATGCAGTCTTTGCTCTTCCCACAATCCCTGACTCCAAAACTAGTGGGTTTACTGAATCCAGAACTGAACTTGGGATTTCCTCCTGGTTTTGGTTACTACTGATTATCATGACCTTATTTGACTCAAGTGACTCTTCAGAGAATGACAAGACAGTTTCCAGTTGGGCTAAAAGTCCTGGTCTAATGAAGGTATAGAGCACTGAGAAACAATGAAAAAGGAGTGCTTGAATAGTTGATTCTCAAATTGGCAACTGATTATGGAATGTATAGAAATAGGCCTTAAGATTTCTTTTGACCTCCCTTATTTTAGCTGATTTAGAGGAAAGATTTACAGAGTAAGAGTGATCCAGGGTAAGAGGGACACAGTAAGTGACCCCAGTATCAAGAAGAATGTTGATTTTTCTCCCCTCCCAGTGTTACCTGAGACTCCTCAGTAGAGATGGGAATATGAGTATTCCTTGGGGCCAACCTGCTCCCCAGGCATCCTCAGTACTCGTACTCGAGGCTAGTCATGACCTTGGGTGATGACCCTCCCCACTCTGGGAAAGGGTGCAGTCTACTCTCCAATGCCAGGGTTCAGAACTGACATTTTTGCATAGAGGACAGGGTCCTGGAGGTGGTTGAGTGCAGTTCTTTGTCCAGTGTCTAGGGTGCTTGCACTTATAACAGGTCTCATCCTTTCACCCCTGATATATTTGAAGCCTCCTCAAGCTCCACTGATGGGGCTGGTGTCTGCCAATAGCACTACTAAAGACTAATACAAGGACTAATTCAACTTGCTTCTCCCTTTGCTTCTTTCCCTGTTTTCTTTCCTCCAAATCCCTATTGTTAAAGACCAAAAAAGCCATATCCATGAGCTGGTCTAGAGGGGTCTGTGGGCCCATTTGTAATTTCTGAAGCTTCCTGCAAATATCAGGGGCGGGCTGATTTATAAAATGCTGTCCTATCAAAATTTGATCCTCCAGGGCTGACATATCCAAGTTTCTATATTTTCGGAAGTCTTCTATTACTCTATTTCTAAAGAAAGCTGGGTTCTCTTCCTTGCTTTAGGTGATTTCCCTAATCTTTTCATAATTTACAGGTTTCTTGGTGCAGTTTCACATTCCTGCCAGTAGGCAATCTATCCTTGCATCCCTACTCCAGATTCCTGCCTGAGTATTGTATCTCTAGTCAGGATCCTGGTCTGGGATGTCTTGAGTGGCAGGCTGGTTAGTGCCAGGGCTCTGGATATGCAATGGTCTGCATGTTTATTGGCCTCCTCCCAGATCTGCTGTTTCTCATCTGGGGAGCAGCAGATGGTCAGAATTATGTACAAATCCCTCCATGATATACAAAAGCGTAAAGTAAAAGTCTGGAAATTACTAGTGAAATGTGAAGGGTCCTCTGAAAAACTCCCTAGCCTGTCTTTATATTGTGGTGGAGAAGGGCACTTATACCCTTACAGAGTCTTTGGGGCCTGCTATCTCCCTTAAGGGCAGGAGTGTAGGAGTGGTAGGTAAATAAGAATTGCCACTCCTAATGTATCTTGCTGGGCAGAATTATTCCTCAGCTGGTGGCTTTAGGTTGTCTGTAACATAAGGTGGTGGAGAGATTGATCCCTCTAAAGTAGGGGCAGAAACTCCTAAGCTCTGGGATACCTTTAATCTCCCTTGAGAGACAGGTGGGGAACTAAGGAGAGTATCTCCTAATTGATCAACAAATGAGTCCATAGGTTCTGTTAGAGTGGAGCTGGAGAAAAACTAGAGATCTTGGTACAGAGTGATAAATGCCTGAACATAAGGAATTTTGGACCATTTGCCTTCCCTCTGACAGAATAGATCCAGTGGTAGGATAGTATTGTAATTCCTGCTGTCATTTTCAGGCCATGTCTCTCCATCCCCTAATTTACACTGGAGTCAATGTTACAAAAGAAAACTAATCTCTTCCTTTTTAAATTTTTAGAGTCAAATGTATCCCAGTTGCTAAGAATGCAAACCAATGGTGATTTGGAAAGGATGTAAGGTGTGGTTCCTATCTTTTTTAAAAATTATTTTATTGTTGTTCAATTATAGTTGTCTGCATTTTCTCCTGACCACTCCCCGGCCACCCCAGCCAAACCCAACTCCCTCCCTTCCTTCCACCTGATCGCTTGATTTTGTCCATGTACCCTTTATAGTTTTTCCTAAAAAACAGTCTCCCTACTATCCCCTCCCCACTCCCCTCTGGCTATTGATAGATTGTTCTTAATTTCAATGTCTCTGGTTATCTTTTGTTTGCTTTTTTCTTTTGTTGATTATGTTCCAGTTCAAGGTGAGATCATATGGTATTTGTCCCTCACTGCCTGGCTTATTTCACTTAGCATAATGCTCTCCAGTTCCATCCATGCTGTCAAAAAGGGTAGGAGCCCCTTCTTTCTCTATGCTGCATAGATTTCCATTGTGTACATGTACCGTAGTTTTTTGATCCACTCATTTCCTGGTGGGCACTTAGGTTGCTTCAGCACTTGGCTGTTGTAAATTGAGCTGCTATGAACATTGGGGTGCATAGGTTATTTTGGATTGGTATTTCAGGGCTCTTAGGGTATTATCCCAGCAGCAGAAATGCTGGGTCAAAAGGCAGTTCCATTTTTAGTTTTCTGAGAAAATTCCATACAATTTTCCACAGTGGCTGCACCAGTCTGCAATCCCACCAACAGTGCACTATGGTTCCCTTTTCTGTGCTTCCTCTCCAACACTTGTTTGTTGATTTGTTTATGAGGGCCATTCTGAGGCCTGTGAAGTGGTATCTCATTGTGGTTTTAATTGGCATCTCTCTGATACCTAGTGGTGCTGAGCATCTTTTCATGTGTCTCTGGGCCTTGTGTATGTCCTACTTGGAGAAGTGTCTGCTCAAGTCTTTTGACCATTTTTTATTTGTTTTTTTTTTGTCTTCCTAGAGTGGAGTCATGTGTGTTCTTTACATATTTTGGAAATCAAACCCTTGTCCGCTGTGTCATTGGCAAATATGTTTCCCCATATGGTTGGCTTTGTTTTCATTTTAATGCTGCTTTTTTTAGCCATGCAGAAGCTTTTTAATGTGATGAGGTTCCAGTTGTTTATTTTTTCCTTTATGTCCTTTGCCTTAGGAGACATATCCATGAAGATGTTGCTGCATGGAATGTCTGAGATTTTCCTGCCAATGTTTTACTCTAGAACTTTTATGGTGTTACAACTTATACTTAAGTCTTTTATCCCCCTTGAATTTACGTTTGTGTATGGTGTAAGTTGGTGATCAAGTTACATTGTTTTGCATATAGCTGAACAGTTCTCCCAACACTATTTGTTGAAGAGGCCATTTTTGCTCTATTTTATGCTTCTGCTCCCTTTGTCAAAAATTAATTGACTGTAGAGACTTGGTGTTCTTTCTGGGCTCTCTGTTATTTTCCATTGGTCTATGTATCTGTTTTTATGCCAGTACGAGGTTATTTTGATTAAGTGGCCTTGTATTACAGTTTGATATCTGGTATTATGATCCCTCCTGCTTTGTTCTACTTTCTCAGAATAGCTTCAGATATTCTGGGTCATTTAAGGTTCCATATAAATTTCTGAAATGTTTGTTCTGTATCTGTGAAATATGTCAGGGGTATTTTAATAGGTATTGCATTGAATCTATAAATCAGTTTTGGTAGTATAGCCATTTAGATGATATTCATTCTTCCAATCCATAAGCATGGTACATGTTCCCATTTGTTAGCATCTTCCTTAGTTTCTTTCTTCAGTGTTTTGTAGTTTTCTGAGTACAGGATTTTTACCTCCTTGGTTAAGTTTATTCCTAGGTACTTTGTTTTTCTTGTTGCTATATCAAATATGATTCTTTTCCCCTGATTTCTGTCTCTGACATTTCATTGTTGGTATACAAAAAATGCCTTTGATTTCTGAGTATTGTCTTTGTACGCAGCTGTTTTGCTAAATTCCTTTATTAGGTCAAGTAGTTTTCTGGTGGAGTCTATAGGATTTTATTTGTACACTATCATGCCATCTATACACAGTGACAGTTACTCCTCCTTTACAATTTTGATGCTTTTTATTTCTTTTTTTTTTGTCCAATGTTTATGGCTTGGACTTCAAGTACTATGTTGAATAGGGGTGGTGAAAGTGGGCATCCTTGTCTTTTTCCTGATCTTAGTGGGAAAGCTCTAAGTTTTTGTCCATTGAGTATGATATTGGCTATAGGTCTCTCATATATGGCCTTTACTATGTTGAGGAATGCTTCCTCTACTCCCATTTTGCTAAGTGTTTTTTCAGAAATGGTTGCTGTACATTATCAAGTTTTTTTCCACATCTATTGATATGATCATGTGATTTTTGTCTTTCATTTTGTTTATGTGGTGTATTATATTTATTGTTTTGTGAATATTGTATCATCCTTGCATCCCTGGGATGAATCCCACTTTGTTATAGTGTATGATCTTTTCAACACATTGCTGGATGTGGTTTGCGAGTATTTTGTTGAGGATTTTAACATCTATGTTCATCAGCAATATTGGCCTGAAATTTCCTTTCTTTGTTATGTCTTTATCTGGTTTTGGGATTAGGATGATGGGGGATTCATAAAAAGAGTTTGGGAGTCTTCTATCTTCTTGAATTTTTTGAAATAATCTATGGAGAATGGGGCTTAGCTCTCCCTTAAATGCTTTGTAAAATTCTCCTGTGAAACCTTCTGGCCCAGGACTTTTCTGTGTCAAAAGCTTTTTAATTACTGTTTCAATTTCATCAGGTGTTATTGGTCTGTTCAGGATTTCTGCTTCTTCTTTATTGAGATCTGGGAAATTATATTTCTCTAGAAATTTGTTCATTTCACCTAGGTTTTCAAATTTCTTGTCATATAGTTCTTCGTAGTAATTTCTTGCAATCCTTTGTATTTCCGTGGCATCAGTTTTAATCTCTCCTCTTTCATTTCTGATTGTGTTTATTCGTGTCCTCCCTCTTTTTTTTCTTGATGAGCCTGCTTAGAGGTTTGTCAATTTTATTTATCTTTTCAAAGAACCAGCTCCTGGATTTGTTGATTGTTATAATTGTGCTTTTAGTCTGTATGTCATTTAATTCTGCTCTGATCTTGGTTATTTCCTTCCAGCTCTGGGCTGTCTTTGTTTTTGTACCTCAAGTTCTTGTATGCATAGGGTTAGGTTGTTTATTTTAAATGTTTCTATCTTTTTTAGGTAGGTCTTTATCACTATGAACTTCCCTCTCAGGACTGCCTTTGCTGTGCCCCGTAAGTTTTGGATTGTTGTGAGTTCATTTACATTTGTTTCCAGAAATATTTTGACTTCTTCCTTAATCTCGTTCTTGGCCCATTCATTGTTTAATAGCATGCTATTCAATCTCCAGGAGTTGTAGTGTTTTGGTTTTTTTCTGTAAGGTGGGTTTCTAGTTTCATTCCCTTGTAGTCAGAGAATATGCTTGATATGATTTTGATTTTCTTGGATTTGGTGAGGTTTGTTTTGTGCCCTATCACGTGGTCTGTCTTTGAACCTGTTCCATGTGCATTTGAAAAGAATGTGTATTTTGCTTCTTTGTGATGAAAGGCTATACATGTACATATATATGTGTAAAGGATATGCATATACATATTGTATATGTATGTGTTATATATAACATATGCATATACATATTTATATAACTTATACATTATATATATACACTATACACACAAACACACATAATCAGTTAAGTCCATTTCATGTAGGGTATTGTTCAATGTCACAATTTCATTCTTGATATTTTGTTTGGAAGATCTGTCCCTATTTGATAATGTGGTGTTAAAATCCTCCACTATAATTGTGTTGCTGTCAATATCTTCCTTGGAGTCCTCCAAGATTTTCTTTATGTGTTTGGGTGCTCCTATGTTGGGAGCATATATATTTACAATGTTTACATCTTATTGATGTATTCTTCCTTTGAGTATTATGAAATGACTTTCTGGGTCTCTTTTTATGATTGTATTTTTGAAGTTTATTTAGTCTGATATGAGTATTGCTACCCCAGCTTTTTTTCCCTGTCCATTTGATTGGAATATTTGTTTCCAGCCCTTCACTTTAAGCCTGTGTAGGTCTTTGCTCCTGAGGTGGGTCTGTTGCAGGCAGCATATGTGTAGTTCATGGTTTCTTATCCATTCAGCTATTCTATGTCTTTTGATTGCAGCATTTAATCCAGTTACGTTTAAGGTTATTATTGATAGGTACTTATTCATTACCATTTACCTACGTGTGTTCCTCTCTCTCTCTCTCTCTGTCTTTTCCTTCCTTTCCTTAAAGCAGTCCCTTTAGCATCTCTTGCAGAGCTGGTTCGGTGGAGGTGTATTCTTTTAGACTTCTTTTGTCTGGGAAGCTTTTTATTTGGCCTGCTATCTTGATTGAGAGTCTTACTGGGTAAAGTATCCTTTGTTGTAGGCCTCTGGTTCTCCTTATTTGGAATATTTCTTGCCATTTCCTTCTGGTTTTTAGCATTTCCATTGAAAAGTCAGCTGCTAGCCTTATCAGGGCTCTCTTGTACATCACTTTGCATTTTTCCCTTGCTTCCTTTAAGATTCTCTCTTTATCTAGGAATTTTGGCATTTTGATTATGCATCTTGAAGTGGGCCTCTTTGGGTTCCTCTTGACTGGGACTTTCTGTGTTTCTTGGATTTGTGTGTCTTTTTCTCTCATCAAATTAGGGAAGTTTTCCATAATTACTTTTTCAAATAGATTTTCTATCCCTTGCTCTTCTTCTTCTGGTATCCATATTATAGGGATATTATTATGTTTCATGTTGTCCTGAATTTCCCTTAACCCCTCTTCATTCTGTCTGATCCTCTTTTCCTCTTCTTGCTCTTTCTGGGTGTTTTTTTTCCTATCTTGTGTCCCAACTTGCTGATCTGATCCTCTGCTTCATTGAGCCTGCTTTTGATTCCTTCTACTGTGTTCTTCAGTTGAGAAATTGCATTATTCATTTCCTCTTGGCCCTTGTTGATAGTTTCTATTTTTTTTCATGTTGATATAATTTGAAGTGAGTTCATTGTTATTTCCCTGTAGTTATTTGTAATTCCCTGTGATCTCATTGAGTTTCCTGATAACCAATGCTTTGAACTCAGTATCTGAGAGTTGACTTGCCTCTATTTCATTTAGCATTTTTTTCTGAGACTTTCTCCTTTGCTTTCATTTGGGGATTATTTCTGTGTCTTCCCACTGTTCATGAGACTCTTCTTGTTAGCTTCTGCTTCTTAAATTTATCTGTTCAACTCCCCGGGTTTATGGTGTGAATGTCTATGGTAGAAGACCTGTGAGATTCAGTGTAGTCTTCTTGATTTCCTGAACTTGCTGGTCTTGGGCTGTCATTTATGTTGGGTTTGTATATGTCCTTGGGTTTTGATTGTTGTTGGGTCTTTGGTGGGTCCTTCCCTTCAGCTGGTTAATTGAGAGTTACTCTGTCCACCACACTTGTATTCTGTTGTGCAGGTGTTGGCAGGTTATGTTGAAGCTGGTTCTTCCATGTGTACAAGGTTTTGAGAATTCTCTCTTGCTCTTGTTCAGTTGTTTGTTCTGAGTAATTTCTCTACCATTTAGTTGTATTTCCAGTTAGGTCCTGGGTTGAGTTAGTGTGGCTTCCACTCCCTCCTTCATCTTCTTCTGTTGTTATCTGTTGGTGGTTCCTTTGTTGTTGCGTTTCCTCTTCCAGCAGGTGTCCTGGTGTTCACAGCTTCTACCTACTTATCTGATTTTTCAATGTCCTCTACAATTTTTAGTGTCCAATCTTCATTTATGCGGGCTGTTCGATACTGTTGGCTGTTCGGTCTGTTCCTCAGAGGATTGGCGAGGTGTTTCGCCCCTGTGCAGGAGGAAGTGGACTCTGCTCCCACTTATCTCACCACCATCTTCCGTCTCTCCAGAGACTGTGGTTCCCATCTTGGCTGTGATTATCCTAAAGGGAAGGAAAAAACACAAAGATACTCCTTTGCCATCTACAGGTGTCCCTATTTTTTTTTTTTTGCCCCAGGAGCTTTCCCAGTGGGCCACAGGGCATCCCCATGGATCCCACCAACCTACCAGATGTCTCTGGTGAAGAAAATCCTAGTAAGTGTCAGTTGACAGAAACCTGAAAGACTTGAGAGGATCACCACAGTCTTGTTTTGTTTCTTTTTTCTATGTTTAACTCAAAGCTTCTGAGGTCCCTGGACACCATTTGCATAATTCATGGTCCTACTGAGTGTCTAGTCTGCAAAGAACTTTGGGGAAGCAACCTGTCCAGCATCCTTAAGCAATTGCCTATAATCCTGAACACCCCAGACCCACTGCTCTACCCAGGTAGCCTAAGTAAGTTTCCATCTGTGTATTCTCCATCTACAGAGATCCTCATCTTCCTCAGGTCTGGTGCAAAAGAACTGTCTTACTAGCAAAATAGTTTCTGTCCCTGTGATCCACCAAGAGAGACACCAAGATGATATTTTAAAATGACTATTTTCCAAGTCACAAAGAAGACCCTCAGGCACTCTATCTAATTTTTCCAGATCCTTAAGAAACTGTACCTGAGTCTTAAATTTCCCCATAAGGGACCTCAAAATGTGTATAAAGACCCTCCTTTCATACTGGAAGTGGATCTCATAGAGGAATGATAGAGAGGAGAGGGAAATTAAAATAAGGGCAAGTAAACTATCTTAGAATTCCAAATTCAACTAATTGGGTAAGAATGGCTCCACATGGCCAATCTGGTAACAAATGACCAGTAGGCACCTGTTAAGCAGCTCTGGGTGATGTTGCTGCTTGCAATGATAGTATATACATGCCAAAATTTGGAGTGACTCATTTCTGCAACTATACTTAGTTATAGGACTATTAGTGACTCTGAAATAGATATTTTTGTTACAAAGACAGCCAGAGCCCTTCCTACACAAAAGGTAAGTGGGGTACTGGTGCAGGTGTAAAGGCCAAAAGTCAGCTGGTGAGGACAAACATAAAAAATTATCTGTGGGTCTGATGAGGGGACTGAAAAAGGAAGTCATAGTGCAGGCAAGATGGTGACTGATATCCTGTATGGAAGGTCAAACTATGCCTATAAGGGAGCGGCTGCAGAGTGGGGCAGTGTCTTGTGGTTTTCACAGAGTTCCTGACTGATGCAAAGACATTTTCTTGCACCTGGCAGGGGCTAAGGCCTACTCTGTTCTGCATTCAGGTTATCTTATCAGAGGTGTCTTCAAGCGGCGGGTGCCCTTGTGACTTTTAACTGCCGGACCCATGCCTACAATTTAGTGGCTGACCTTCCATCAGGGAACATCACACTCACCAAAATGAAATAGATGGCAATGTAAAGGGGCATTCCTGGGTGCCAGGGCAGCAAAGGGGGCTTACCACTCCAGCATCTTCTCCTGGCTGGTTCGCCAAAAGCTGTCACAGGCAGGCACAGGTAACCAGATTTTTGGTGATCATGGACAAATAATTGGACCAAACACATGGAGAATTTAGAGCAGAAAAAGAGAGAGAGAGATTTATTAAGTTATTGGACACTCCATAGAACATGGGATCAGGCCAACTCCAAGCAGAGATTGACCTCCTATTCTTATAGGGTGGATACACCCTGGCTAGTTTTGACAGGCTTTTCTTCTGCATATACAAATAGTTATATTACTTTAAAGCTACTGTGCATGTGGTCTCCCATGATTTTCCTTGATTGGCCACTGGGGAAGGGGGACCACACAATGTTAATTTATTATAATGCTATTATAATGAAATAGGGGTCTTGTAGCATCTTCCTCACAGTTGTATTCATGATTCACCATGATTCAGGGCTTTTTCAGAAAGCAGGAACCACCGGTCTTAGAACAGGGTCTCTGTCCCATATTGATGTCCTTACCCCTGGGGCACCTCTGGAATTTCCTCCTTCCTGAATATCCCTGCCTCAGAGCTTATTGATTATTTTTTTCATTTATTGTTTAACCATGCTAGATGAATACATTTTTATATCTTGGCCTAGTCCCATTAGTTGTCAGGCATATCATACCAAGTGAAGAATAAACTATTAAATGATGTCATCTCAGATGAAGATTTGTTTTGCATTCTTTTTTCTTAATTTATTTTGATTTATTCTTGATCTGCCCAGATCTCTAACCCTACGAGTGTTGAGGTAAAATGTGCAGGTGAAGGACTCTCCTTGCATTGTAGATGGCCATGCTGGGAGATTCTTCTTTTACAATGTAGATTCCTGTGGGAAGGGGTGACCTGTATGACAACAAGTTTCTTAGAAGTTAGAGACTTCTAAGAGAGTAGTTGACTGTGACGAGGTATAGCCATGATTCAAGAATTCTTAGTGAGAATGTTAGCCTGCCTAGAAGGAGGGAAAGTGCACACTTAAGGGAGAGATCAGAGATGGAAAATGAAAATGGTAACTTTTTTTACCTTTTATCCAAATTAATACAAAATACCAACATCTTGGCTATTGTAAATAATGCTGCCATGAACATAAGGGTGCTATATTCTTTCAAATGAGTGTTTCAGATTTCTTTGTATAGATTCCCAGAAGTGGAATTATTGGATCATAAAGTTGTTCTATTTTTAATTTTTTGAAGTTATTCCATACCACTTTTCACAGTGGCTGCACCAATCTGCATTCCCACCAACAGTGCACTAAGTTTCCCCTTTCTCCACATCCTTGCCAGCACTTGTTGATTTATTGGCATAGCCATTCTAACAGGTGTGAAGTGATATGCCATTGTGATTTTAACTTGCATCTCTCTGATGATTAGTGACATTGAACATCTTTTCATATGTGAATTGGTCATCTGCATGTCTTCTTTGCAGCAATATTTTTGGAAGAAGGCCAAATGCCCATCAGTGGATGAGTGGATAAAAAAAGCTGTGGGAGGGGGTTCATGAGATGGCAGCAGAGTAAGAGGCTATATTGTGCACTTTCTCCCAGAACCCAATTGGAAATAAAAGAAAAGACAGGACTAGACATCCAAAATAAACTGAAGACAACCCCAAAAAGAGATTTTTAACCAATAATAGGAAAAAGAAAACACCACAACAAGTAGGAAGCGTGAGATTTTTAAAGGGGCCAGTCCTGTTCACATGAACAATGGGCCAAGATGTGGGTAGCACCCCTTGAAAACTTCCCCTTGAAAGGAGAGAAGCCAGGATCCAAAACAGGCTCCCAAGCATAGAGCAACAATTCTGGCATCAGAGGACCACAGAGTACCCAGCGGTGCAAGTCTATGGGGTCTGTCTCTGCTGGGGAGAGATGAGACCCACTGGAGACAAATTTTCATTATTTTTCTTTCTTAATTCTTTTTTAAAAAATATTTTATTGTTATTCTCTTACAACTGTCCCCATTTCCCACCCCCCTTCACCCTCTTCCACCCAGGCCACCACCCCCACCCAGTTGTCCATGTCCATGTATCATTCATACATGTTTCTTGACATGTTTCTTGATTCCCCTTCTTTCCTCCTTTATCTCCCTCTACCCTCCCTTCTGGTCACTGTCAGTCTTTTCCTTGTTTCCTTGTCTCTGGTTCTATTTTGCTTGTTTTTTTTAATTCTTTTTTTAAATTTATTTTTTAATCTTAAAGGAACCAAAGCACAGGTTTTGTATTTGTAACCACCCACCTTGGGCCTCAAAAAAAGGAAAGCAGCATGGACTGTAGCATGAGGAAAGCCTGGAGTGGGACACTGGGGGGAAAGTTGGGGAAGACTTTTCTGTGCTAGGATATACCTGGATTCTGTAGCAACCATCTTTCTTGAGAAAATCAAGTCCCTCCTAGGGAATGAGCAATTATCTTATCCTATGGAACACTGCTCCATCCAACCTCTGGAATCCTGCTCATCCCACCTTGAATCTTACTTTTTATTTCTTTTTGTTGTTGTTTTTTAGTTCTGTGGTTTGTCTTGTTTTGTCCATGTTTTCCATTTCTTTTCTTCTTTCTTTTCTCCCATCCTTCATCTTAACCTCTGCTGAGGAGACAGCAACATACACAGACTCAGAGTGTGTCAGAGATGGGCTATAGGGGGCAGCCATACTACATACTTTCCCAGAAAACCGACTGGTGCTTTCCTGTCACAGAAGAGCCATAAAAACACCCTCCGTATTTCTATCATACCCCAAACCGGGCTCTGGAGACTCAATCCATTAGCCTACTAGGAGACTCACTCTGCCAAGTATGTGGAAAAAGTCCCAGATAGACAAAGACTAGTGGCTTGGGGGAAGAAGGACATACCTACCATCTTCCCTGAAGTCTGAAAGGCACTTGCCATAGGAGATGCAGGAGTCCCTATTCCCCCCTACCCTAATTCTTCCAGGAGCTCTTCAGAAACAGTTTTATCTATGACTAGTCTGAAATTGACAGCAAGTCAACAGGCAGAGATAGGCAGAGACAGATCATGTGGTGCCTTGAGTCAATTGCCAACAGACCCTTGGACCCAGTGCTGATAAAAGCCAGTTTGGCAGAGCACCTTGGTCCAACCAAGCCCAGATGAATCTACCACAAACTGTAGATCACTTGTAGCTTTGAATAGGCTGCCGAGAGGTAGAAGTGGTCAACACTTGACATTAGCTTACACCAACATCAGACAACATAAGAACCATATACCAAGGAAGAACCTAGTGGGAGACCTACCACCCCAAGTCTTCCAGAAGCCTTCTCAGAAACAGTCAGGTCTGTGACTATTCTAAAGCTGACAGCAAATCAGCAGGCAGAGACAGGCAAAGGCAGATCCTGAGGTGACCTGAGATGTTTTCTGATACAACCCTGGGCACAGTACTGATAAAATCCAGCTTTGCAGAGAGCTGGACTCATCCTGGGGGCAGCCAAGCCTGGTGGGATCAGTTACAAACTGGCTTGCTTTTAGCTTTGAACAGGTTGCCAAGGTCTAGATATAGACAGCACTGACATTGGATTACACCAGCCTCAGACAACATCAGAGCTGTATCCAAAGGGAGAACCCGTTAGGCAAGCATGAAACTCTGCTGAGATAAATTCCACTTTGCTCATTTTCATTCATTCTTTCTTTTTTATTGCCTTTTTATTTTTCTATTATTTTCTTTTCCTTCTAATTTTATTCTCTATTTTTTTCTTTCATATCTCTTATTTTATTCTTACCATTGATTACCCCATTTCTCTTCTTCAGTCTTTTTCTTATTTTTGTTATTCTTTCTCTTTCTTTGTCCCCTTTTCTCGTTTTCTTCTTTTAATTAATTATTCACATCCCTTTTTCTTCTTTCATAATCACTTCGTTGTCCTTTGCTTTTCTCTTGTTTTTATTCCTTTATTTTTCCCTTTCCTTAATATTCCATTTCTCTTTCTACTTTTATTATTCTCCAATCTTGTGTTACTGAAATTGCTATTGTTATGGGGTTTTTTTGATTTTTTTTGTTTCTGTGTTCTTTTGCTTTGTTCTGCCAGCACCTGTATAACAGCATACAAGATGTGATGGAGGTTGAGCCTCCCTGTTAGCCAGCATGAGGGGAGATACCACCAGCGAACAAGCCAATAACATTCAGAACCCAAATACAACAGGAGAGCCAACACAACCTACAAAAGGTCATTCCTAGAGCATCCATCAGGAGATCAAGGAGTCTGCACCACTAAGTCCCACAACTCCTACAACATAAGCCCACCCCACAATATAGGAAGTCAAAGCAGACTTTTATAATACATAGAAACAGATAAAAGGACATGGCTAAAATGGGGAGACAAAGACACAACTTACAAAAAAAAAGAAGCATCCTAAGAAAAAGAGCTAAGTAAAACTGAGGCAAGCAAATAAATGATCAGACATAAAATTCAAAGTAATGGTTACAAAGATGATCTGGTAACTTAGTGATAATTACATCACCATGAAAAGGGGCATGAAAGCTATGAATAAGAACCAGTTAGAAATTAAGAATGTAATATCTGAAATAAAGAATACATTAGAAGGAATTAAAAGCCAGCTAGACAAAGCAGAGGATCAAATCAGCAACTTGGAAGACAAGGTGGAAAAAGAGAAACACCTGTCACAGCAACAAAATGAAACAACACTTGAAAAGAATGAGAGTGGTCTAAGAGAGTTTTGGGACAATTTTAAACATAACAATATTCACATTATAGGCATATCAGAAGGAAAGGAAAAGGAACAAGTTATAGAAAGCATGTATGAAGAAATAATGACAAAAAACTTCCTTAATTTGGTGTGGGAGAGAGTCATACAGGTTCAAGAAACAAAGAGACCTAATCAAGATGAACCCAAGGAGGCCCACAACAAAACACATCAAATTAAAATGGCAAAGTTTAAAGATAAACAGATAATCTTAAAAGAAGATAAACAGATAACCTTAAAGAGAAACAATTAGTTACCTACAAGGGAGACCTGTCAAAGGACATCAGCTGATTTCTCAACACAAACACTACAGTCCAGTAGGAACTGGCATGAAATATTATAAGTAATGAAAGACAAAGACATGTAACCTAGACTACTCTATCCAACAAAGCTTTTATTAAAAAGTGGAAGGTGAGCTTCCGGCCAAGATGGAGGCATAGGTAGCGCACTGTGACTCCTCGCGCAACCAAGATAGGGACAACAACAATATAGAAACAAAATAATAACCAGAACTGACAGAAAATTGAACTGTATGGAAGTCGGCCACCCAAGAAGTTAAAATTAGACACCTTCATCCTGACCGGTAGGAGGGGCGGAGTTAGGCCAGGCAAGGGACACCAAGCAGAGAGCAGAGCAACCAGGGTGGTGTGCAAGACTGCAGCAGGCAGCAGACCCTGGATGCACAAGCGGCAGTGGCTGGCAGACCCCAGCAGAGGGTTGGTGACTGGCAGACCCAGTGAGGCAGCCATTGAGAAGCAAGGCACTGTGCCCAACTCAGGGTCCCAGCACCGGGAAGTAGAACTTTGGGTCACTGACTGAGGAGGAAGGTCCCGCCGGGTGCACAGGCTCACCCACATGGGAATTGGCACCAGAAGGGTCCAGATGGCTCACAGAAAGCTGCAGAGGGGTCTGGGGTCTTACGCAGAGCAAGCGCCATTGTTCCTTCTCAGACCCTGCCCCCACATAAAACCTCACAACCCAGTGACTGGGGTGCCCCACCTTGGTGAACACCTAAGGCCCTGCCTCTCACAACAGGTGCTCAACAAGGCCAAAAAAAAAAAAAAAAATCAGCAAAGAGATGGCTCAAACAGAAGAAGAATTGAAAGCCCCAGAACCCATCCTTTTAAGTGACCAAGAGATAGCCAACTTATCAGATGCACAGTTCAAAACATTGTTGATCAGGATGCTCACAGAATTGCTTGAATTTGGTAGCAAACTAGATGAGAAAATGAAGGCTACAATAAGTGAAATGAAGAAAAATGCACAGGGAACCAATATTGATGGAATGAAAGATGGGTTTCACATCAATGGAGTGGACCAGAAGGAAGAAAAAAATATACAGCCAGAAAAGAATGAAGAAACAAGAATTCAAAAAAAAATGAGGAGAGGCTTAGGAACCTCCAGGACATCTTGAAACATTCCAACATCTGAATTATAGGGGTACTGGAAGGGGAA
>CM052547.1:53514779-53542124 GCA_028533065.1 Trachops cirrhosus | reverse complement strand
AGAAGAAGATGAAGGGATGGAAAACCTATTTGCAAAAGTAATGATGGGAAAACTTCCCTAATCTGATGAGAGAAAAAGTCACACAAATCCAGGAAACACAGAGAGTCCCAATCAAGAGGAACCCAATCAGGCCCACCTCAAGACACATCATAATTAAAATGGCAAAATCTCAAGACAAAGAGAGAATCTGAAAGGCAGCAAGGGAGAAACAGGAAGTAACGTACAAGGGAGCCCCAATAAGGCTAGCAGCTGACTTCTCAACAGAAACACTCCAAGCCAGAAGAGATTGGAAAGAAATAATCCAAGTAATGAGAACCAGAGGTTTGCAACCAAGGCTACCTTACCCAGCAAGGCTCTCAATCAAGATAGAAGGCCAAATAAGAAGCTTCCCAGACACAAGAAGTCTAAAAGAATATACCTCCACCAAACCAGTTCTGCAAGAGATGCTAAGGGGACTGCTTTAAGGAAAGGAAGAAAAAGACAGAGAGAGAGAAAGTTACACAGGTAGGTAAATGGCAATGAATACGTACCTATCAATAATAACCTTAAAAGTAAATGGATTAAATGCCCCAATCAGAAGACATAGAGTAGTTGAATGGATAACAAAGCATGAACTACACATATGCTGCCCACAAGAGACCCACCTCAGCGGCAAAGACCTACACAGGATGAAAGTGAAGGGCTAGAAACAAATTTTCCAAGCAAACAGACAGGGAAAAAAAAGCCCGGGTACCAATACTCATATCAGACAAAAAAGACTTCCAGAAAAGAGCCATAAACACAGACCTAGAAGATCACTTCATAATAGTTAAGAGAAGAATCCACCAAGAAGAAATAAGCATAGTAAATATATATGCACCCAACATAGGAGCACCCAAATACATAAAGAAAATCTTAAAGGACTTCAAGAAAGATTTTGACAGTAACACAATTATAGTGGGGGATTTTAACACCCCACTGTCAAAAATGGACAGATCTTCCAAACAAAATATCAACAAAGATATTGTGGCATTGAACAATGCCCTAGATGAAATGAGCTTCACTGATATATATAGAGCCCTCCATCCAAAAGAAGTTAAATACATATTCTTCTCAAATGCACACAGAACATTTTCAAAGATTGACGACATGATAGGACACAAAACAAGCCTCAACAAATTTAAGAAAATTGAAATCATACCAAGCATATTCTCAGATCAAAAAGGTCTGAAACTAGAAGCCAACCCCAATGAAAAAAACCCAAACCACTCAAGATCATGGAGATGAAATAGCATACTATTAAACAATGAATGGGTCAGGAATGAAATTAGGGAAGAAATCAAAAAGTTTCTGGAAACAAATGAAAATGAACTCACAACAACCCCAAACTTATGGGACACAGCAAAGACAGTCGTGAGAGGGAAGATCATAGTGATAAAGACCTACCGAAACAACATAGAAATATTTAAATAAAAAACCTAACATTACACCTACAGACACTTGAGGTACAACAACAAAGACAGCCCAGAGCCAGTAGAAGGAAGGAAATAACCAAGATCAGAGCAGAATTAAATGACATAGAGATAAAAAGCACAATTTGAAGAATCTACGAATCCAGGAGCTGGTTCTTTGAAAAGATACCCAAAATTAACAAGACTTTAAGCAGACTCATCAAGAAAAACAGAGAGAAGACCCAAATAAACACAATCAGAAATGAGATTACAAATGACACCATCGAAATACAAAGATTGTAAGAAATTACTATGAAGAACTGTATGCCAAGAAATTTGAAAACCTAGGTGAAATGGACAAATTCCTAGAAAAATAGAATCTTCCAAAACTCAATGATGAAGAAACAGAAAGCCTGAACAGACCAATAACAGCAAATGAAATTGAAGCACTAATCAAAAAACTCCCGACACACAAAAGCCCAGGGCCGGATGGTTTCACAGGAGATGTCTACAAAGCATTCAAGGAAGAGCTAACCCCTATCCTTCACAGACTATTCCAAAAAATACAAAAGGATGGAAGACTCCCTAACTCTTTTTATGAGGCCAACATCATACTAGTACCAAAACCAGATAAAGACACAACAAAGAAAGAAAACTTCAAGCCAGTATCACTGATGAACATAGATACTAAAATCCTCAACAAAGTATTGGCAAATCACATTCAACAATACATTAGAAAGATCATACACCATGACCAAGTGGGATTCATCCCAGGGATGCAAGGATGGTTCAATATTTGAAAATCAGTAAATGTAATTCATCACATAAACAAAATCACAGACAAAAATCATATGATCATATCAATAGATGCAGAAAAAGCATTTGATATGGAACAGCACCCATTTATGATAAAAACACTTAGCAAAGTGGGAATAGAGGGAGCATTCCTCAACATAATAAAGGCCATATATGACAGACTTACAGCCAACAGTATACTCAATGGGCAAAAACTAAAATCTTTTCCACTAAGATCAGGAACAAGACAAGGCTGTCCACTTTCACCTCCTCTATTCAATATAGTACTGGAAGTTTTAGCCACAGCGATCAGACAAGAAAAGGAAATAAAAGGCATCCAAATTGGAAAGGAGGAAACAAAACTGTCACTGTTTGCAGATGACATGATAGTGTACATAGAAAATCCTATACACTTGGCCAAAAAACTGCTTGACCTAATAAATGAATTTGGCAAAACAGTGGTATACAATGTCAATATCCAGAAATCAAAGGCATTTTTGTACACCAACAATGAAACATTAGAAGCAGAAATCAAGAAAATCCCATTCAATATAGCATAAAGAAAAATAAAATACCTAGGAATAAACCTAACCAAAGAGGTGAAAGACCTGTATTCATAAAACTACATAACACGGGAGAAAGAAATCAAGGAGGACACAAATAAATGGAAACATATACCATGTTCATGAATCAGAAGAATTAACATCAAAATGTCTATACTAACCAAAGCAATTTACACATTCAATGCAATATCTATTAAAGTACCAATGGCATATTTCACAGAAATAAAACAAACATTTCAAAAACTTTTATGGAACCATAAAAGACCCCAAATAGCTGCTGCAATTTTGAGAAAGAAGAGTAAAGTAGCAGGGATTTCAGTACCTGATACTACAGTATATTACAAAGCCACTCTAATCAAAAAGCTTGATATTGGCATAAAAGCAGGAACATCGACCAATGGAACAGAACAGAAGCCCAGAAATAAACCCATATCTCTATGGTCAATTAATATTTGACAAAAGGGGGTAGCAACATAAAATGGAGTAACAATAGCCTCTTCAACAAAAGGTGTTGGAAGAACAGGACAGCTACATGCAAAAAATTGAAACTTGAGCACCAACTTTCACCATACACAGAAATAAATTCAAGGTGGATAAATGACTTAAATATAAACCATGACACCATTAAAGTTCTAGAGGAGAATATAGGCAAGAAAATCTCAGATATTACATGCAGAAACGTTTTTACTGACATGTCCCCTAGAGCAATGGACATAAAGGAAAGAATAAACAAATGGATCTCATCAAAATAAAAAGCTTCTACATGGCTAAAGAAAACAGTATTAAAATGAAAAGAGAACCAACTGTATGGGAAAACATATTCGCCAATGATACCTCAGACAAGGGTTTAATCTCCATGATATATGAAGAATTTACATGACTCCACTCTAAGAAGACAAGAAACCCAATTAAAAAATGGGCAAAGGACTTGAATAGGCATTTCTCCAAGGAGGACATGCAGAGGATCCAGAGACACATGAAAAGATGCGCAATATCACTAGTTATCAGAGAGATGCAAATTAAAACCACAATGAGATATCCCTTCACACCAGTCAGAATGGCCATCATAAATAAAGCAACAGACAACAAGTGTTGGAGAGGTTTTGGAGAAAAAGGACCCTAGTGTACTGTTGGTTGGATTGTAGACTGGTATGATCACTGTGGAAAACAGTTTGGAACTGCCTCAGAAAACTAAAAATGGACCTGCCCTTTGATCCAGCAATCTCACTGCTGGGACTATATCCTAAGAACCCTGAAACACCAATCCAAAAGAACCTATGCACCCCAATGTTCATAGCAGCCCAATTTACAATAGCCAAGTGCTGGAAGCAACTTAAGTGCCCATTGGTAAATGAATGGATTAAAAAATTGTGGTACATTTACACAATGGATTACTACACATCCAAAAGAAAGAAGGAGCGCCTACCCTTTGTGACAGCATGGATGGAACTGGAGAGCCTTATTCCAAGTGAAATAAGCCAGGTGATGAGAGGCAAATACCATATTATCTCACCTTTAACAGGAGCCTAATCAACAAAACAAAAAAGCAAGCAAAATATAACCAAAGACTTTGAAATTGAGGACAGGCTGACAGTTACCAGAGGGGAGGAGGGGGGAATAATGGGGGCAAAGGATGAAAGCTTTACAAGAACAATTATAAAGGACACGTGGACAAAAGTAGGGGTGTTGGAAACAGGGGAAGGAGGTGGAGAGGGCTGGCATGGTGGGGAGAGGTGGGGGAAATGGTAGAAAACTGTACTTGAACAACAGTAAAGAATAGAAAAATAAAAGAAAATCAAATCAAATTATGTGAGCTGGAATAAAATTACTTTTCTTACATGTGAAAAATGCCAACATTATCTGCTGAGAAATTAAAAAAATGATCCTTGTTATTTTCTAGGTTGATATGGGTGACTTATCACCTAGGAAGTGACTCTCAACACTGTTTCTCACCCAGTCTGGATACTTTGGGAAGAATTTCCAAATGAGATCATGAGATAAACATCTGCGTGAGGAGGAATCCAACAGACTTCTCTGTGAGGATAAGCCTACCACTTGATCATCCTTCTCCCTTCTATTCACTGAATTGCAAACACCTTGTATGTTGGTTCTTCTGGATCTGTGGACACTAAACTTCTTGCATTGCTTGTCTCTTTTTTTCCATACCCCAGGTTATCCCCACTACCTGAGTTCTTAATCCTCTTATGTTAATATGTACAGCAGTACATCTCCCAAGTACCCTGGGAACCCACACTCCAGGTCTATGGGACAGCCTTTGTAGGTCCTCCAGTTCCCTCAGAGTAGAGCTGTTATTCCAGTCATCAAACAGGTTACATCAAGTGGGTTTTGGGGCTGTAGAGCCTTGCTTTTCCCATTCATCCCAGTCCTTCACTACATGTTCAGTGCAGGACCCATATCTACTGTTAACTTATGTTCTAAAATTGACTGCTCTTTTTGACTTCCCTGGAATAGACTTTGGCACAACCATTGTGCACCCACCACAGAACTCCAAACCCTTGCCACCCAAGGCCATTTCACTCAGAACCCCTGAAACTTGGCTCCCTCTACCATCTCTGGACTCTGATGAGCTCAGGGACTTGGGTTGCACCCACAGATACAGGACTTGCCTTCCCAGAGGAATTAGGTGGCATAATCCAGAGGAGTGAAGTGTTAGTGCCCCATGGAGCACAAGCTGACAACTGAGAGAAAGAGAAAAGGCCCACAAAATAAATTCCTCTCCTTTCCTGCCATTGATGATTTCTCTGAGACCAGGTGGTTGCATCTATTGGGCCAGAAGTTACTCTTTGTCACTGGTGCTGCCCTGGGATTCATCTCCCATGAAACCTAGTTTGTAAGCTTAGCCTGGCTTCCTGAGTAACCACAGTCCAAGGTATGACCTGGTGCACCTTAACTAAACTAAATGAATCCACTTACATGATGTCTTAAGCTGGAAAACTGAGAAGTATCCAATCTTCTCCTCTTTTGGCTCCTTATACCCATCTGCTACCAAACAAATTTCTCCACTTCTAAACATCTCAGAAGTCCCAGTCTCCTTGTTATTATTATGCCCCTCAGTCCAGTCCCTTACCATTGTTAACTTAGCCAGTCACTAAACTCTAGGATTGATTGACAACTCTATTTTTGCATATTCCAGGCCATCCTCTCACACATACATTCACACGAGAGGCCTTTCTGAAATGCAAACCCAGCCATCTTCTTTCCTACTTAGAACCTTCCATTGGTTTCCATCATCATCCTGGAGGATAAACTTTAAATATTTTAGGATGAATACACTTAAGACCTTACCTTCTGACAGCTCCTTTTTCCAATCCCCCATCTTTCCTGCTTCAGCTGCAGGGACTGCCTGCTGCTACCATATCACACCATACTCCCTTATGCTTAGTGTTGCAGGTTGGGGTCTTCAGAGCAGATACTGAGTTGAAATTTAGGGTGAAATATTTATCAGGGCTAACATTCTCCAATAAAATATAAAATGCACAGTAAAATTGAATTTCAGATAAATAAATAATAAATAAGGTATGTCCCATACAATATTTAGAATATACTTATATAAAATGATTATTTAAAATTTAAATTTAATTGAGAACTATGTGTTGTTATTTGGCAACCCTAAATAGGTATCGATATCTGTGAAGGGAAGAAGAAGAATGCACAATTGAATGAATGTAAGACTGGGCAATGGGTAATCAACCCCATGATGAGCTCCAGAATAACTATTATCTGTCACAATGTCCAGAATTAGGTTAAAACAGCCAGGGCTTTGTACACTCATCTCACCCAGTCTCCAATGCAAACAACCCTAGGAATGGCTTGACCTTGGCAAGATGGCTCTTTGCCCCTGAGCAGAATATGAAGGAGCTGGCAGCTGCAGGCCCCTGATAACCACTCTGCCTGCTGAACAGCAAGTCCTTCCCTGAATGAAGATCAGGGACACATCTTTGTGTCCATTGTACTTAGCCCTTGCTCTTGTTTCTTCTTAAATGTCTTTCCTGTGTTCCTACCTGATCTACTCAGTCATTTAAGACAAAGAGGTCATTTGTTCTGACTTTGCCTGTACCTTACATACAAAGAATCACTCCTCCTCTGTGTTACTTTTTGATTTGCCTCAATTATTGTCCTTATTCTCAGAGTCATTATTTATATGCTTGTGTCTGTCTTCTCTGACAGATAGCTAAACTATTCCATATGCTATAGTGTGTCTTCTGCATTCAGAAAGTGTTTCTTGGCATGGATCATGAACTAGGCAGTACGCTAGGCATTTGGACACTACTGTGAATAAGGCCACCACATCCCAAGCCACCCTGACTTTAGAATTAGGTGATGGGTACAGACAATTTAGTTAGGCAGCTATAGCATTAGCAGGATGTCTTAGCTTGAGTTCCCACAAAAGCAAACTCCAAGACAAGGATTTGGGTATAGTAAGTTTATTTGATGATCCCAGAAAACTCTAGCAAGTGAACAAGGGGGTAAGACAATGAAGGAAAGGCAACCAGAACATGGTGAGTTATCAAACAAGTTCTCACTGTAGACAGTCAGGGCAAAGTCCTTCTGGGGAATCTCTGAGAGGCCTTGTAGACCATGTGTTTTCATAATAATTCTGCCTGAAGGACAGTAAGCTGGGGTATTTGTTCACTATGCCATCAGTCATTGGTGGAGAGCTACTGTGTGTGTGTGGGTGGGAGGCAGGGTGATTGTTCTTGCTCCAGCACTTCCATCTGAAATGCACTGGCTCTGGCCAAAAGCTAGCCTTAAGACTATTAGGTATCAGGCACAGGGAAGGCCCAAGATTATGGGTGGGCCTCCTACTACTAATGCTACAATTGGGAGAAGCAGAATAGAATGAATCATAAGTTCTAGGCATAATTCCATCTCACCCAGATTTATGGGGAGGAATGGAATATGAATAAATGAAAAGGGTGGGTTCCAGGAGAAGCAACATGTGTAAAAGCTCAGAGGCAAGAAAGAGCTGGGTGTCTAACGGAATAGAATGAATTCAAACATTTGCAAATCTATTCTCAGGAAGTGCTGTGAATGGGGCTGAGAGAGAGCAGGAAATATACCCTGGGAGGCTCTGAGAGCCATGAAATATGTTGGAGGAAAGACCCTTCTGACCATCAGGAGTTCTTGAGTAATATAGATGAATAAAGGTCTGTGTGTCAAAGGATCTCAACAATTTTTGATGTCATAGGATCTATTGCATCACTACCTTCAAAATGGACATTTTGAATAGGGCTCATTAAATAAAAGTTCCTCCTTACTATGGGCAATACCTGCTGGAATTATTGCAGGAAAACCTACTAACCTCAGATCCTTCCATTAACTCAAAAAGTGAAAGACCTGAGAGTGCCTCTCCAAGCTCTTTGGGCATGTTGAAACATGTGGGCTTTCTCCCTCATACTGAGGTTCATGAGAGCAGCTTAGTGTCAACGCTTCATGGATTCCACACACCAAAGGTGAATGTTTTAAAACAAAGAAAAGGACATGTGGAATGACAAAATGACAACATTGCTCAATACTGGAGGATGAAGGGAACAGGGCCAACTTTGACCCTCAAATCCTTACCACATAGATTGGAATTTGAAGACTATTCTCAAGTAACAGTCAGCCTAAACCTTAATGAATTTAGACTCTAACTCAGGATCAGTGGTAAAAAGATATTTACAGTACTTAGAAAAAATGGTCAGCTTGTATATACTCAAGAAATATATTGAAGTGAATGGGCATGGTGGTTACAATTTCTTAATGAAAACTGATCAAGTTGCCCTCTTTCATATTTCTTGCTCAAGGTCCCATCTTGAATCCCTGATACGGTCTCCATCTTTGCACTGTGTATGCTACCTGCTTTGAAAGCAGGCCAGGCAGTGTGATATAGGGAGAAATGCCAATCCTGGAACTAGCCAGAAAAGATGGCTTTGAGGTCCAACTTGGTTTCTTAGGCCTCAGAAGCTTATTTAGTTGTAGGCAAGTCACTTAGCCTATGTAAGACCCAGTTTTTGTATCTCTAAAATGGGTACAAATCAATGTTTCCTTTGCATCACTGAATATATATCTGACCTTGTATATGTATATATCTGACAGAATGTCCAAAGAGGGGAAGTGTGGGACAGGAGAAATCTCATGGACTGTGGAATCTGATAGACTTACCTTAAAACCTCACCTGCCACTTGGCATTTGGGCAAGTTGCTGATATTCTCCCAGGTGCAGTTTACTTATTTACTTTTTAAATCTACCTTGGAAGTCTTTTTGAGGATCAGATAAAATCATGTATGTAAAGCACAAATCAAGCTCTCAGAAATGGTAGCTCCACGAATCTCTTTTAGGTAAATGAAAATGCAGTTGCTCAATAAATGCAGTGACTGTCTAGACTCTCATTGATGTCTAGACTTTCACTGATGAGTCAATCATAGTTGCAGACAACACTGTGCCCTCTAGTGAGTTTGAGTGGAAGGGGGTTCAGTAAAGGGAATTTAGATGCTCACAGACCTATGGGAGGCCATTTAATTAGGCGTGGATGCTACACTTGCAGAGCAGACAGAGGTACAAGAAAACCTCCCAACAGTCTCAGCTGAAAATCTGCTACCTTCTACTTGCCACCTATGACATTAGGGTCTAGATAGCTAAAGCCATGGCACATTTACTCCATTTCTGTGCACAGGGTCTGCACCTCACCTCATGTTGCTGTGGTCTGTGACAGGTCACATGGGGAGAGTTAGCTGCAGGGGATGCTAGGAAATACAGCCTTTGGCTTTCTGAATGTAAGCTAGAAGGAGATGGGATGGGAGTTGAGAGAGCTAACCCACATTCTAAGCCATCCGCTCCTCCACTCTGGATAATCCTACAGAGGAGGAATCATCTAAGTTTCAAATGTTTATTCTAGGATATTCTATTCAAAACTGCTAGCAAAAAGGATCTTTATTAGCTTTTAAAAATAATAACTATTTTTCAGGTCTGAATGTGAACATGTAAGAATAATATTTCTTGAAATTATTTTTCTTCCTAGACATGTTTTATTTTAAAATAATAGGAAACATTTTATTTTGAGTATTAACCCAATTCTTCTAGGAGAAGCTGTTTATCTAGAGGAGGAAAGCACTTCCAGAATACTGCCTATTTGGGGAACCCCTTAGAAATTGTTCTAATAGGAACATTTGGTTAGGGCTCAGGGCTGATGGTCATTTTTCACTTTAAGAAAGAGATTCCACTTTTTCCATGTGATCCTGAGCTCTAACTTTCATTCCCAGGGTGTGCTCTATCTCAGAAGGTTGCCCAGAAACAGCCTGAGGATTTGTGGGTGTTTGGTTTGGAAGTGTTTGTATCTGGCAGAACAGGAATGAGTGGAACTGAAGAGAGAAGCAGGACAAGCAAGGGTGGGATCTCCAGGACAGTCCCAAGAGGGAAGAACTGGCTCAGCCCTGCAGGGAGCTCTAGAGACTCTGCAGGTTCCACCTCAGAGCTGTCCTACAGAAACCTCAGGCACTGGCTACAGGGGTGAGACCATTAAGAGCTGATGTGCATGGAAGTGTTAAGGTAACTAGACAGGCTGGAAATGACCTGCATGTTACATATAATGTGTGTGTGTGCATATATGAGCAGAAAATATAACACTGTGAATGGCTACCACTGTGAAGTTATCCATAATGTGTGAGACATGTGGAGTTAATTATTCTGTCAACCCCATAAAACGGGGCCAGTTTTACACATAGGTAACTGAGGTCAGGAAGGTAAAGTAATTTGTGCACAACTGGCAAATAACTTATTCTACTGCTAGTAAGTGGTGAGAGTTTGGATTTAAACTATAGCCTGTCTGACTCTATATGTATTCTCTTAAACCACTAAAATCTCCTCAGGTATGATAGTAGATGATTGATGATTAGATAGATAGATAGATAATCAATAGTCTGATAGACATAACCCTATACCTACACATGCAAATACATAGCTTAGAGGTCTTTGCACCTGTCTTGACATTGATGAAGTAAAAATTTCCTAGGAAAAAATTACCATCCTTTATTGCATCCATATTTATTGGAAGTGTTTTCTCCTTTGTTACACAGAGTGAATTGCAGGAGCTTTTGGTCATACAAAGGCAGATAAATCAAGCCCCAAACCCTGCCTATGTGTCTTTATCAGAAAATTAGACCATGTGCTGAGATCACATAATGGGAAATCTTGCAGGAATCTCATAAATGTGGGCCAAAGATCAGTTGGGAGGGCTCAGCCTTTACACCCATGATGGAGGAAGAAGGGTTTCATTGTTCACAGGAGGAAGCCGTCCTGGGTTCTGGGGAAGGTAGCCCCATTTTATGGACCACCTGAGCAACTTAAAGTTTATGGTCCCACTTAGGAGTTGCAGCAGAAGACATGGAAGCACACACCAGAGCCTGGTGATTCTGCCACATGTTGAACAAAAGGTTTTTTTTTTTTTTTAAGGGGGTGAATTCCCTCTTGATCCCTTCATTCAGTACAATGTCAGGAACAAAGTGGCAGAAAAGATGAGTGGAGTCCATGGTTGTGTGGGATGGATGCATGCATGTGTGCATTTGTGGGTCTGCATGTGTGTATGCCTGTGGGTTGACATATAATTCGATGCAGAAGCTCAGCCACATCCTCAGATTTAAAGAGGATGCCCAATCAAGTGTCATGACCAAGCCTGATGTTTCATTGGTACTGGGGGCAGGTAAAGCACTGGCACATGTCATTTCTTGATTGATTGAGCTTGCCAAGTAATTGTCTTTGGGTTATTTATGCTAGCTTTCCCATTTGATCTCAAGGTGAGAGAGCATGAAATCTGAGCTGCTTATAGGAGTCAACAGAGTCCAGAGGCAGAAAAAATTACACCAAACTCAGATCAGATGAAAAAGGTATCCCATTTCTTCAGGTCCCTTAAGTTATTGAAAGATGGAGTTTCCTGTTCAAGTGATGAATGGGAGAGGGCTTTCTGGAGAAGGACAGTGAGGTATCTAAGACAGAATTGGTTTGAGATAAGTGTGGCTTCATATCATATCATCATATCATATCATTTATCATCATATATCATCATATCAATGGAACCATAACATATATGTGGGCTTTTGTGACTGGGTTCTCTCAGTTAACAATGTTTTTAAGGTTCATCCATGTTGTAGCAAGTATCAGTACTTCATTGTTTTTAATAATATCCCATTGCATGGATATGCCATATTGTATTTATACTTTTATCAATTGATAAATATTTGGGTTGTTTCTAATTTTTAACATTATAATAGTGATGCTATTATGAACATTAATGCACCTGTTTTTGTGTGGACATATATTTTTTATTTCTTTTAGTTATATACCTAGAATTAAAGTTTTTACATAATATTATAATTTTGTTAAAATTTTGAGAAAATACCTACTATTTTCCTAAGTGGATGCTACATTTTGCATTTCCACTAGCTGTGTATAAAAGTTCCAATGTCTCTAGATCCTCACCAATATTCATGATTGTATTTTTAAAAATATATTTTATTAATTATGCTTTTACTGTTGCCCCAGTTTTTACCAGTTTGCCATCCTCCATCCAGTACTCCCATCCCCTCAAGCAATCACCCCTCCCCCGTCCATGAGCCATGAATGTAAGTTCTTTGACTTCTCCATTTCCTATACTATTCTTAACATACCCCTGTCTATTTTGTATCTACAATTTATGTTTCTAATTTCCTTCACCTTTTCCCCCTTTCTCTCCATTCCCACTCCCTACCGGTAGCCCTCCAAATGATCTTCATATCTATGATTCTATTCCTGTTATGGTTGTTTGCTTAGTTTGTTTTTAGCTTCACTTGCTGATATTTGTGAATTTGCTGCTCATTTAATATTCATAGTTTTGATCTTCTTTTTCTTTCTTTTTTTAAAATACAAGCATGTCAATTTATTGCTTTTCTGAACTGGTTCTCCATGGGAAGGCTACATTTAGAGCTGATATCATTTCTTTTTTTTAATTTATTTTATTTTATTGTTATTGTTATTGTTGTTCAAGTTCAGTTTTCTGTCTTTTACTCCCATCCCAGCCCGCCCCCCAGCCCTCCCCCTCCCCTCCCATTTCCACACCCCCTTAGTTTTTATCCATGTGTCTTTTATACTTTTTCCTGTGAACCCTTCCCCTTTTCTTTTTCTTAAATAAAAGTCACTTTAACATTTCATGTAATAATGGCTTGGTGATGATGAACTCCTTTAGTGTTACCTTGTCTGGGAAGTCTTTTATCTCTCCTTCCATTCTAAGTGATAGCTTTGATGAATAGAGTAATCTAGATTGTATGTAGGTCCTTGTTTTTCATCACTGTGAATACTTTTTGCCAGTCACTTCTAGCCTGCAAAATTTCTTTTGAGCAATCAGCTGATAGTTTTATGGGAACTCCTTTGTAGGTAACTTTGCTTTTCTCTTGCTGCTTTTGATTCTCACTGTATCATCAACCTTTGGCATTTTAATTATGATGTGTCTTCATGTGGTTCTCTTTGAGTCCAACTTGTTTGGGATTCTCTGTGCTTCCTGGACTTATATGTCTATTTCTTTTGCCAGCTTGGGGAAGTTTCTTTACCTTATTTTTTCAAATTAGTTTTTAATTTCTTGCTGTTCCTCTTCTCCTCTTGGCATCCTTATGATTTGGATGTTGGTACATTTGGTAATGTCCCAGAGGCTCCTTATACTATCCTCATTTTTTTAAATTAATTTATTTTCTTACTGTTCTGGATAATGCTTATTTCTCCCTTATGTTCCAAATCATTTACTTGAATCTTGGTGCCATCGCCGCTATTGTTGGTTCCCTGTAGATTTTTCCTTATTTCACTTAATGTAACCTTCATTTCTGCCTGGGTCTTATTATGCTGTTGCCATACTCAATGTGTTGTTTTAGCATCATGATAACTAGTGTTTTGAACTCTGAATCTGATAGGTTGGCCATTGCCATTTCATTTAGTTCTTCTTCTGGGGTTTTGTTCTGCTCTTTCATTTGGGTCATGTTTCTTCTTCTCCGCAATTTGGCAGCTGCCATAGGTAGAGCTGCTTTGGCTTTCTGTCTTAGTAGTGTGACCTATTGTAGAAAAGGCATCTATGAATTGTATAAGACAGAGACTTAGGTAATCTCCAGGGCAAGGTAACACACTTCACTGCTTTTTTGCTATGTGTGGAGGGAGGGCTCAGAGAGGGGACAACACTGTTGCCTAGCTTCTGGAGGTTGCCCAGCATTTGTCCTATTACCAGTCACCCTACTTACTCCCTATATGCAACTGGTATACTTCCAGCTGTTGCCCTGGTGCTGAACCCCAGGTGGAGGTGGGTCTGCATAAGTTTTAAGTTGTGCAGGCCCTTTAAGTGGAGTTTCTGGCAGTTTCTTCTGCTGCTACAATCCCCACTGGTTTTTACAAACAGAAGTTATGGGGATTTATCTCCCTGGCTTTGGAAGCCTGGACTGTGTAGTCTGGCCTGGGGCTGGGATCCTTTTCACCTGAGGTATCCCTCCTGATTTTTATCTACTACATATGAATGTAGGACTGCCCATTTTGCCACCTCTCCATGCTACACGAGGTTTCCATGCATGTCCACCAATCTCTATGTATTTACCCCTCCTATCTGTGTGGATGAATGAGGTTCCTTTAAATCCTCCATTGTCATACTTCCATCAAGCTCAATTTTCTAATGGTGCTGGGTATTATTTGTTTTGAGGTCTTGTTGTAATCTTTTCTGTAGTTGTGCAAAGAGGTGAACCATGATGACCTACGCCTTCATATTGACTCAAATCTCTGTCTGTCTTTTTTATTACAATGACCCTAATGGGTGTCATGTGACATCACACTATAGTTTGAATTTGCTTTTCTCTGACACCTAATTAGGTTGAATATATTTTCATGTGCTATTGGTTATTTGTATATATTCTCTGGAGAAATGTCTATTAAGATCATTGCCTATTTTTAAATTTGTTTATTTGTCTTTTTATTACTGAGTTCTTTAGATATAAGTACCTTGTCAGATATATGATTAGTAAATATTTCTCTCCCATTCTTTGGTTTTTGCTTTACTTTCTTTTTTTTAATCCACCTGAGGACATCCTTGTTGATTTTAGAGAGAAAGGAAGGGAGAGAGAGAGAAAAAACCCAATGTGAGAGAAAAACATTAATCGGATGCCTCTTGTATGTGCCTTGACTGGGCACTGAACCAGAAACCCAGAAATATACCCTGAGCAGAATTGAACCCTTTAACACTTTGATTTATGGGACAACACTCCAACAAGCTGAGCCACACCAACCAGGACTGTCTTTCTACATTTTTGATGGTATCTTTTGAAGCACAGATGTTTTAGTTTTGTGAAATCCAAATTATATATGTTTTCTATTTGTGCATTTGGTGTCATATTAAGAAACTGTTGCCTAATTCAAGGTCAAAATATGTACTCCTATATTTTCTTCAAAAAGTTTTATAATTTTAGCTCTTCTCTCTGGAACTTTAAGGTATTTTGAGTTAATTGTATATGGTGTGAGGTAGGAGTCCTTCTTCATTCTTTTGTCTGTCAGTAACTACTGGTCCAAGCGCCATATATTGAAAAGACTCTCCTTTTTCCTATTGAGAAGCCTTGAGACCCTTGTTAAAAATCAATAATTCAAAAAAGTGAATGCTTTTTCCCTGAATTCTCAATTCTATTCTATTGATCAATATGTCCATTATATGTCAGTACCACATTGTCTTTATTGCTATAGCTGTGTAAAGTTTTGAAACAGAAAGTGTGAGCTAACCAACTTTATTCTTTTCAAGATGGTTTTGGTTATCCTGGGGCCCTTTCATTTCCATAAGAATTTTAGTATTAACTTGTAAGTTTTGCAAAGAAACCAATTGGACCTTGATTGGTGCAGTTCAGTGGAATGAGTGCTGGACTGTGAACTCAATTTCCAGTCAGGGTACATGCCAGGGCTTTGGGTCAGGTGCACAGTTGGGGAGTGCATGAGAAGAAACCACACACTGTTGTTGCTATACCTCTCTTATTCCTTCCCTTCTTTTCTCTCTAAAAATAAATAAAAGCTTAACTTTTCTATTTTATTGTTGTTCAAGTACAGTTGTCTGCATTTTCCCCTCACCACTCCCCGCCTACCTGAGACATACCCACCTCTCTCCCCTGATTCTACTGCCCCTTGGTTTTGTCCATGTGTCCTTTATAGTTGTTCCTCAAAACCTTCTCCCCTTCCTCCCCACATTATACTCTCCCCCCTTCCCTCTGGTTACTTTCAGATTGTTCTTAATTCCAATGTCTCTGGTTAATTTTGCTTGCTGGTTTGTTTTGTTGGTTAAATTCCAAACTCCACATGAAATCATATGGTATTTGTCTTTCACTGCCTGGCTTATTTCACTTAGCATATTGATCTCTGGTTCCATCCATGCTGTCAAAAAGGGTAGGAGCACATTTCTTTCTGCTGTGTTGTATTCCCTCGTATAAATGTACCATAGCTTTTTGCTCCATTCATTTACTGATGGGCACTTAGGTTGCTTCCAGCCCTTGCCTATTGTAAATTGTGCTGCTTTGAACATTGAGGTGCATAGGTTCTATTGGATTAGTGTTTCAGGGTTCTTAGGATATAATCCCAGCAATGGAATTGCCAGGTCAAAAGGCAGTTCTACTTTTAGTTTTTTTGAGGAAATTCCATACTGTTTTCTACAGTGCCTGAACCAGTCTGCATTTTCACCAACAGTGTACTAGGGTTCCCTTTTCTCCACATCCTCTCCAACACTTGTTTGTTGATTTCTTTATGATGACCATTCTCACTGGTGTGCAGTGTTATCTCACTGTGGATTTAATCTGCAAATCTCTGATGTCTAGCTTTACTGAACATCTTTTCATATGTCTCTGGGCCTTTTGTATATCCTCCTAGGAGAAGTGTCTGTTCAGGTCCTTTGCCCATTTTTTTAATTGGATTGTTTGTCTTCTTGGAGTGGAGTCATGTGAGTTCTTTATATATTTTAAAAATCAAACCCTTCTCTGTGGTATCATTGGCAAAGATATTTTCCCATATGGTTCGTTCCATTTTCATTTGGTTGTTTTCTATAGCCATGCAGAAGTTTTTATCTTGATGAAGTCCCATTTTTTGGTTTATTTTTCATTTTTATTTATTTATTTATTTTTTACATTTTTAAATTTTAATTGTTGTTCAAATACAGTCTTCTGTATTGCATTCCCATCCCAGCCCACCCCCCAGTGCTCCCCACCTCCCTCCCATTTCCACCCCCCCTAGTTTTTGTCCATGTGTCCTTTATATTTCTTCCTGTAAACCCTTCCCCTTTTCCCTTGAAATTCCCTCCCCTCTATTTGTTTATTCTTTCCTTTATGTCCCTTCTTCTAGGGGTCATATAGGTGAAAATATTGCTGCATGGAATATCTGAAATTCCTACCTATGTTCTCCTCTAGGAGTTTTATGGTGTTGTGACTTACATTTAAGTCTTTTATCCATTTGAGTTTATTTTTGTGTATGGTGTATGTTGGTGATTGAGTTTCATTTTTTTTGGCATGTAGCTGTCCAGATCTCCCAATGCCATTTATAGAAGGGCCTATTTTCACTCCATTTTATGCTTCTTCCCATTTTGTCAAATATTAATTGACCATAGATACTAGGATTTATTTCTGGGCTCTCTATTCTGTTCCATTGATCTGTTCTTATGCCAGTACCAGATTGTTTTATTACAGTGGCCTTATAATAGAGTTAGATATCAGGTATGGTGATCCCACATAGTTTGCTCTTCTTTCTCAAATTTCCTGCAACTATTCGAGATTGTTAATGGATCCATATAATTTTTTGAAATATTTTTCTATATCTGTGAAATATGTCATTGGTATTTTAGTAGGGTTTGGTTTGAATCTATGAATTGCTTTGGGCAGTATGGACATTTTGATGATGTTAATTCTTCTGATCAATGAACACAGTATATGCTTCCATTTGTTTGTGTCTTCCTTGCTTTCTTTCTTCAGTGTTGTATAGTTTTCTGAGTACAGGTCTTTTACCTCCTTGGTTAGGTTTATTACTAGGTACTTATTTTTGTTGTTGTTGCTATAGCAAATGGGATTTTTTCCTGATTTCTATTTCTGATACTTCATTTTTTGTGTACAAAAAATGACCTTGATTTCTGAATATTGACTTTGTATCCCATTGCTTTGCCAAATTCACTTATTAGGTTGAGTAGTTTTTTGGTGGAGCATACAGGGATTTCTATGCACACTATCATGTCATCTGCAAACAATGACAGTTTTTCTTCCCCCTTTCCAATTTGGATGCCTCTTATTTATTCTCTTGTATGATAGCTGTGGCTAAGGCATCTAAAACTATGTTGAATAGAAGTGGTAAAAGTAGACATCCTTGTCTTGTATGTGAATGTAGTGGGAAAGTTTCTAGTGTTTATCTGTTGAGTATGATGTTGGCTGTATGTTTCTGGTATATGGCCTTCATTATGTTGAGTTATACTCCCTTTACTACCACTTTAATGTCTGTTTTTAAGAAAAATGTGCTACCCTAACCTTTTTTTTTGTCTGATTGCTTGGAATATTGTTTTCCATCCCTTCACTTTCCATTTGTGTAGATCTCTGTTCTGAGGTTTGTCTCTTGCAGACAGCATATGTGTGAGTCATAGTTTCTTCCAGTCCGCTAGTCTATATCTTTTGATTGGAACATTTAATCCATTTACATTTAATTTTATTACTAAAGGTCTTATTCATTGCCATTTTTCCCTTTGTACTTGCGTTCTTCTCTCTCTCTCTCTCTCTCTCTCTCTCTCTCTCTCTCTCTCTCTCTCTCTCTGTCAATATCTTCCTCTTCTTACAGCATTCCCTTCAGTATGTCTTCCATGTTTGTTTGGTAGAGGTGTATTCTTATAGCCTTCTTTTGTATGGGAAACTCATTATTTCATGTTCCATTTCAATGAGCACCTTTCTAAGTAGATCATTCTTGTATGTAGGCCTTTGCTTTTCATTAATCAGAATATTTTTTTCTCATTCCCTCTGTCTTTTAGTTTTCTATTGAGAAATCAGCTGCTACCTTATCTAGCTCCCTTGTATGTTAATATCTGTTTCTCCCTTGTTGCCTTTAAGATTCTCTCTTTGTCTCTGAATTTTGCCATTTTAATTATATGTCTTGAAGAGGGACTCTGAGTTTGTCTTGATTGGGACCCTCTGTGCATCTTCAACTTGCACGACTTTTTCTTTTATCAAGTTAAGAAAGTTTGTCATACCTTTTTTAAACATATTTTCTAACCCTTGCACTTCTCCTTCTGGTATCCCTAAGATAGGGATGTTATTATGCCTCATGTTGTCCTGCAGTGCCCTTAAACTCTCTTCATACTTTTACAATCTCTTTTCTTTTTGTTGCTCTCTCTGGGAGTTTTTGTCTACCTTGTCCTCCAGCACAATGATTCAGTCCTCTGTTTCATCTAACCTGCTTTTAATTTCTTCTACTATATTCTTAAGTTCAGTCATTGCATTTTTCATTTCCCTCAGGCTCTTTTTGATAGTTTCTTTGTCTTTCTTCATGCTTGTGTAGTTTGTAGTAAGTTCCTTGTAGCTTGTCTGGAGTTCTTTGCAGTTTTCAATGAGCTCCTTGAGTAATTTTGTAACCATTATTTTGAACTTAATGTCTGATAGTTTGCTTGCTTATTTTTCATTCAGCATTCTTTGTGGGCATTCTTCCTTTCCTTTCAATTGGGTGTTGGTTTTTTGTCCCCATTTTTGGTGAGTCTTATTGTTTGTTTCTGCCTATTAGATTGATCTGCTTTGACTCCCTGTCTTTGTGGTGTGACTTTCTGTTGTAGAAGACTTGTGGGACTAAGTGGTGTAGTCTCCTGGATCAACCTAGCTTGATGCTCTTGGAATGACTTTTATACTGTTTACGAGGCCTTTCTGTTTGCAGCTGTGTTTTGGTTAGTGTTGGGTATTCTTTGGTGAGTCCTTCCCTCCAGCTGGCTGAGAGTCTCTCCACTTGCCACATCTTGTATACTGTTGTACAGTTGCACCAGATGAAAACCAAACAGCTCAGGAAACACATTCACACTTGCAAAAATAACTCCCACCAACAACCACACTATCAACAGCAAATGATCCAATTTTAATAGTTGTAAAGAGATTAAGACTATAATAAGAAAGGAAATATGAATATGAGACGACTAACTGAAAGAAAAATGATTTTTTCAAAGTAGAGGGAGGAACAGTAATGAGTAGGGAATAGAGACAAGGTGAATAGAGAAAGAAAATAAAATTTAAATCATAAACAAAAAAGGAAGGATGTAAGGTCAAACAGAGTAAGAGAAGGTAAGTGTATGGTATTAGAATTAAACTGAAATTAAAAAATATGTATATGCATATACCTAGTGAAAGAAAAATAAAACAACATATATAATATACATTTTATATATTTTACATATGTTATATATAATATACATGTTATATTGTATACATGTTACATGCTATATTGCTGGGGTGGGGTATACTTATATACATATAAGTATGTATATAAGTATATATACATATGTATATGTATATAAGTATACAAGAATACATAAGTATATGTATATATACTTATGTATTCTTGTATACTTATGTATAAGTATATATACATATATGTGTACATATATATCCGTATATATCTGTGTATATATAATATGTATAAAGAGGGACCCAGCTGGAGAAAAAAGATCCACCCCAGCAATATCAATAACAAATGAGCTAAGATTAATATAGGTGGGATGGTAATAAGAAGGAAAAAAGAAAGAAGGAAGGGCTTAAGATATATCTAGAGGAAAAATAAATGAATTTCAGAGGATGAGGGAGAAGGAATATTAAGAGTGAGGAATGAAAACCAGGCTAAGACAGAAAAAATGAAAAATTTAAACAAAAGAGAAAAGGACAAAGAGAGGTTAAATGGAGTAGGAGATAGGAGTAGTAAAATTTGAGATTTGAAATACAAAAAGAGTGACTATCTTAAAATCAAATTAAAAAAATGTAACCACAAACAACTTATCCACAAGCAATGAGCAAAGTTTAAGGTGGAGAGAGAATAAAGGTATTTTAAGAATGGTAAAAAGAATGTGAGATTACTAATGACAAGCAAAAATTGTTTTCAGGGGCTGGACAGGGGAGAAATAGTAAGAGTGTGGAATAGAAACAAGTCATAAGAAGGGAAAAAATAGAATTTAAAATAAAAATAAGAGGAAGAAGGAAGAAGGTAAAATGTAGTAAGAGAAGGGCAGAGCAAAATATGAGATTTGAAATAAAGTATAAAATGTGGTGACATATTATGCCCAAACTTAAAGGACAAGAAATCAAAGTCAAAACACTATGCAGAAGAGAAAATAGCACCAGTCATAAAGAAGACAGGGGGATCAGGGCTGAGGAACTGGGTAGTGCCTAATGTTTGGTGAAGGGGCCTTTCAGAGCTTTTTCTTCTTACCCCCTGCTCCCACTGCACTGTTTCTGAATCCTGTACTTTCCAGGCCTTCTCTCTCTGCTCCAGTAGCTCACAGCTTCTGAGCTAATCTGCAGCCACCCTGACTCTATGCAGCCAGAACTGCTGGGCTGGGCAGCTGTGGTAGTTCTGTTTGGAAAGCCTGGGCCACCAGTTCCTGCATGCCCTGCAGGTGGTCTGGTTTTTGTTTCCTGCTGTGCACTCCCTGCACTCTCATCTGGGTATGTGCTCATTCACAGATGATCTCATTCACTCTCTGCTGGACTCTTGAGTCAACTGCTCCAAGACCGCTACTGGTCTGGGAGCAAGTGGTCAGAACTACCAGCTACTCTGCTGCCATCTTGGATCACCTTGTAGACTATTTTTTTTTCACTGAAAGACAATCAACATTACTTCACAAAGGATATAGATAATATGAGAAACTCAAAGGCTGCTGGGCAAAGAAAGAAAAAAACTTCAAAAAGATAAAACTAGATAATCTAAGCCAAAGTGCCTGGAAAATAAAGAGAGGCACCAATGTCAAGAGGCAGGGGAGATAGATATATACATAGTTTCTGGGCTCATAGGAGGAAAGCAAACATCCTTAGACATCACCTGTTGAGGACTCTGTTATCTGAGTAACTAAGAGACAGAGTACTTACAGATAATGAGTAAAAAGGGCCCAGGATCAGAGAAGTTAATATTCAGTTTACATTCTTCTAGACCATAGAAAATTACCATGTTTCCCATAGATAATGTGTACTTTTTTGCCCAAATTTTTGAGAGAAAAATAAGGATGCACATTATCCATGGATATAGTGATTACATACCACAGGTATAATAGTGGGCATAATAATCCCATGTATAACATGCACCAAAACATGGGTGCATATTAAACATGGCAAAATATAGTATTTGCATGGGCTATATGTGAAGAGATTGGAGGCAATTACATATCTCACTTAAATGATGTTCTTCATTCACTCCTCAGTGAGGAAATATTTGACATGGCAAGAAGGACCCACTATAGGCACACTTGATATTAGGTTGTTTCAAGGAAGACAAGGTAGGCTATTCTGTAAGGACAACTTCTAAGGAGTACAAATAATAAAGACTTATTTCTTGTTCACATTATGTTTACCTTGGTTCAGTGTGAGATGAAGATTTCTATTCATCATTGCCACTAAAGGACCTAGGATGACAGAGGTTTTGTCTCCTAGGATGGCATAGGCTACATCCCAACAGGTGCTTCCACACCACAATAGGAGGGAAAGAAGCCCAATGAGTCAGTCATACTATAGCCCTTAAAGGTTCTGACTGGAGTGATATGTGATGTTCTGATCAAATCCCACTGGCCAAAACAAGCCACATGGCCTTGTCTAATGCCAAAGAGCACATTCAAATTCTACCTAATTATGTGCCCCAGAAGAAAATCAAGAATATTTGTGAGTAGCTCTGAGTATTAAAATCTACTCTCCAACCACCAAATATTTGATTCTCACGTAGTCCTACACTTTTCTCCCAATAGAGATAACATGGAAATTCTACAAATAAAACAAAGTTGACAGTAGAGAAATGGGCATTCTAGAGGTAAGCAGGGTCCTGGAGCAGGGGCTTGTCTGCTCTCTGCCTTTGTTTCACCTTGAATAGGTGTGTGGGTATAAGCCAGCCTCTGAGGTATCATCTACAGCTAGAGGAGGAATCAGAGCCTCCAGCTGCTATGGTTCATTCATTCCTAATGAAGTTCTGGTCTCTAGAAAATTCTCTACAAAATAATAGAAATTGCATTCTTATCCTCAATTTAAAAATTATGCAGAAAAAATTTCCAAATCTTAAACCATTATAACAACAACAACAACAACAAAAACAAAACTTGCTCAGTCCTGGGTGAAACAATAACAACAACAATAAAACCTGGCTCAGTATCTAGGTTCATTCAGAGACTCTCAGTCAGCCAGTTGGAGAATAAGGTTTTTCCTACAATCTCAGGAGAAACCTTAAGTGACGGAGCTCAGGATCTAGACAAATCCAGGCACCAGAGCCAGGATGGTGCTGGCAGTGACAGAGCAGAGGTGGCTGTCTGCTTGTGCATCCTGCTCCTCTGCCAGGCTGCACAGGTATGGCTGTGCTGGGAATTGAGAGCCCCGTCTGTTCCCCATGTGGCAAGTAGAGCTGGGCTCATTCACTGCTCACACAGCAATCTGCACCTATGTCTGGTGAACAGCTCTGATGACCAATGTTGTTTTCCAATTTTCCCATCTGGACTTTCTGCAGAAGGACTCAATGAGCATGCTCCTCCAAAGACTGGAACTGTTTTTGAGTTGGGTTTCATTGTTGCTGGCCAGCTTTAACAGGTATAACCAAATTCATGGGTCCTGGTGCCTGCCTCCACATGACTAGGCTATGCTACATAGCAGAAAAAATAGCAGAAAAATATGATCCTTTGATTTTCTCAAATTCTTTGCCTGTGGAAACAATCATCATCATGGACAATCAGGAAATCCAGAACTCACTGCTAATCATGTGGCTGCAACACATGATTTCAGAGGTGTGCAGGAACTTTTCATTTTCTAGGCCCAATTTGATCTGCTGACTTAAGCTCTTGACAAATTGAGCCTGAAGTATTCAAAAAGTTCAAAACCAGTTGAAGAATGAGAGTGTTTTCTCATAAAGCAGTGATGTGTCTTGGCTCCTTGAGATGGCTGAGAATAAGGAGGGGTATTTAGCCAAATTTTCCTCAACAGTTTATAAAAACTTGACCATTCATAGTAACAGCTGACATTTACATAGCACTTTGAGTTTCTGAAGTGCCCATAGGTTTATTATTCCAACTGTTATTCTTAAAAACTGTTTTGCAGATGAGGAAAGTCAAAGTTAATGAGGCTAAGTGACTTCTCTAAGGTCATGCAGCTAGTATGGGTCAGACTGCAGGATGAAATTCAAAGCCTTGTACATCCCCTCACTATATAAGGGAGCTGGGTCTCCCTGGCATTCTTGCCTCCTGTGATGGAGAACTGACTAAAGACTCATGAGAGTCATCCTCCATGCTCTCAGAAAAGGTGGTAAGCCCTTCATGCAGAACTAGTTAGGAGGGACCCCTAACTGACAGCCACCCTAAACTTCTATAACTAATAGCCACTTTCAACAACTACATATAAAAAAATGGAATGGGGCTAGGGCAGGGGAAGCAGCCTCAGCAATTCATGTACACCACAGTGTTCTGCTGTTAGGATTTCATTAGATGGTACTATGTAAAAGCCTAGCAAATATTTGTTCCTTCCACATAACTCTTGGGGTCAAAGGCAGAAGACGGACATTAAACAACCATCAGGTCTTTTGGCTTCACTCATAGAATGGAGTTTTGCTTTAGACACTCCACTTCAATTTTTACCAATGACTTTCTCCTGTACCCCAGACCCTGCTCATTCTGCAGTTCTGCATCAACCTCCTGCTGCCAGCATGAGGTCCCCAATGGGATTCTTTCTCAGAAAGTCCTTTTCTCAGGGCCCAGAGTCTTGTCTCTGGCCTTTTATCATGGAAACAGGACCCCCAGAAGGAAAGTCCTAATCAGAAGTAAAGCAAGAGAAAAGAGCAAGTTCTCACCCTTCATGTGCCTCCACACTTTCTTACCCCTGCACAGTCAAGGTGTATTTTCCCATTTGGAAAGCCCTAGCTAACTGTGGGGGAGCTTTGTTCAGCAGAGCCCTCCCTGGCCATCACAGATAAGAGTAAGTCTATCAAGACATGTTTTACTTGGGGAGGAAAGATGGCCAATCTCTCAGAGGAGAAGGGCCTTGAGCCTGCTCCACAATGGGCTTTTATTGGGTTTAATTTGCATGGGAATACAGGTCATATACATAAGGCTCACCAATCATTGTCAGACATTAATGATCAAACAATAGATATTCAAAGAATTATAAGGGCTTATTCTGAGTCAGGGTCAGATAGATAGAGTGATGCCAAAAGGCCATAAAACTTTGGGAAACAAACTCATTTTATGCTGGGACCCTTATTTAAATTGAGGGTATTCTTAACAAAGCAAGTTTCACAGGATTTTATGCATTCTTTCTTAGGCCTGATTGCCCCCCAGAAACCACCCATTCCAGCACAGGGGCCCACCCACCTCTGGCACTGTTTCTGGCTTAAGTCAGGTGGGGCATGTGGGCAGCCAAGAGATTAGGAGACTTTACAGATAGAATGAGGGCACAGGCTATGACAAAGCTGAGGGGTGAGGGTCCATCACCCCTTTTCTATAGTCCCCTAAGTCCTTCCCTGATGGCCCCTTCCTGACATAGGTTGTCCCTCACTTGAGGAGTCTTACCTATCATTGTCTAAACAGTCATCTGCCTATGGCCAAGCAGGATTAAGTAAAGGGGGCAGAGGCTGCAACCCTGCTGGGAGGACAAACTTTGTCTCCTTAGTGGCTTATGGTCCCAAGGTCTTTTTACTCAGCCTTAGCCATGGAGGTTTACAGCTTCTGAAACCAGACAGGTCAGTTCCCAACAGCTGACTGGGAAGCAAGAGAGTAAAGAAGTCTCTGATCATAAGTGCCTCATGGTTTAAGCTGGCAGTGCTGAGCTCCCAAGTCTGTTGGTGACCCACTAGCTGAATCACAGACCCATGCATGCCAGAGGTAGTGGCAGTGACAGCTCACTGCCAAAGGTCCATCTGATGTCCTTCACAGTTTCTACCTATAAGAGAGGAACCAAAGGAAGGGAGTTGGTTTTAAAGAACTGTCTAGGGGCTGAGGGTAGACACTCTCAATGCCTGCCTTGAAAAATTCAGCATCTACCAGGGAAAATGCAACTTCATCCTCATGTGTGTATGAAAACAAACAGGGCTGCCCAACTGCTTATTGTCCCTCCAAGGTATCCTGCACCAGAGTGATGCTGAGATCTCAGCCTCTCTCTTTTTCCCAAATGCTGCTTCTTCCCTAAACAGGAAAGAGGGAAGATGACAGAGGACATTCAAATTCAAATTATTTTTTTCTACAGCAGTACCTTCCAATAGAAATATCACACAGATACATGTATAATATTAATTTTTCTAATGCCCCATAAAATAAAATTAACTTCATAACAGATTATATTTAACCCTCTATGCAAAAAGTATTGCCAGTTTGACTTTGAGTCAATGTAAAATCATTATTATTGAAATATTTTTCATATATACATTCATACTAAGTCTTTGAAACCTGGAGTATGTTTTATATATGTTGCATTCAGCAACCGCGGAGAACAGATGCTGGAGACTTTCAGGGTTTCAGAGATGTTACTTTATTGGCCAAGTTTTACCTGCGCAGGGGCGGACTCTCAAAGTGTCTGGAGAAAAAGTACCCACAAGGGCTGCTGACAAGAGTCTCCCCGTGCGCTTACAGCTAAGTCCTTATATATGGACCGGTAAGCAAGCATTATACAGAAGCAGACGTGGCAGTTAGCTATTCGCTTACAAAGTACGTAGGTGGGAACAGGGTTGGGGATTGGCTCAACAGTAGTAGCTTTACAAACCAAACATGTTAGGTTGCATCTGTTTTACAATCCTTTGTGCTTGCTAAGTTTTCCTTGCTCCTTACAATATACACAGTGCATCTTTTTTGTTGTTGTTTTTCAAGTACAGTTGTCTTCATTTTCCCCCCCACCATTCCCCCCATCCCAGCCATTCCCACTCCCCAACCTTGATCTTACCCCTCTTTGGTTTTTCCCATGATATACAGCACATCTTTATTCAGACCACATGTCAAGTGTTTGGTAGCTACCCTTGTGGTTCCAGCACTGAACAGCACTGCCCTAGAGCACTGTTTCTTTTCACAGTTGACCTTTCACCCTGTTTGATAATAATAACTTAACCTAACATGTGGTGTCCACCCTGCCTGGTTTCAGGAGCCGTAACCTGCCGTGGCTAAGGCTGAGTGAGAAACCTCCCAGAACTGGGAGGCCTAAGGAGACAAAACTTATTTCCCTGAACATGGGCACTGCCTGCTCTGCTATTCCCTTCAGCTTGATCGGATAGTCCATGATGGGCAACCATTCTCTGGAAAGAATGGACCTAAGACAGACACGATCACGTGGGAATAAGCCATCAGGGAAGAGACTCAAGGGGCTGTGGAAGTGAGGGAG